>JBAMBO010002638.1:0-398352 GCA_037044535.1 Lordiphosa magnipectinata | reverse complement strand
CTTCACATGCCCCACCTGCAGTCCGCAAATAACAACACCACAGCCTACAGCACCACCGATCCACCCCGCCCCAACCACAACAATAACACCAAACGCAGGGAGTTCCCAGCTGCGAACAAGGAACCTGCAACCAACAACCAGGCAGACTCCTGCCGCAAGGCAACCAAGCCCCACCCCACCCTCCACCACAGACAGTGCTACCACACCATCTGCCCCCAAGGACTTCAAAATCCTGCAGTGGAACTGCAACGGCCTCAGTAGAAAAATCGTGGAAGTCACGAACTACATGGCTGGAAAGGGCATAGTGCTGGCTGCCCTCCAAGAGACCAAGCTCACGCGCCTGAACTCACTCGCCACCTCCTCTAGTTACTCCATCGTTCGCTCTGACCGTGAGCGTAACAAAGGAGGAGGACTCGCATTCGTCATTCACAACTCGGTAAACTACCGACTCCTCCACACCACCAGCAATGACGACCATATTGAGGTCCAAGGCATTGCGATCAGAAGCGGCACAGACGAAATAGAGGTGTTAAACATCTACATTCCGCCTGTGACCGCTTGACGCGGGCTTCCGACCAGACATCACGCATCTCTTGGAGGGAGATATGAGAATGGTGGTGGGCGACTTCAACGCCCACAGTACGGCTTGGCACTCCGCTCTAGGCTGCGACACCAGGGGAGACCTTATTGAAGAACAGATTGACTCCTCGGATTTCTGTGCTATAAATGAGGATCACCCAACGCGGATTACCGCAAATTGCCGCAGCTCACCGGACATCACCATCGTCAGCCCCTCCCTCATCATCAACACCACATGGCACGCTGACGTTGCCCTTGGCTCAGACCACATCCCCATCTCTATCAAGGTCACAAAGGATGCGGACTTCATTACCTCTGAAAACCGCACCTTTGTGAACTTTGCCAAGACCGATTGGGATAGATTTGAGTCAGACATTGAAGCAGCGATTGCCCCGCTCCCGCCACCAAACTCCGTCAACGAGGGTGAACGTAGGTTCCGAAACCTCCTCACTTCCGCTGCCAAACGCTGCATCCCAGCAGGACGAATCCCAAAGATCCGTCCCCTTTTTCCGGCAGAGGCCGTCCCACTGGCTGAGAGAAGGGACGCCCTAAGGAAGGATGATGCCGCAAATCCCGAC
The DNA here is from genome assembly GCA_037044535.1 of Lordiphosa magnipectinata. NCBI lineage: Eukaryota > Metazoa > Arthropoda > Insecta > Diptera > Drosophilidae > Lordiphosa > Lordiphosa magnipectinata. The sequence goes on along the minus strand of JBAMBO010002638.1, from coordinate 397,195 downwards.
ATCCAGACCCTCAGTGATGAGATCACTAAGTTAGTGAACCTACACAGGAAAAAGAAATGGCTCCAGAAACTGGATGAGCTGGACAAAGGCTCCAAAAAACTTTGGAGCACCATCAAACAGCTCACCAACCCACGCAAGAACGATCTGGTGACCATCTCCTTCAACGAGGGCACGCCAACTAATCCCACGAAGTGTGCTACGGCCTTCAACAGGCAATTTGTCCCCCACCCTGCACACAAGGACAAGAACAAGCGGAGGATTGTCAGGAATATGCGAAACCTCCCCGCAGTTGACTCGACGATGGTGTCCTTTAGCGCAGAGGAGGTGGAGGCTGCGATAAAAAACTCGAAGCCTTCCACTGCGATAGGTCCGGACGGATTGGCCGCCATCATGCTGAGGCACATTGGACCGCTGGCGATCAGGTACCTGACACACACATTTAACCTGTGTGTCAGGTCCCTGGTCATCCCAAGCATCTGGAAAACCGGGAAAATCATTCCAGTGCTTAAGTCCGGAAAGCCAGCGGAGCAAGGTGCCTCATACCGACCTATCACGCTCCTATCCCCCGTGATAAAAATCCTGGAGGCCCTCCTACTCCCTACCCTAAAGGAGCACCTCCGCCCAGCCAAGCACCAGCACGGCTTTAGAGCTGGACACAGCACCACCTCGGCACTATGTGAGCTCACCACCACCATCGCTGCAGGCCTAAACAGCGTGAGACCACATGGGAGGTCCATCCTAGTAGCGCTTGACCTGTCAAAGGCCTTTGACATGGTCAGCCACTCTATCCTGCTACAGGACCTCCTCCACAGTAGTCTGCCGAACCACACCAAGAGGTGGTTATCAAACTACCTCTCCGGAAGGCAAGCCAAAGTGGAGTTCCGAGGCAAACAGTCGAGGACTCGAATTATAAAGCAAGGAGTACCTCAGGGCGGTGTCCTCTCCCCCCTGCTATTCAACACCTACATAGCAGGGATCCCACAACCACCTCCCGAAGTTAAATTAATAACTTATGCAGATGACTGCACAGTCATCTCCACGGGTAGGGATATACAACAACTAGAGGAGAGGATTAACGAATATCTTCAGCACCTGGCCGACTTCTTTGCTGGCAGGAACCTAAGCCTATCGGCCTCAAAATCTTCTGCCACTCTCCTTACGACATGGACAAAGGAAGTCAGGACGCAGCTGGATATCCACATTGGCGGACACAGGATACCTACCATCAACCATCCTAAAATCCTAGGCGTCACTTTCGACTCCTTGTTCACCTTCGCCAAACATTCAGAGGAGGTAATTAAGAAAGTCAGAAGCCGTAATAAGGTCCTGAAGGCGATAGCGGGCAGCACCTGGGGCAAGGAGAAGGAGACGATCTCGACGACATACAAGGCCATAGGTAGATCCATGGTCAACTATGCCGCTCCAATATGGTCTCCGTCCCTGAGTGACACCCAATGGCGAAACCTCCAGCTTGCGCAGAACGCTGCGCTGAGAGTAGCCACAGGATGTCACACAATGACGCACCCAGACCACCTCCATCAGGAGACAGAGATCCTCCCAGTCCGCAACCACAACAAACTTCTCACTCAGCAGTACCTAATCGGCTGCCACTGCGAGTCTCACCCAAACCACGACTGCACCACTGGTAGCATGTCAAGGAGACCCAAAGCAGTCCGCTACGACCTGAGAAGTGAGATCACAGCAGTCCGACAACTTTTGGGAAATGGCATGGTATCAGCAACAACATCCGCTGAGGCCAAAAAGAAGGCACACACCAACATGGTCGCCTGCACCATAGAAGCCTACCAAGACAATGTTGTCCTAGGAGGTAGGCCGCCACCCATCGATCCCGCAGAAAGGACCCTCACCAGGCGCGCCAGGGCGACTCTTGCCCAGCTCCGATCAGGGAAAAGCAGGCATTTAAACAACTACCTCGCCCGCATCAACCCTGAGGTGATCGATGAATGCCCAAAGTGTGGCCTCAGCCCACATGACACCAGACACCTCTTCGAGTGTCCCCTGAACCCAACTGTTCTCACTCCCCTAGATCTATGGTCCCAACCGGTAGAGGTAGCCTCCTTCCTCGAACTGGACAGGGACTAGCATCTCTACATCTAACTAATCTTTTACCCTTTTCTTTCTCTTTATCTTCCTTTCTTCTACATACGTACGAAACTTCCCAGCCGTTACAACAACAACAACAACCATCGGTTTGGCTTACGATACGGTTTGTAAGTCATACCAAACCGCAGTTTTCGAATCGAACCATTATCTCATCCAGCTTTCGGCTCGGTTCGGTTGCAACCCTGTTTTAAGGACTATTTTACTCAAAAATCAAAGGTACATTTTGGTAAATTTATCAATATCAGAACTATCTGTCTTTTTTTGTTTTTATACCCCGTATCCATTGAGAATGTAAAAGGGGATTATGAATTTGTGGAAATGAATGTAACAGTGAGAAGGAAACATTTCCAACCCTATAAAGTATATATATTCTGATCTGTCTGTATGAACGCGTCGGTCTCAAATTTTTGCATGTACATTAGGGCGTACTTTTCTCCATACGATTTTCAACATGTGAAGTTCTTTGCGCCACATGTCTCAAAAAATTCAGTATATTTTATAGAGAATTTATCAAAAATCCAAAATCAGATATTTTAAGGTTTGATGGTATCGTCACGGCCTTAAAAGTTTCAATTTCCGCTTAATTTATCTTTGAGCTGCTAGGCATGTGATAGTAGGGAGAAAAAAATTTTGTGTGTACAGCGTTCCCAGATCAAGTTTTTTTCCGATTAGCAATATATCAGATATGGAAAACTTTCAGAGCCACAATTTCGAAGAATCTTGGGATTTAATATATATTATCCTAAGCCTAATAACTATCTATTCTGAAAAGCACAATAAAATCCTAGCAAAAACACTAAAGATATACACGAAATAATTTAGCTTATGGAAGCGGGGTGGTGCCTACTGCAGGCAGCCAGGTGCGTGTATGTGTGTGTACAGGGTATTTTTTTTTAGTCGGGCCACTCGACTACAGCGCTCTTACTTGCTAGAAATGTTTTTTCTAAAACTTGTGTATGGCTTATTTTTCGAAGCTCAGGAAAACTTTTTCTGTTTATTAAGAAACTTTTCAAATACCATTGCAATTTCAAAAATAAGGCGATTTTCTAAAATTCAGTGCAGCGATGTGTCCAATACCCATTCCAAATTAATTTGAAACTAACTGAAAGAGTACTCCTCTGTTTGCTTTCGCCAGCTACTCACATTCGTTTTGAACTTCATCACTTGACTTTAACTTTGGAGACAAGTGCCACGCCTCAAAGCGAAATGTCAACTTGTGTTTGTCTTTGGAAAATTGCTAGCTGGGGCATTTTGTCGTCTTCAAAAATTTCGCTTTAAAAATGTCTTTTTCAACTACTTTCAAAGGGTCGTTAGATTAATTTCTAAGCTTTGTTTTGATTACTAGGCCAACATTCCCCACCATTTTTTATTTCTTTTTGGCGAGCTTCATTAATGATGCTTAATGACTAGGGGGTGTTTGCCCTCATTTCTCTCTGGTAACAAAATTATTTTACACACTTGCCGCTGCTGCTTCATTACACATTTTGCCAGCTCAATTGAAACTGTTGCCACACACACACACACACATACGCGGGTTGAAGCTGCCACCCACTTAGCACCACTTGCCTTCCGCTTGAATTGAAATGCAACTTGTGAATGCAGGCTAAGGAAACACACACTTCACTGGCGCCACTGACACTTATTTTGCTAGATTTGCCGGAAACACTTGAAAAAGGGGAAAAGGTGGCTGGCTGCTCCTTGCCCTGGTCTTAAATCTACACGTACATTCATTTTTCTAATTTTTTCGGTAGCATTTATTTATGGCTCCTCACGCCTCCACAGAACATACCGTACTTACTTTTTTTGGGTATTTTTTCTTGACAACTGTTGCCATTAACAGCTGAGGGCAGGCCACAAAATCAGAGTGCGCCACGTGTCCATGTTGCTGTTGCTAATGCGTCTCCATGGTCTCGTTGCGTGCGGCGTTCGTGTTGGTTTTCTTGTTTGTGGCTGAAAAAGTTTGAGCCATTTAAATTCATGGTTAAAATTTAGAAGTGATTCGGTTTTTGTGGCCGACAGAGTTTTGAAAAGCAAGACTCTGGTATATATCAAATAATGTTTGGTTCCTGCGCTCATGCATGGAAATTGTTGGGAAAGGTATACAATTCGTATAATTGGAAAAGTTATTTACAAATAAGAGAGATGGACAAGCCGCATTTCTTTGTGAATAGAGAGAAAAAAGAAGTTAATATTTCTTAGTCCGAATAGAGACAGGACACGTACACGAATAGCATCTTCACAATCACACGCACTGCCCGACTATGACGAATTATGGCAGTCTTGAAGTAAGTGAGCGATATCTTTTTGGAATGGTTGGCAATATTATTTACAAGCCACTTCATACTTGATTACAGTATTTTCGGCTTGGATTCAAGAATGTTCCGTCTTGCCGTACTTTTGACTTCGAAACTGTTTGATATCAAGCACGATTGGCTTGGTTTTTCAGCTGAGTGTAGAGCTCTGAACCGCATCGTTTCAGTTCAGGATCTGGAAATCTTATTTAATCACAAGCTTCATTTTATTAACCAACAAGGCAACAATCGGTTCAGAGTTTGCCTTGGTCAGAAGAAAACACTTTTCGCCCGGCACATTGAATAAATGTACCAAAACAACCTTTAACAGCGGCCACTGTTTCTCTTTGGTTGTGAGAGGAAAGAAACACATTTTTTGTTTTTTTTTCCTCTCAGGTTTGGCTGGGCCCTTCTGGCAAAATACATGCATTCAAAAGGTGTGCAATATGAATGTATGCGATAAACTATATGAGCTCTCTTGTTGTCTCTCACACTTACTCTCTCTGCTTATGCTTACACCGAGAAAAAAATTGTTATTTATTCATATCAATTTTACTCCGATATGAAAATTTAAATTGATATGTTAAAAATTTCAAATCGATATTTTTTAACATATCATTATTACATTTTAAATATCATTCTGAAACTATTCAATATCAATTTTAGTAAATGATTTTATTTTGGACTAGAATGATATTACTTTCTTCATTTTAATAAGGTTCATATCAACAAAATTTATATTTTTTTCTCTGTGTAGTTCCAGAGCTCGCAACCTTTTGAACAGAACATTTTTCATTTCGGTCTTCGAAAAACACACAGCCTGTTATTCGGTTGCAGACAGCCCGATCAGAGCTGCGTGTTCAACCACAGCCACTTAACAGTTAGCGCGATTGCAGCACACATTCGGTTAAGGGAAGCCCGAGACCGTTTTTTTTCTGTTCTTTCGGTCAGTGACGTGAGCAGAGCGAACTGAAAATGGGGTTGAGAGCTATTTACGATCTATGGTTTATAATTAACAGGGCTGCAAACCGGCTTTTTTTTTTTTTTTTACTGTGAACCAAACCCTGAACCGAATTACGATTTGAACCCGAATCCGTTCCGAATCCAAGCTTTTGGATCAGTTAAAACAAAAATGTCTTCGATTTGTTATTTTCTCTTTTTCGTACTCCCAACGGTTATTAAAATACATACATACATACATATATGTATTTACATATGTTACACAATTTAAATACGTGAAGAATCAGAGCGTGCTATTGAATGTAGTACTTCTTGGACTACCTATGTACATATGTATACATTCACAGATATTAATTTGTAATATACTACAAATTCAATGTAAACACCTATGTACACTGCACAATGTATCTATCGTTTTATTTTTCATTTTATACATATACATATGCGCCAATCTAACCAACCCGGTGCATGCTACTGCAGAAACATGTCAGCCGAATACAAACAGAAGAGTGTGCCACACGCAGCGTTGCCAATTTAGCTATTTTTCCCACCAGCTATAGCTATTTTGTAAGCTCGGAAGCCGGAATCTATTCAATTTTGCCGGAGCCTGCAATTCTATCTTATTATGTGACCTTGTTTAGCTATTTTAACTTAATCTCTGTTAAGTTTTAGCATTTTTAACAGTCGATATTTGGTGGAAAAAATAGCTAAATTGGCAACACTAGCCACGCGCCAAAAATTGGGCGCAAAGATGAATCGAAAAAGAAAGAGTTAAAAAAACACACAAGTTAGAACAGTAAAAACGCGCATTTCATTTCGTTTGAGAAGTTTTGACTGAGAAGGTGTGAAGCAAAGACGACAAATTTAATATTTACGTAATTTGCATACAATGTAAGCACTGATAAATCAGAATGTCACGAATGCAAATTAAATATGACCGACGGGCATGCAGCAAATTTATTGCGGCACCTTCAAAAGAAGACAAAGTTATTTTTGATCAAATCATTGTGGCGAATAAACGCCAATTGATGTTCAATTTTGTGAGTGAAAGTCTGATTAAAGTGCATACGAGAAAGCTTAATCAATCGGACTGAAGATTTATACACTAGCAATGAAGGAAGTCCATATACAGCAAACCAGCGCCAATCTCACGTCAATTATAATCTACGTCTTACAGTCTTACAATGTATTTATGCGTCAGGTGTATACCTATTTTATTGTAATTTGGTATATATTGGGTCAAACGTGCAACGCACAAATGTTCGAACCAAAACCAAAGCCCAAAAACCTCGCACCTCATATTTCCGAAACTTAACTTAAAATTTTTTGGGCTTGCAGCCCTGATAATTATTAAATTATAATGATCTATACTAGAGACCTGCATGAATGCAGTCAAAGTATCTCATGATTCATGTTTTAAAAAAAAGGTTCAAGTGAATCAAGTCAGAAATTGATTTGGTTCGAGTTAGTCAGCTCAAATTCCCAGTAACTCCAAACAAATCAAGCTCCAAATAGATCAAGCTCAATTAGATCAAGCTTATGGCTGATAGTTCAAGTCAGAAACAAAGTTAAGGGAACTATGATTCAATTCATCCAGGGCTCTAATCTGTACCATAGTTTGCCGTTTTACTGCTCCCATTATTGCAATTCCTGTAACCTTTTACCAGTTTTGTAAGGCTACGTTGCCTGCCCGTTTATGTGGATTCCATTAAACACTCTAATGACCCTTTAAACCATTTTAAGCTCAACCAAATACACAAAGCTGATCATGACAATGGCTACTGCTTACTTCTTGAAAATTAAACAGACCCCGTAAAGTGCGCGTTGATAGACAAAAAAGTTATTCGGCGGCAAGTGCAAACAAACAATGCTCTCAGCAGACTAATTATTTTAGCTCGAAATGCCGGAGTAGGAGTAGGAGCTGCAGTTGGAGCTGGAGACGGAGATGAAGACACAAACTAATCAAAATATTTTCGCAACTTTCCATTATGAAGTGAAAAGTTGAAGACGCAACGAGGCAGACGGTGAGCTCTTCGTCTACGTTTGCATTTGCATGAACAATGAAAAGCAAATATTTTGCTGGTATTGACATTCATCTACAGAGCAGACAAAGTCTTCTGCTCCGCTCTCGCCCCCCTTGGCATTCAATTAAGACAAATTATAAGCGAACTCTCGCATTTCAAGAGCTTCCGCTGAGGCAGCTGGTCGGGTCGCATCAAGTGGACAGTCCTTGGGCTTTAGGAGTTTTCCACAGAAATCATAGCATTGCAAGGTTATCGTAATTTCAAGATAAACAAAAGCATATTTTTATTTTGAGTCGACATTTCTTGTGAATTCCAAAAGTGCTTGGGCGCTGATTTATGAATTTAATTAAAACAGCAACACGAGTACAGACAACGCGCCTCTTTGTGTGTGTGTGTGTGTGTGTGTGTGTGCCTCCGGGAGACATTTTTGGAGCAAGACCTAGTCCAGGTCCCTGCACTTAAGTATGAGTTATGTGGGCACGTGTTTGTATTTAATTAGCCAAGACTCTTTGTTATTTTGGCCATATTTAAAATGCGCTTTAAGCAATTATTTCGCTATGCCATTGTGCAACATGAGACCTTACTGCAAAAGTTGTCGAGGATACGCACCGCAGAGTATCTTATTTTGGAAGCTGTGCTGTACGTACATACCCACATAATCAAGACAAAGCTGAAAGCCGCACGACGACGTAGACGAGATGCCCCTGACGTCCTCTCCTTGGCTTTGTCTGCGCGCTGCTGGCGTGCCATGTTTATCTTTTAACTAATTTTTTTTCATGTTGCTTTCTAGCCGCGCGTAGTTAACTTGAGTGTGTTTGTGTGTGTGTGTGTGATGTTTAATTTCTTTAGTGGAAGTAATGGCCAAGTCGTAGTTGCCAAGTTTCATGCTGCAAGAGTTTTGCTTGCTCTGTTGCGGCAACCGAAACTGAAAAGAAGCCCAAAAATAGCGCTTGATAAAGCTGAAAGCGAGACTTGCCACCGAATCAAAATCATTCACGAAAAAGAAGAACAAAATCTTTATTTGCTAGATCTTGTGATATTTTATGGAATGGTATTAAGTAAGGAGGGCCAGGGCCAAGCTTCTCTCAATCTCTTGGCGTGTGCTTATAATTTTTTCGCACAAGAGAAAGGGACCTACAGTTTAACGCCGAATCCGAACGGCAATAGTTAGAGAATTGTTGCTTTTTCATGGCTAGTTACTTCACAGCTGGCGCCAGTAGCTGGTGAAGGTGATCGGGTGTGTAAAAGCTTTTTTCTAAAGAAAGAAAAAACTTTTTCTATTAGATGGTCCGAGGCGGGATCGAACCCACAACAACCTTCCGCACCAGCAGCCACACATACAACTGGAACGCCACGTCCGACCACAATGGAATTATATATATGATTTATTCGACCAACTTAAGAATTTCTACTAAGCGGATCTCAAAACCAGACATTTAGCATTATCTGTTGGTTCAATGAAGACATTTGCAACAAAAACAAATAGTGAGTACAAATAAAACGGAACCCTTCCTCCCAGACTGTGCAATTGATCCCTGATTTAAAGCAAAGTGCAAGAGTAAAGGCATCGGTGACCGAAGTCACTCGTATTTTCACACAGACACGGGCCAAACTTAGGGATAAGCACAGAAAATCAATTGAGTCCACTGTGGACAAGCACATTTTTCTGTTCTCCCCATTTGGTCGGACCTAACTGAGGCCAGATTTGCGCTTCCGGCTCTCTATCTGCGGCTCTTGTAAAGGCTGATTTTTTAGTAACTTTCTTTTTGGTCACATTGTTTTTGGCAGCTCATCTGTTTTCGTGTCACCTGTTACTGTCAAACATGTTCAGTTTGGTCTATAATTTAAGCATGAATCGTCTTACAAACGAACAACGCTTGCAGATTAGTGAATTTTATTATCAAAATTCATGCTCGAAAGTGTACTTCTTCCATTTCACTTTTTTTTTGAACCGAAAGTGGAACTGATTCGTGTTCTCGCAACACCAAAACGACGTACAGCAGTACAGTTGTCAATTTAAAAATTGTTTGGAAATGTTTATTTGCTTAAGTCTTTAATTGATTTACTAAGAATTTTCTTTTGGTTTATGTGTCCAGAATAATGCTCTGCCAGCCAAAACGAAAAAATTCAGCCTCTCTCATCTTCGACTGTTCCATTGTCCATCGTTTCGCTTGGACTTGTGGTTTCTCTCCTATGTATCTAATGTCTATCCCGTTTGGACCGGTGGTTTGTAAAAAGAAAAACGAGAGCATTTTCATTCGGAATTGAGAACACGAAAACGAAACCGAAGCGGAATTGCGTCCGATTTACTTTTCAAAAAGTAGTGAAAATGAGAACTTGCGTGATATACAATTTCAACTGGCTCTTAAAGTTGAGGTAATACACTTAAAGCTTGGTACGGAGATACTTGCGAAATATGTGCGAAATCTCTGCACATTATTTCGCCGATAGCAAGTGCGATAAAAAGGGGCTCATCTCTAGTTGTTTTATTTACAAATTCAACTTGGCGGGAACATTTAAATTAATAAACAGCGAATAGTTATGGTGATCTTCAATGATGCAATAGCTGATACAAATGATTTCTGTGATTTGTAAGAAGCGGTAGTGAAGGCACCTAGGGTTCGACAGAGTTTGGTTAATGCTTTTTTGCAAATAATAAAATGGTTTCAGGGTCCATCGTGACCTTTATTTTTAATAGGCAAATGGTCCTCTATGGACATGACTAGGGAAGGGGTAGAATCGACTGTTTGGACCATGGCTTCTCGTTATCATGAACTTATAATGCAATGAAGATTAGGAGATGTTGTCTGCGAATGGCGCCGATAAAGAAGTCTCAAGTCCGACCATTGCAAAGTTGTGCAGCTCATCCGTTCAACATTCAGAATCGCCGTCGTCAGAAATGAATCACTTAGAATTGGGCCAAAGTTCCTCATCATCAGCCATCTCGTACAATGAGCTATAGGTTCTGTAAAAGAGAATAAACGCCGACAAGTCTGGCAAGAAAGAAAGATGTGGAGCTGACCCCCCACTCCACATCACTGAGTTTTTGAGTTCCACTCTTGGCGTGCTTAGCAAGCCGGCAGCGAAAGCTGTCTTTCCTCACAAATTTGTGTTTCGCAATAACGAAAAATATGCTTTGTATATATTTAAAAGCTGCGAAATAATCACTCATCGCCTGACTATCGCGTGACACGTTGACGTCGATTGGCAGCGCTGTGATATCGATATGACTATTTCGCGTGTAAACTCCAGACCAACTGGCGAAACGGCAACCTGCGAAATCCGTGCGAAATCATTTTTTTTATATGGAGTTTTTTATATGCAGCCTTCTTTCTCAAAAACTTTGAACACCAATGGTCCATACGGTGAGCATAATTCAACTCAACTCCACCACCACCGGTGCTAAAAAAGTAGGTAATCATGAAATGTGCTAGCACGCAATTCCATACGATGTTCGTTGAGTGCAGAAGGTCCATGGTTCGCTATCCAGTCAAGCCCGAAAAAATTTCTCTGTGTTTTTCTGAAAGATTTAAATGAACCAAGTCGGGAGGATTAGTTGGTCGTTGAATTTGAATTATATAAACGTATCGTATTGTATACAAAAAGACTAAAAATAAAAAGTTTGGTTAAAAGAACCGTCTGTCGCTCACCACCTCGCACCCTCTACACGTAGCCTAATACAACTGGCTTCCCGGCTCTTCCCCAGATACCAGATCGTTCAGCCATGCGCTTTGGGGTTGAGTATTAGTGCTAGCATGATTTACAAATATTATAAATAAGGAAAATATAGAATAAAACTAAATTTCCTTTTAAAATAATCCAGCTAAGATTCTATTTCTATATGCTAAGGCTCTAATCACATAACTCTGCAGCTTTGACCAATCCGCGCCGTTGGGGATGTTTAATATTTCGTGCGGAAACAGCGTAAATTTTCCGAAAAATGACAGCCGGAGTTACCGCAGAATCGAGCAATATCCAATGGGATTCTTCAACGAATTTCATCCTAAATGCTGCATCCATTTTAATTATGATGTTCCTAGCCCAAGTTTTCCATGTCGCGATATCTTCAAGATTCAGTCGAACTCCATGTCCCACTCTCTGAAACATTGCAGACGTTCTTTTAATATATACTCTGCCAAGATCCTAGGTACTCTTCTTTCTTTCATGGTTATGGATTTTCCATGTAATCGAAGTGCAGATTAACTGTATATAAATGAAGTAACGATAATCCGGTCTCCATATATAACATTCTGTTCGGTGTGTATTAAGAAAGTGTGTAAGTAAGAAAGTATTTTTGAGGACTTTTCACTTGCCCTCACTGCGGCATTAAACAGCTTGTACTATGTGCTGGTAGGAACCGCTTTTTTGCCTAGTATCGTTCTCCAAGTACTATTTATCTCTACTTTAGCATCTTTTAGTTTTTATCCCAGGTGAAAGTTGAATTGGGCATAGTAATGAATCCAGACTCCTAGGTATTTGTATGATTTCACCACCTCCAAATCGATGTCGCCCAGTTGCCATTTTTCCGCAAATGTGAAGTTGTTGTACGGCGATGTCTCTGAGCCTGTGGGAATATCTGCGGAGCAGCAGCAGCATATCCAGCTCTTGTAAATAATATTGCTTCTCTTCCCTTCCAATCCAAAGAGATATTCCCTATTCCGAAGCCCCAAAATTTGAGGATCCGCTTATAACCTTATCCAAAATTTATCAAATGTTTTTTTAAATGTTATTATAAACGGAAGAATATCAACTCAAATTAGGGTTTTGCATAGTCAAAAAATTATTCTTGAAATGAGAACATGAGAAAATCCGGACTTGAGTCCAAGGCTCTTGGTTTTATATCTTGTGAATTTTTTGTTATTTGACATTGTCGAATTCAATAGGATAATGTCAACTTGTACTTCTCTAAGGGCCGATTTCTATTCTTCCAGATAGCTGCTATGTGTCAGATAAACTTACAATTTACACTGTTATTTGTTAGTTTATGTGACAGATATCTCTATGTAGAAGATATGAAATCGGCCCTTTGGTCCCAATTTAAGTTAAGTTACCACGATGCCAATGTAAATGATTTGCGCTTAAGCAAGTCCATGCGGTCACCCTCTGTCTGAGGCTGCTTGGCGCGATAACCGCAGCAGGTTGATGCTGTACTCGATTATCATCTGACATTGTGGCTGCCTTTGGCGCTTTAGCTTCAGCTTTAGCAGCAGAAACAATATCGATATCGTGTTTAATTAAAACTAAAGTGAATTAATTTACCGCACATAAGAATTAGAGTGAATACCAGAAAGAAGTAGCTTCCTCACTTAGCCATAAATTACGGATGAGCGCCAGCATATCATCTAACTGGCGACTCAGTTCGAGTTAAGATAATGTCACACACACACAAAACCCGCCACATTTCGATAAGATCAGCGGGAAGGAGACCTTGCGCTGACGTTGTCGTCAGTTCCATTGTTGGGCACACCCCCGTCATACATATGTACAGACCTACAAACGTATCTATGACAAATGTACGAATCGAGTGCGCCAGCGATAAGCAGATACTAATTAATAACAACCCCCCGGGTGGGGGCTATGTATGACTTTGCTGCTGTCACATGGCTACCTGCAAAAAGGTATTTGCCAAATTAAATGGCCAGTCCAGCTATCGATCGTTTCGATCCCTAGGGCGTGGCATGGCCAAGTTGTAACCATAACCAGTTGCAGTTACACTTGACAAAAGGAGGAACTTGAGTATATATAAAGAAAAACAAAAAATTATTTGAAAATTACCGCCAAGATGTAAATAAATCAATGTTTTAGTGTTAAGCTATTGTTTAGACATCGAAAGATGGTCACACCGTAAATACACGCAGACAATGAAAAAACTATATCGACCAACCGTGTAGAGGCAACCCGTATAGAGACATTGTAAATAGAACACCGTGCAAATTAAAAACCCCCGTTTAGAGTATATCGAATCAATTAAGAACAATGTGGCAGCTAAGCAAGCATGTCCCTCTTTTCCAAAGTTTTCGAACATTTTCTTGCAGTGCAGTTGCAATTTTCATTAATTATGACCGCAAGGGGGCGCCAGTTTGCAGCTTCATTGGAAAAACGTGCAAAGCGTTTTGGCCTCGGGGCCGTTAAAACTGAAGCCAAGTGAATGATTCGAATCTCAGGCAGGCAACATGAGGCGCCACTGGCCTTAGTTGCTGTTGCTGGTGCAGTTGCATGCGCCTAATCGCCCGGCGCCATCGTTAAGATTAACATGGGGTCAAGGTAGGAGCAACTGCCTCGGCATTAACGCATTGCGTTTACATTCTATTAAATTAGCTGTAAAGGCATCCCCTTATTAGTACCATAATTTAGTATGCACGCCCACTCGCACAGCTGTCCAGCTCGCCAGCTGCCCAGCTGTGGTTTGTCTGCTCCAACTGGGCGGCTACTGTGCAGCCGCAAGTTTTGTTTGCAATTTGTTAATAGGTTGTGGCATGCAGCATGTAAATACCTAATGTCTAAACTTGGCTGTGGAGTCAGGACACGAAGTCGCCATAGCATTCTCATTAGGCATGCAGTTTTACCAGCTCCTCCTCCCTCGCTCTCTTTTTGTGTGTGTTTGCAGCGTCTGGCAACTTAATCTGCTGGCCCAGCGCTTATGCTAATGCCTTTGCCATGGATATGGATGTGCATTAAATTTGCACATGTCTTTGGCCAAATTAGCCATTGGCCAGTTATTTAAGGCATCTATTAGTCATAAAGCCAATGCTGATGCTGGGCTATTGATTGCCTGCCTTGCCCTGCCGTGCCTTGCCTTGCTGCCTGGGTTTGAGCTCATTCACACGCCTTCGCGTCCAACTGGACAAGCGTACTTGACTTTTGAACCGGCGCCCACAAAGCGTGACTGGACTGGAGCTAAAACTGGAACCAAACCCAAAGACAGGCTTCAAAAACAAAAACAAAATTGCCTAACCAAAACTAACAACAATAAACATTACCTGCCCCCTCCCCCTCCCCCTTTCCGTACACCATGCTGTTGCTATTGTTGGTGTTTGTTGTTCTTGAGTACTTGTTTTTGTTTAGATAGGCAATCTAAGCTGGGCATTGGTTGGAAATAGAATTTTCCCACCAGCTCTAAATATAGAATTCCAATTGCTAAGGCGGCGGAGTTTTAAACTTCGAGATGCTCTATAACAAAAGCATCTTCCACTGTTGGTAAAAAGTGGATAAAGGAAATCGATGACATCAAAATCTATGAAATCGGTTACTAATTTTCGGTTCTGTTCGCTTCTTTTTCTACACACAAAAAAAAAAAATTGTAAATCCGACATTTTTGATTTTTGGCTAAAAATTTTTGATTTAATAATTTTTCTTGTTGATTTTACCAATTTCAACGTAAAAACAAGATGAAAGTCATTTAAGGTCAACTTTGCGTCCCTTTGATTTCAAACCGCCAACAATTTTGGTTTTTTTTTGTTCCGGAAATTTCAGTGGCGCTATTTATATTGGCAGATGGTGGAATTCGTTCTTGCGAATTACAAGAAAGCAAACATTCGTAAATGTTTTCAATACAAGTGCATCTTATTCAATACAAGTAACCAATTTGAAGCGTTACATTAATTGCGCGGCGTGGCTCAGTCGTCTAATGCGACGTTCCAACTGCGTGAGAAATGCCGTGAGCCGTGAGTTCGAGTGTCCCCGCAGAGTAAGTAAAAGTTTTTTCACTTAATAAAATTTTATTCGTTGTTTTTCGGTTATATAAATAATAAAAATAATAATAATAGCAGCGCTATTGTTTATACTGAATTGTTTATACTCTGTACCGAAGGTACAATAGAGTATATTAAGTTTGTGCAAAAGTATGTAACAGGGAGAAGGAATCGTTTCCGACCCTATAAATATAGCCATGACGAGTCGAATATAGCCATGTCCGTCGACTCGGCTACAGGCCATACAGACGTATAAACGCACAGATCTCAGAGATGGTAAGAGATAGAGGTTTGACATGTATGGAGTATATATTTCTAATAAAATTATTGCACGATAAACGCGTGACTCCTGGGATGCATTAAATTATTATAATTTGATGCGGCAAATGAGCTGGTACAGAGTATGTTATAGTCGGCCTGACCAACTTTCTTACTTGTTTTTCTGTATAAACAAAAATCAAAAGTGCAGACATTTTGATTTTAAATGGAAAAACTAATGGGCGAAAATCAAAGACGGAAATTTGTGAATTTACCAATGAAAAATGTTGCTTTTACCAACGATTTTTTTTTGTGTATATAATTAAGAAAATCACCCTAGAATCGAAATCGCCTTAAAATTTAGAAAAAATTTTCAGCATTTTTGGAACTTTCTAAAATTTAGAAAAATAGAAAAAATATTTTGAGTGTAGTGGAATTGTTCAATTGACCCAGCAAGTCAATTAATATCTATTTCAAATTGTGCTATCAAAAACTTGGTTGTACTTTAGCACTTGGCATATTCGCCCGCGTATTACACATGACTTAAGTGGACTTCAGGGTATACTTAATAAACGCATTACATTTAGTTTTCCATTTCTGTTGTCTTTGTCTCTGGACTGCCTTGTATATTAATTTACTTATTCTTATAAATACCTACGTGTGCATATGTATGTGTGTATTTTATGTATATTTTTTCGCTTGCGGTCGGCATAATATTCATGCTTGGAAAAAAAAGACAAGGGGATGTGTGGGAGCCCCCGAACGGACACAAGTGACTGCAAATTATAGTGAATCAAGATGGGGGCTGGTCGGACTATAATAATAAATGAAAATGTCTGTAATTCTCATGTGCGCAAAAGAAAAAAAAAAACAGCAAAGAAACAAAAAGGAGAACAACTGAACTGAAGCACCACTTGCTTATTATGCAGCTCATTTGCGAAGTAAGGGGCCAACTTTTCTCACAGTCTCAGTCGCCGTCTGGAATCGGAAGTTAAACTAAATAAATAAGTCTGGTGTAAATGAACTCTGTAAAGGGTTTTCGATTTTCATGTTGGCCCATTATTCGATAACAACAATAAAATAGTTTAAATTTACAGAAGCCGTCTGATAAGTATAAATAAGTACACAACAAACAGCTGTTGCCCGAACAGTCGCCCCGGCATCTATCATATGCTTGGAGGGGCTTATGATTTGACATGGGAACATCCGTTCTTGTGGGGTGACTTACCTGACTCGTACACCTCGAGCAGCCCTCGGCTCACTGGCCGTTGGGAGTTCAATAAACTTGTTGAGCTGCAAAAACTGGCCTCCATCACAGCGAACAAGCAGAAGGCGGAGGAGGCTGAGCCTGTCAGGCTGCCTCTGTGGGCCTGCGATACACTTAATTTTGACAGATTACATCTCATTATGTACACCTCGCGGCCAGACACAATGCGATGGTGGCTGCTGTTGGCCCAAACGGGTTCGGGGCACAGTTTAAGAGCCACTGCTGCCCCGGCAGACTGGCCGAAGATGAATTGTTCGATATTAGCTTTGCATAATAATCGATGGGCCCTGAGTTATGGACACTTAAAATTAATTCGCCATTCCTTTTCCCAAAATAGAGCATCCAACTGAAATGCGCAACTTTTCACATTGTTTATGGCAAACTGAATTGAAGTTCATTTGTGCGGCAATTTAAAATCAATTTACGTGTTGCATGTGCCGTTAATTTATCAAGCGAGTTTAAGAGCAATTCCCAGTACCAATACCAGCTCCAGCTCCAGCTCCTTCTTCTGCTCGTGCTGCCAGAGTTTTCAACAGTCTCATCATAGGCAATTAATTAAAAATTGAACAGCGTCCAATGCTCCAAGTGCCGTTTACCAACAGTTTGGGGCGTGCTGGCATTATGATTTTTTCATTGATACAAATAGAGGAGCATGTCTCTGTGCAACTTGTTGCCCCAGCATGGGCAGCCGGCGTCGGAGTCGGAGTCAGAGACTTATTTTTATTGCCTTCGTTTCGCTGCCGCTGCTGCCGCCTTCCTAATAAGCACAAATTTATCAGCGCTGTACGTGCATGGGGCTTAAGTTGGAGGTGTTGAGTTGAAGATGACTTTCATTCCCTCGCACACCAGGCCGTAGACGTAGACTGTGTTTGCCAAAAGAGTGCCTCCATCGACAAAATGCAGTTGGGAGTATATTAAAATATAATTTATTACAATTAAATGCGGTCCACACAAAACATATAAGTTTAAGATAATCGATTCAGCTACAATACAAAATTATTGCTAAAATCTAATCGTTTTTAATTTTTGTCCAATTGGTTAGTGGCATTTGCTTTAAGAGCTCAGCTGTGCGATTACATTACTTACTCGAAAAACAGTTGTCCATTCAAACCGTTAGAAAAATGTAAAAAGAAAAAGTTGAAATTTAAGTTAAGATTCCTTTTAAAACTACACTGAGAAAAAAATCAATCTAAAACCAAGATTATAGTCTCGAAACAAAGAGAAACGGTGTCAGAATTCGGCAGAGACGAGATAATCTTAACCCAAGATAATATTCTCAATTTAAATCTTAATCCATCAATCTTGGAAATTGATCGTTTACACTTGACTTTGGGATGAAACAATCTCATTTTTATACCAGTTACTCGTAGATTAAAAAGGGACTACTAAAGTCGTGCAAATGTATGTAACAGTCAGAGGAAAACATTTCTGAACATATAAAGTCTATATATTCTTGATCAGCATCAGCCGAGTCGATATAGCCATGTCCGTCTGTCTGTATGAACACCTAGATCTCAGAGACTAGAGGCGCAACCAAATTTGAAATGTAGACTCTTATTGTCTGCACGCAGATCCTAGCCAAGCCTATTCCCGCCCCCAAAATAAAATATGTTTAATAACTCCCACAATTTTTAAGATATCGATCTCAAATTTAAGACTAAATTGTATATTCGCTATATCTATAATCCCTCAAATTTTCATAATGATCGGATAATAAATAGACGAGTACAGAAAATGTTGCATTCTTTTCGGCCCACCTCAGGAACACAGGAAGGCTATTAAACATTTCTTCCCTTGAGTAACGGGTATATCGAAGGCGGGCAGGGCCGACATTAACTTAAGCTCTCGTTTAATATGGAAAAGAAATGGATGGAGGGTGTTGTGATTGTTTTAGATATTAAAATTTTCTTTTCCGAGACCCTAACCGTTATTCGTTTCGGTTTTAATTTCTGCTTCTTATGTTTGTTTTCCTGTTTTCTTTAGTCAGAATTTTGATTATTTACTTAGGTAATAAAAGTCTTATATAGCGGTGAACAAAATTTAACCAAAATTTGAGTAATTCTTAATTTTTAGGACACTTCGATACATAATATTTGAAACAACAGTCAAACACCAAAAAATAAAAATTCAAAACAAACTATTCCCGCGCTCTCAGGGTGTCTTCGATTTTGAAATAAATTGTGAAATGTTCATAAAAATATGGAATTTCTAAAAAGAAAAATATATTGGATCAAATACAATCTGAAAAACCTTTGATTACTTTAAACAGTGGTCAGGTTATCAAGCAGCTTGAGCCACTAAAATCTGTTTTTGCCAGCTAATTTCTAAGAATAAAATGTATTTTCGTTTAATTTCTGTATGAATTTAAGCAAAGTTTTGTAGCTTTAGAAGTTTTGTTGTTGGATATTAATATGATTGACTTCATTTTATGTTGTAGACAGTTTAGAGTTCACAGCTTTTAAGAATAAATCAAAGTTCTGCTTGGTAAATGCAGTGGCCTGTACAGATTTTAAATTTTATCCCATCCAAGGGACCCAATCAAATTTTCTAGGTGATCGCAAATTCCAGAATATTAAATTAATCCCTAAGGTTTTAAATGATTTTCGTCGAACTTTCTAAGCTGAGTTATTTCCCAAACTCAGCAATAGATTGGGCCACTACTTTAACCATTTGCTTGACTGTTTGTTATATGGTAGCTATACGAAATATTCATCAGATTTTGACCGAACTTTCCAAAATTGTGCGGAAACCGATAATATTCATAACTGGAAAGCTTAAGACGCTACCATTGAAAGCAAAAAAGGTTTTCTCACTAGAACTACTTTTTCGACCGATAGTTCCTATGGCAGCTATATGCTATAGTCATCCGACTTCGATCAAACTTGGTAGAATTGTGTTGTAGCATATAATATTGATCAGTAACTAGTTTGAGAGCGATAGCATTGAAAACATAACAGTTTATTAGTTTTATTAGTTATTAGTTCCATGCAAGGGGTACAAAGCTTTAAAAGAGTATAACTCTGGAACGGTGGGGGCAAATTTAAATGTTTTTTTTAATTAATTTTAAAATTTACCCATCTTTTACACTGCATCACTAGTTTTTTTGATTTTTATAGAAACTTTAAGAGTTATAATGCGTTACTTACAAAATGTATGCAAAGTTTTCCGAAAAATGTAATATATGGGTCCTAAATGAGCAAAAGCATAACCAAAACTAATCGATTATGCTCATAAAAGAAAAGTTTTGACATTTTTCTATAAAAATGCTGATTTGAAAACCAAGAAAATCGTGATAATTGACAAAGTTTAAAATTAATTTCAAAAACAGTTAGGAAAACCCGATTTTTGGGGAAAATTCGACTTGCGCGACCTCTAAACGTTTCCCGAAAAAACCGAAAAAAAAACTCAAAAATACTTACCAGTAAAAGCTTTCTGTAAATGCCTGAGCAATAACAACGAGAGCGTAAGTTAAAGTCTCGACTTTGGTATACCCGTTACTCAGTGGGGTAAAGTAAAACGAGTAACGGTTATAAACAAGAAAGAAATTCGGTCAAGCCCGACTATTACATACTCTGCACCCTTAATGTCGCAGCTCGAATTTGGTTACTAGTCAAACGGCCAGTTAACACACAACGCACAACGCAGTGCGCTCTCTAAGTCTCTCTCTCTCTCTCTCTCTCTCTCTCTCTCTCTCTCTCTCTCTCTCTCTCTCTCTCTCTCTCTCTCTCTCTCTCACTAAGATTGCTGCTGAACGCAATGCAATGGTTATGGGTGGGGTGGGTGGGGGGTGCTAACTAACCGTTTTTTGCTCATAACTTGAGTATCGTTCAGCCGATCTTTATCATTCCTTCAGCAAATCGATAAATAATTTTGAGTACTAGATATCTCTAGAAAGTACGAACCATCTATCATCAAAACTGTAGGAGATATGACGTTTTTTCCAAATTGCGGGGGCGTGAGGGGGCGTGGCAAAAATTGAAAATAAACTTGATCTGCGTGCAGACAATAGGAGTCTACATTTCAAATTTGGTTCCTCTAGCTCTTCTAGTCTCTGAGATCTAGGTGTTCATACAGACAGACGGAAAGACGGACAGACGGACATGGCTATATCGACTCGGCTGTTGATGCTGATCAAGAATATATATACTTTATATGGTCGGAAATGATTCCTTCTGCCTGTTACATACATTTGCACGACTTTAGTATACCCTTTTACTCTACGAGTAACGGGTATAAAAATTTTTTTTTGGGACACCCTTAGCTATACTATATAGTTGTCCGATTTTCATCAAACTTGGTGGAATCATATGAAAGCATAGAAAACTTTTAAATACGAGGTTTGGGCTACATCAACTCAGCTCGTCATGCTGATCAAGAATATATATGCTTTATTTCGGAGATGCTTCCTTCTATGCGTTGCAAACATCTGAACAATTTTAATATACCGTCTACAAGGGTATAAGCTGTACCTAAATCACCACGGAAAACACGGGAGGTATTAAACCAACCGAACAAGAAATGCGTGACACCAAGAATTAGTTTTGGGTTGGAATTATGTAGGGAAAGATTTTCGGAACACTTTCAGGCAACACTTGGAAGCAACGGACACCTAAAAATATGGTAGCTTGCCAGTGAGTGTTAGAGAGTTATTTCATTACGAGAGCTCTGACAAAAGTACCCATTAATTTGAAACCTGATTAACAATAACTTATAAGGGTCGATTTCTCTTCTTCCAGATAGCTGCTATGTGTCAGATAAGTTCACAATTTACTCTGCTATTTGTTAGTTTATGTGACTATGTAGATGATGAGTAATCGGCCCAAAGTCTTTAAATAAAAAGCCATCTGAATTTGTCATACAAATAATATATATTTAACTATTTAAGATCTATGTGTACAATCAATTTGCATTCCTCTGGTAAAAATCACACTTTGCACAGGAAAGTGTCAGTAAAATTTTTCCCTGCCCCAAATGTGCTCTTCCTTAGAAGCCAAAATCACAGTTTCGTCCTTTCCCATCAAAAATTATTTAAACTCTAGCATTTGGCTGACCCAGAGACAATTTAATCATCTCTTTATTCTCCTTTCACAGACAGTAGACCAACGTCCAAAAGAGAGCATTAAACAAAATGAACGCCAAAGGAAAGACGAATCGCATTTTACGATCTATCCACAGGGAAACCTCTTTGGGTGTCATGGTGGCAAATGTTTGAGCCGGCTTCTCTTTGTTCAAATCGGTAAGCGTAGCTGTGGAGCCACTGGAGCTCAGGCTGCTGCCATTCTCCTCCAGGCTAACCGATGAATTCTCCCGGCTAAGGCCATTTCCTATGATAATGGGCGTCTCAATGGTGATAACCGTGTTGCTCTGACCACTGCCCACCTTATCCAGACTGCAAGTGCTCATGCTGCTGGTACTCCGATTGTAGCCACGACGATGACGCTTCAAATTGGGCACAAAGGTGGACTTGACGATGTATTTCGTGGAGCGCTTCTTGAGCTCCAGATTGTTATTGCGCCGCCAGATGGTATTGACAAAGGCAAATTCCACCAGGCTGCCAAAAATGAAAATGGTGCAGACCAGGAACCACACCTCCGACATGGTGACATAGCTAACCTTGGACAGATTGTTCTCTTGCGACAGCGAGAGCGTGATAAAGGACAGCATCGTGGTGCAACCCAAAGTGGTGCGTGCAGGCGTTTGATCTGCTTGCAGCCAAAAGGACACCCACGAGATGGTCACAATCATAATGGAGGGCAGAAAGTAGTCAATCACATAGTAGCCCACTTCACGTGTCAGCAGCACACTGAAACTGAGAGTGCTGTAGTTGCCGTCGAGTGCACCATGCGACATGGTGTAGGCATCGGATACGGTGATGGACTCATTGTACAAGGCGCCCACCAAGTTATATTCCGTCAACTGCAGCTGACTGTCAAAGCTAACGGGATTTCTGGACTCCCAATGGAGTTCCAGCATTGAGGTATTGTACATCCAACTCTCCAGAATTGTGGTGCATTTTTGCTCGTCAAATGGAAACTTCTGGAAATTCATCCAACAGTACAAGGTGGCCTGAATGCGGGTGGAAATGATGACCGTGCCGTCTGGATAAATGGTGGTAAGAATATCCTTTTCAGTGGTACCCAGCACGCTGGAACTCTGCTCATTCGCCAAAAAGACATGCGGTACCCACAGTAAATCCCTCAAAGGAGCTCCACCCATAATGGGCTGTGTGCGTTGCGGGGCATAACTGGAGTAGGCCAAGCGGGGATCCTGATAGCGCAACTGTAGCAAACCCTGGACTATAAACTGCAAGTTGCTTGAGTTCAGATTCTTCAGTACATAGATATAGAAGCGAGCAAAGACATTGACTGGCTCTTGACCAGATTCTGTTTTGACAATGGGTGGTTCCAGACGATCGTAACGACAGCTGTCCGTCAGACGGGCAATCAATTCGGTTTGGCTAAGTGAATTGGCATCGCTCAGGGAAGGACAATTGTTGGGCAAAGGAACTTCGCTTATGTTGAGGCTGACATTGTAGGAATTGGGGTTACTAGGCGAGACCGAAATTATTGAGCCAACGCCAGCTGCAGAAGAAGAAAAACGGAGTAAGGAAAATTTAAGAACACTGCAGGACTCAGTTTTGTTTTGCACAACACACCTATTCCCAGTCCTAGCCCGTAGCTCATGATCACATTCATCACTAGCAGACATATTTGCACTGTTCTATTAGTCATTCTGCACACACTGGTTTTTATCACGAGTCGCTTAACTTAATTAAATGAATTTCTTGAGCGCGCTGCCTATTTCACGGCCAACCGCTCGGCCTTTTCTCGTTCAACTATTTCGCGACGAAATTCGCGGACGTTCGCTCAGCGACTTGGCCGACTTCGGCTTTGGTTCTGCGTAGTATCTATTACTAACGTATTTATTTTAATTACGAGGCGCTTTTAATTCATTTGCCCAAAACACTGACGACAGCTTGTTCAGGCAATTTTGCCTTACTGCACGGGAGCCACCCCCTTATCTGACAATGCACGCATAAATCGCCGCTAAGTACTCAGTAGTGGAAGCGTGAGTCGCGGGGCTTTTCTAGCACTTGCCCTGGCATGTAATGTGGCTAATTGCTGTTATCACTGAGAGGCCAAGCGAATGGGAAATATTTGCTAATGTCTAAGTTTTTGATTAAGTGGCCAACACTTAAGTGTCGACGTCTGGTTTTCTTTTTCTTGCCTTTTGTTATATTTTTAAACCACCGGACACATAATTGATGATGACCCCTTGTCAGAGTCGGCGAACAGCGCCAACTTATTTATATAAATTCCAACAAATGCTTAGAGATTTGCATCAAGTGAAAACTGGCAAGTGGATTCGACTTCTGTGGTATTCCTACACTGTGCGGAAAGAAAGTAACTCTACGTGATCTACTGCTTAAAGGTGCACAATATCCCAATATGTGTGTACTCATTTGGATGGCATAGAAGGGAATGTCATTGATTCCATAAAGCAAGGATAGCCCAGAAAGAGAGCCACCATAAAACGGCCAATATGTGTTTTAGAAAGGGTTGAAAAAATCAAATAGAGGTTCTTGTTCCACTCTCAAACATTAAAGCACATTCTCGAATAAGAAAGTATTCTTGCACCACGGACGAATGCTCAATACGGTTTCATGCGAATGGTCAAAGTGACTCTAATGCAAACAATATTAAGTTTGTGCAAATGTACGTAACAGCCAGCAGGAAGCATCTCCGCCCCTATAAAGTGTATATATTCTTGATCAGCCGAGTGGATATAGCCATGTTAGTCTGTCAGTCCATTTGAACAAATAGATCTCCGAGATAGTAAGAGATAGAGGTTCGAAATATGTGGGACATATACTTCTAATATTTACTTAAAGGCTGATCAAGTTTATTTTTAACGTCATATCTCCCATATTTCATGCTTCATATTTAAGCTATAGACCTTTTCTTCATTGATAGCTTAAATATGAATAAATATCATACATATGTAGAACTTGTTAGTGGGCTCTAGGACAATAAGTTATGATTTTGTTCATAAAATTTCTAAAACAAGACACGCATAACACCGCAAAGGAGGCTGGTTGACCGTACAGCAATTTCATACATTTCCCGATTTAATCATCAGCGATCTTTGCCTTGCTGCTGCTGGCAGAGGCTACCTCAAGACAGAATTGCTATGACCGCTTGGGAATCCCAAAAGCAGGATTGCAGCAAAATCCAACAGCAGCAGCAATCGCCAAATCACAGAAGCTTTGTGTGTGTGCATGCCCCGTACTGTATGGCAGCTATATGATACAGACGTCCGATCTGCGTGGTGTTGACATTTTTGAAAAGCTTGATAAATATTAAGCACACTTGCCAAGTTTCAATCACATAGCTTTGAAATTGACTGCATAAGAAATTTTTCTTTTGGGGCATATTTTAATTTGTTTATAACTTTATAAATTAATACCTTCTGAACTATAAAAGTCTGCCTTCTTTTTGAAAGCACCATAATTTAAGTTATGTTTAGGGTAATAAATTATATATCCTTAGGAGCTATAACATGGTGGTTAACACTACATAAAGTTTAGCAATAATTACTTAATATTATTAAATATTTTAAAAATGTGTTAAATTATGATTTTTATAGATCTAGTAAACTACTTTTCAGCAATCTCAGCCCGAGACCTGTCCGATAAACCAAACCTGAGAAATCCAGTTTTTAAAAAACCCTTATTTTTCCATTTCTTCGTTTTTTACGGTTTTTGAAATTGTTTATAAAATGAACAAAAAATTATTTTGCAAAAGCGAAATCAAATTTGGCACCGAGATCTAATTTCTGATTTTTTATTGAAATCAAATAATACCTCAGAATTTATTTAAGCTATGAACTTGAATTTTAGACTGTGGGTGGGCAATTGCAGTTGGATATTGAACTAGTTTAGGACCGGTTCAAATATCTCAAAAGGTTTTTAAGATATGATCGTAAATTTTACACAGTAGGTTGGTAAAATGGAGTTGAATATTTTATTGGATCAGGGTCGGTATGTAACCTGTTTTTAACCGGTGGCTCAGAGCAATATCTCAGAAGTCCTTTAAGGTATTAACTTGGAATTTATGCCGTACACAGAAAACCAAAAGATCCATTAATATCCATTTGCAATAGATATAATTATCAGGGATGCAAACGGCTCGAAAATAAGGACTGGTTCGGTTCAGTGGTTCACACAGTTTTTGAACCGCCAGTTCGGTTCATTGCGTGGATTTTGGGGCTTACTGAACCGCGGTTTCTGTTCGGTTCGGTTCGCGATTTATTCATTTAATAAACTTAAGAAATATATTTTGGCTACAAATGGTCAGAATACTCAGATTTGCAACAGAGAAGTAAGCAATCGTTCATTATGTACGTCAGGCTTACGAGATATTTGCATAAACGAGTGTTGAGCGAGGTTTGCTTAGATTTGTAGGTCCTTTGGCCACACATTAAGTAACCTTCTACAACCAAATTAGTTTTAAAGTAAGCTGAATTGAATGTCGTTACAGAAAAACCATACGCAATGTCTTGATTTTGTTCATAAGATACAAATTGTTGGATTTTAAAATGAAAATATGGTAATTTTTTGATAATCGCGGTTTTTTTCCAAGTTAAAATAAAGAAATAAAGCATAATTTCTTGAAATTAGAAGAAATAAAGAATATGATATCATTTTTCCATATGATTTGCCTTTTCCTTTTTCTCTTGATTTCTGTCATTTCTTAAAAATGATGGCATTCCCCACGAAGGAATTCGGTATTTTTTAAAAAAGTACTCGCTACTCTCTGGCACAACTCGTTACTCTCTGGAAACTGAAAGTGTCATCACCAATAAACTGTTGATTTGTATTTAAAAAGTAGGCGCAATTTTGTTTAAAATATAAATTAGTCAAAAAAATTGTGTATTCAGCTTTATGCGATAACAATGCGTTCGCCCGCGTAATTGTTTTCCTGACGGGTATGTATTTTTTTGGCTAAATATTGCATAAAAACTACGTGAGTTTAAAAGTGGCGCCTGTTATTTAAATCAAACCATTCAGCAGTTTTTGTCAACGTGGCATTGTGAATGTCAAAAAGATGACGATTTGTCAATGGAAACAGCTAAATTTTAAGAAATGAAAATGATAAGAAATGATGCCAGTGGAAATGGGCTATTATTTAGACCTTAATTTCTGTCATTTCTGAAAAATGATGGCATTCGCCCCGAGAGAATTTTTTTGTATGAAGTAATCGGTACGCTCAGGTAGTACTCGTTGCCTTCTGGCAATAAAAATGTCATCACCAATAATTTGTTGATTTGAATTTAAAAAGTAGACGCAACTTTGTTTGCAATATAAATTGGTTAGCTGTGAGCAGCTGTTTCCCGAAATTCAAAACAAATCAAATTCGTAAGCAAGCCACTTTTAGGAATAGCATTATAGTGTAGAGACCTGCACGAGTCGTAAAATTCTGGCGGGATCTTCTAACCCCTACAAATCGCTCATAGAACACATTTTCCCGGCTGCTCAAATTCTGAAGAAACTATCGTGAGGACCAGGAATGACCCTGTTAGCCATATAGGTAAAATAGTCCCGGTAGAACGGATAACGTGGGCCGTTAAATCCATTAACCCGTATAAGTCACCGGATCCAGAAAATCTTTCTCGCTCAGCTGCAGAGCTCTCTGCAATATTTTATAGGCTGGTTACACAACAATTTTGTTGCCTTTGCGTGTCTGAGTTTTAGTTTTCGAAAAAGACTGTTCTACATCTGCTTGGATTCTTTAAAATGTTCGATCATTTCATATGGTACTTTGATTGCAAATTCCATTTGGAAGAAGTTCTTCTTTTTGTTATTGTTACATTTGGTTATTGTTCTGGGCGCGATTGCCCATTTAAAGGATTATAATTTTTTGCATAGCCCAAAACTAAAAACTTTAGTCGCAAACTTTGCAGACAGTTTTTCTGCCATTTTACCTCGCAATCGTTTAGTTTCGTTTTCTTTTTCAATTTTTTTCTTTATTTCATTTTGCCGTGCAGCATTTGAATTCAAATGTGCTTTTAAATCGGCTTAGTTATGCGAGCAGCTTTTATGTTTCAGGCGGCTTAAATTAATGCGCCAGCACGAGTTCCCAGTTCCCCGAATGCAAAACAAAACTCCACACAAAAAAAAAGACTAAGTAAGTTTTGGGCTGAAAGGTATAACGAAAGGTGCTTAAATAGTTTAGCAGCATTTTGCATTTTTGTGGATTGGTTTATGCAGGGCGATGATTGAATTAAATTGATTCTAGGGGCAGCTGTGAAAGACGGAGGTGGTAATCTAATCAGAAGCCACTTTTACGTCCACTTCGAGTGAAGTGGACTAAGCACACAATGGTGCTTGGAAATACGCTTGTAAACATTTGATTTTGTCTTTGGGGCCACTTGTGGTTATTATTAGCTTAATTGGTAAGAGAGTTAGTGCAGGGTATGCTCGAATTCTCATCTACTTGATTAACTGTAGAACTAGCCTGATGAGTGGGCCCCACATGTTTGATTTTCTAATCTTCTTCTGCTCGATGAGAAGATGACCCTGGGACACGTGCCACAGACGATGTAAAACAGCTGAGGCCTGACGAAAAACATTTTTTGAAATGCATTAACAAGACCAAAACATAGACTGGGGTGGAGGTGGACTGTCTGTGTGTGTGTATCTTTTGGGGTGGATGCAACAGCATTCGTTAGATACTACGCAATTTTGTGTGTTTGTAGTCATAAATTTTTATGGCTATAAATGAACAAACAGCAGGCGTTGTTCTCGGTTCAAGTAGGCGGATACGACGAACTGTTAAATCAGCATGACGTCTGGACTTTGATTTGAATTACTACGTTGGAAAGTGGGATGTACAATTAAATATCAGAGCTGAGGTAAATATGAAGATTTTGCCAAGGTAGAAAGTAAATACAGACAGCACGTTCTCAAACCATTTAATATTTATTCATGGCAATCAAGTGAGAGATAGCATCATGCATTTAGTTGGGAAGACACCTCGCGTGTGACTTTGTTAATCTACTGAGCTTGTATCAAAGATATAATTTTACTTGCAAATTCCAATGATAGAGATTCTGTTAGCAGTAAAGAAGGGGCGCTAAGCAGGGCGTTTTTAGAGATTGTGATGCAATCAAAACTGATGATCTTGTGGCAATTTATATTTATAAATACATGATTGAATAACTACAGGTAGCGCAGCCGGAAGATCATTTTTGCTGGCGTTAGAAAAGATCCGAACCCCAGGGCTGAAAATACATAAAAATCCTTTGATTGATTGACTATATGGTTCTACGCAAAGTCTCTGTAAAACCATCTTGAGCAGTCGATATAAAGTGCCAGATCCCCCAGAGGCAAAATTTACCCAACTACCAATTTCTTTGGAAAACTTTTTAACTGTTACTGGGGGTGCTTCCTAAGAATTGCAGGGTAGTCGTATAGTAGGTGTTGGATTCTGGAAGTACTAGTCCAAATCGTGTTCTTGCTAAAGACCTCTTCTCAGAAGCTCGGAAAATAAATTTATATGACGCACTCCAAATAAAAACGAGAGCGTAAGTTAAAGTCGGCTCTAACCGACTTCGATATACCCGTTACTCATGGAAACAAATGTTTATTAGCCTTCCTGTATGCCTGAGGTGGGTATGCAGCATTTTTTTAACTCGGCTGTTTATTATCCGCCAGATATTAATAGACATTTGTCCATTACTAAATCCATTATAAATGACTCCAAATTCATCACGATAAACAGATCAGACAACAAAACTTTTGAAAACGTATCACCTTTCCTAATAAAAACAAGAAAGAAAGTCGGTCAAGCCCGACTATTACATACTCTGCAACCTTAATGTCGCAGCTCGAATTTGGTCACGAGTCAAACGGCCAGTTAACACACAACGCACAACGCAGTGCGCTCTCTAAGTCTCTCTCTCTCTCTCTCTCTCTCTCTCACTAAGATTGCTGCTGAACGCAATGCTTAGATTATGCTTAGGGTGGGTGGTGGGTGTTAACTGACCGTTTTTTGCTCATAACTTGAGTATCGTTCATCCGATCTTTATTATTCCTTCAGCAAATCGATAAATAATTTTGAGTACTAGATATCTCTAGAAAGTATGAACCATCTATCATCAAAACTGTAGGAGATATGACGTTTTTTCCAAATTGCGGGGGCGGGAGGGGGCGTGGCAAAAATTGAAAATAAACTTGATCTGCGTGCAGACAATAGGAGTCTACATTTCAAATTTGGTTGCTCTAGCTCTTCTAGTCTCTGAGATCTAGGTGTTCATACAGACAGACGGACGGACGGACGGACGGACAGACGGACAGACGGACAGACGGACATGGCTATATTGAATCGGCTGTTGATGCTGATCAAGAATATATATACTTTATATGGTCGGAAATGATTCCTTCTGGCTGTTACATACATTTGCACGACTTTAGTATACCCTTTTACTCTACGAGTAACGGGTATAAAAAGCAGAGGCAAAAATTGCCCTCGGCTGAATTTATTTTCTGTGTTCTGAGACACGCTAAGTAAATACACAATTAGCCTATCGATAGCTCTGTGGGTCTTGAGTGGATTGAATGAACAGCTGATGTTCGAGACGAAAATTAGTGTAGCCTATTATTTTGACATCATAAATCGGCAATGGAGGGAAACAAAAAGGTGCGCAAAAGGAAATGGACGGAAACAGTCAACCGCGGGAAATCTGTACGCTAAGGGCCACAAATCAGTCCAAGAAAGTTACGAAATCCGCACTGGAGGGACGTTCCCTTAAAACCGTCTTCAATGCCAATGGACTCAAGCGTCCGCACTCGGTGGAGGCCAAACAGCAGGTGGTGAGCATACCTAACCGGATCATCAAGTTTACCACCAGCACAGAGAAAACTGTTTCGACCACGGCCGGCTCCTTTTCGGAGGAGGTCAAAAATTAACCCAATGCGAACCAGCTGAAAATGGAGGTGAGTAGCGATGGATTTTGAATTTGCGGTAAATAAAACAAAACTGTTGCATGAAAATTAAAATTATATTCTCCATTCTCTGGCGTTGCGTTTCACTTCAGAGCCAAAATGATGGCACAGCCCAAATCTATGATTTGCTGAAGATAGCAGCATTCCTGCAAAGAAACGCACAGTGATCCAACTTGGAACCAAGCCTCAAAAGTGCTACTACCCACCCCCATCTTGTCGCATATTTGGACATCCGTCAGGTCCGCATGATGCACTATAACTGCACTGTAATACATAAGCTGCTTCATCTGACCCATACTGTTGGCCGTTTAGCCAATATTTTGTACAAACTTCTCCCAACGATTATAGTTAACCGAAC
This sequence comes from Lordiphosa magnipectinata, assembly GCA_037044535.1. Taxonomy (NCBI): domain Eukaryota; kingdom Metazoa; phylum Arthropoda; class Insecta; order Diptera; family Drosophilidae; genus Lordiphosa; species Lordiphosa magnipectinata. Next base: position 366,217 of record JBAMBO010002638.1, on the reverse strand, counting down.
GGCAGTCATCCAAATTATCCCTTAAGTAGTATTCCTGGATTATGCCCAACATCTCTAACAGACCTCGACCCTCTTGAGACAATAGCAGGTTTGCAAAGGGGTAAAGTGGTGGCTCTACGCATATTACCGCTTGATATCTGTACAAATGACTTGTAGACCTTCTCCTCGATCTGCACCTGCTCCAAGTCACAGATCTGTCTCAAACGGGCAATAATTTGATCCCCGCCACACGCCTTGAACCGGAACGTGGTGCAACGCGATGTCGCTGCCGTCATCAACATATCTGCGTTCCTGTTAAGCAGGATACTTGTTAAATTATTTTTAGCAAAAAACACAAACACTTTCAATTTTTGTTTGTAAACAAAACAAAACAGTTAACACCCAGTGTGCCCGTTTATGATGTATTTGTCTTCTTTGGCTTTTATATGGACACACTTAAAATTTTTGTGTGCTGAATTTTCCACGCTTCTGAGAATGGGGTTTAACGTGTACGAGTTGAGAAGTTCGTTTGGGCGTGTATCAGATAATCAATACCAGAATAAACTTGCTTTGCGCTCAACCAATGAAATTTGCATACACACACATGTTCGCTGCTGAATTTTATTCAATTAAACCAATTAAACCTTGTTGGTGCTCTGATTATAACCAGGTTTGTCTTCATTCCAATCAATTCGGGTGTTTGTTCGTTCGGCTGAATAAAGATTGAGCGAGTATCACCTCGTATGAGTTACTGCATGGGCTGAGAGTCTCAGCCTCAGAAACAGCGTTGCCGAAAGTGATGGAAAAAAGAGTGAGAGAGCGTTTTAAGCAGGGCCGTCCAAATGGAGAGAACAGAAAAATTAGCTTATGTCGGTGAGCATGACAGCGATTTTTCTTCTCGCTCAACCGTACGATGAGTTTGACAGTATTACGCTAATTTTATTCAACGCCGAATTTTATTCGCTGATTAAATGAATACAGAGATATTCGTTCGACCGGTATGACTCTGATTTTATTCAACGCTGAGTCTTGTTTATTGATTAAATCTGAGTCGGGCCAAAAAAAAGTGATTTAAAAAAATCAGAGCCAAATAAGTGTCCTAGATATTGTTGGAGACACCCCATGCCCGAATTTTTAGTAACCAATCCAAAAACAGCGTTAACTTTTATTTTCAATTTTTAAAATAAAAATTGATAAATAATTCTTACTTTAATTTAAAAATTGAATATTTTATTTTAAAAATTGAAAATAAAAATTGATTTTGAATATAGTTTAAACCAAGCGGTGCATTACTAAAGTAGTCATATATCTATGATCTGTGTTCCAATACCTTTCCATTCATATACATCATGACCTTGATGGATCAATATTAAGGATATTGAATAATGAATAATGTTGATTACTAATTATGTGTCAAATATTCATTTGTAGTATCCACAAAAATGTAGAGAATATGACGTTTTTCCCCAATTTCGAAAGCATAATAGTAAAATGGGCAATTCATACGTTTACACGAAACCCGAAGTTTGTTTCGGAACAAGGCCGATTATCGTTTTTTTGAGCATGTCGTATTATTAACAGAATAACGTGTATAACTTTGTAGGCTGTTGCTGACTGTGGAAATGAGATGTCAATATGAGTGCACCTATAGGGCGATTGAAGTCTGATTAATTTAGTTCGAAATTGACCATCAAATAGGGAGACTTCCAATATTTCGTTCATTTTGTCTAAGCATTCTCATTTCATAAGAGTGTAGATCGAGATGGGTCGTAGTCGGGACTTAGTTGTTCGAAATTTTTTTAGTTTAGACTCGGAAAAAAAGATTTCAAAGCGTAAACTTTGTTACCGTTCTTTTAAAGGGAGAAAACAAAATTTGGAGTGGCTTTTACGCAAGTTGAAGTAAAAGATATTTGTGTGCAATTAGTCACTGAAGAGAAGATGCCATTCACCCTCCTTGACTGGGCGCCCTTCAAGAAGTTGATGGAGCCAATTTTTCGCGGATTAGAAATGAACCCTATTACATTCCGCAATGTTATGAAACACGTAACAGAAAAATATGACTTTTTTACTGGAAATCTTTTCAAATTATTAAAGAACAAATTTATATCCTTAAAAATTGATATCGCTTTGAGACATGGAAGAGGCATTTTGGGCGTAAATGCCCAGAATTATCGTGAGCAACGCATTGAAATTAAGACACTGGGAATAATTGAGCTGCATAAAAAACATTCTGGAATGAACTTAAGTACGGAAATAGAAAATTTATTAGAAGAGTTTTCAATTTCCAAGCACCACATTTACTCCATAGCATCGGATAATGGGAAAAACATTATTAAAGCTGTGGAATTCTTGAACCATGACCCCGACACCGCAGTGAGTGAAGACGTTGATGAAGAGGAACTTTTGAAGGATGTACTCATTCACTCAATAGCTTCGTTCAAGTGTGCCGCTCATTCCCTACAACTAGAAGTGAAGGACTTTTTAAAAAATTATAGACGAAACAAACTAGCAATACCCGAAATAAGCGCATACTTTCCCAATCCAATTGAAATAAGTGAGCACATTATGAAGTATTGGGAGGACAAAAAGTACATGTATCCTCGGTTGTATCAATTGGCGAAAGTGATCCATTGCGTGCCAGCAACCCAAGTGTCAGTTGAAAGGGCACTTTCTGCTCTAAAATTGGTTATGTCTGACTTGAGGTGCAACTTGTTTTCAGATTCAATAAAAAAAATATTGTTCCTCAAATAGAATAAATAATCAGCCCTAGTGCTGAAAAACATTCATACTTACATAAACTCTGGGCATTCAATTTGGCAGGTACAGAGTATGTTACAGTTGGGCTTGACCGACTTTCTTACTTGTTTGAGTTATGACAGACTAGACAGTGGCACTGAATCGATAAAAAAATTTGTGGTATCCTTAATATTGATCCTTCAAGGACTTGATATAAATCAATGGAAAGGTATTGAAACGCAGATCATAGCTATGTGACTACTTTTGTAATGCACCGCTTTGGTTAAAAGATATTCAAAATCAATTTTTATGTATAATTTTTAAAATAAAAATTGAAAAATAAGTCTTATTTTAAAATTTGATAAAAAAAATTTAAAATAATAAGTCTTTTTTTAAATTTGATAATAAAAATAATTCTTAAAAGTTATTTATATTTTAAAAATTATAATAGTTACGATCCCTGGAAAAAAATCTTATTTAAGAATATGCCCTTATTTAAAGGGCATAGCAGAATAAGCATACAAAACCTTTCAGAGCTCGCATCAGCACAAAATTTAATTGTTAGATTACCATCATCTCATTCTACCAACTTTTTTGACTTCTAGTCTCTATTGGAGTGGAGCCATCAAAAATATCAGAGCCATCGTTGTTGTTTTGCGCATAGCTATAGCCGCGCGCATAGGCATCCACACGGAGAGCGCAAAGCACAAAGCAAAGTAGATTCGAATTTTCTCTCTTCTCTTTCTCTCCTATGCCTCTTACAAAATCGAACGCAACAACAAATATGAAATATTGGTATTCCCTGTAAATTTTGTTGTTGGCAACGAATGATTACGTGTGTTTCAGACAGCCAAGAACACACATCACCAGGCAATAATAGGGATTCTCTTTGTAGTTCTAGTGATCCCGTGGGACACACTGATTTGCTTGACAACCCTCCGTAGCCCAGCCAAGCCAGTCGGGTCTAAAAAGAGAGAAGCCCACCGAGCAATTGTCGGTACCACGGGATGAGCATTAGCCCTAGGCTGCTCACATAGCGGTTGGCCCACATGTGGAAGATTGTGGTGGTTATGCGTTGATACCCACATCGCGCGAAGAGTCTCAATTTAAGTCTCCACCTGCAGTTGCGTACCAACCGGGAGCTGTAACCCAAAGATCAGCAGAGATTTTAGACAGTGTGCTTTTCAAATTGCTACCTGGGGGATTCCGGTGTTCTGGGGGCGCTAGTCTGTAGTCATTGGCCCAGGCTCATTGTATCGTATGCACTTTTCAGTGCGTAAAGGGTGCCACGGAACATGCCACGTCTAATAAAACTTGAGAGATCAGAATATTCTGTAGTTCTTGTGGTTGTTCTTTATTTGTTATGGTCTGCCTGGTGTTCCTGAGGGGACGTTGGTGGCGTTTGGCAGGGGTTTTGGGGTTTCATCCAAGGTGTTTATTAAAAACAACGCCTGCCAGACTGCATACATCTCTGCCTGAAAATCGCTACACCAGCTACATCGAAGAAGATACAGATGCCTAAGCCCTGCTTACCTTCGATCACTTCCATTTGAAAAACTTTTTGTTTCTTTCTTGCTCTCGCCTTTCCAACTACAGTAATCATTAACTCCACTCTACAGCAGGGGATTCCCCTAGTCGAATTCATATAACTTTTTCATCTATGTACCAAATTTTTTGTACAACTTTATGCAAAGAGTGAGTAATGACAGTTGAATCCTGGATGAAAGCCACAACAATTAAGCCTGTCCAGACATGGACCAGACGCAAAGTTCAAGTTGACAATGACATGCGGCACATAAATCACACGCCCAACAGGACAAGGACACCATGTCCTTGTCGCCTTGATGCTGCCATTCGTTTGTTTGCTCTGCGATGCATTTGAGTTTTGCTCCATTCGTTTAGTTTTCTTTTTACATTTAACTGTTGCCACGCATTGGCCACGATTTTATAATGCTATGAAATCTGTTTTTGTCCAAGCGGAAGCTGCTGGCTAGCTCCATTTTCGACATTCTACTTGGCTTTCCTTTGTTTCAGTGCTGCCGTGCGCCATTATTGTTTCCTTTTGATTTATTCTCGGTTTCAAGTGATTTCCGCTGGCGTTCAACACTTTATGTTTGCTTTTTGGGTTTCCGCTTTTTTGCACATTATTTTTTGTTATTTTTGCGGGATTTCTAACCGAAACTCTTAGTGCTGGCATTTGTCATTTGCGGTGCTAAAGCGTTGGTGTTGTGTGTTTTTAAATTGCAGATTTTATTTTTTCTGTTCCTTTTTAAATGCAGCCCATAAATTTGTTTTTTCTCTTACTTTTTGGGTACACGTAATTGAAAGCAGCAGGGAGGATGGCCGCATTTTGAACTGAATTTATGATGGCCAACCAGATCAGAGCAGAAGGATTGATTAAAGAACTCACCTCTGCCGGTGGCTTACCCAAAAACTTGGCAAAGAGGCCTTCACTTTTAATACCTTGTAATCTGTCAAAATTGGCAGAGTTCTGTTTTTTTGCTGGTTTTTAAACGGAAGTTTGAACAAAAAGTGGCAAACTAAACAGGTTATTTATGTGGCAACACTTGGAGAAAAATTTCATTTTAAATTAAGAAATTATAAGGTTCACAGAGTATATACAGGGAGAAGAAAACATTTCTGACCCTATAAAGTTTTAAGATTCTAGATCAGCATCAACAGCCTAGTCGATATGTCCGTCTGTCCGTATGAACGAAGAGATCTCAGAGATGGTAAGAGATAGAGGTTTGAAATGTATGAGACAAATACTTCCTATACTTGCAAGCAGATCAGGTTTGCCCGCTAAGCCCATTTGAAAGATGGTGCCCGATCTGTTGGCATTTGGGCTCTGGCGCAGTTTATACTCCATCAGCAGATTAAAGAAGTCACACGATAAAATATCACCCTGCCTAAAACCTCTTTTGGTATCAAATGGTTCGGAGAGGTTCCTTCCTATTTTAACGGCGTGCTTCTCAACGTCATCATGCAAAGTCGAACATACTTTGCTGGTTGATTCGGCTTTATAATCAACAAAAAGATGGAAGGTGTCGATCTTTGTCTCACGAATCTTCTCCAGGATTTGCCGCAGTGTGAATATCTGGTCTGTGGTGGATTTACTAGGTCTAAAGCCACACTGATAAGGTCCAATCAGTGTGCTAATAAGCGGCTTTAGACGTTCACAAATAATACACGACAGAACGTTATATGCAATGGGATAGAGACTGTAGGGTCTCCTTTAGAATACACTTTGATTCCAATCGTCGGGCATACTTTTGTCGGACCTTATTCGGCAAAGGAGTTGGTGCATACACCTTACCAATTCCTCTCCTCCAGCCTTGAAAAATTCAGCGGGCAGGTCATCAGCGCCAGCTGATTTGTTGTTCTTTATCCTTTTTATGGCTAAACAGACTTCGTGATGGTCCGGTGGGTCTATCTCTATGTTGTCGATTGGTTGCATCGCTACTTCTCTAGAGGCTGCATTGTGTTCGTCTTCGCCTACCAACAGGTTGGAGAAATAGCTTCTCCATTTGTCCAGTCCCCTTTGCGGATCTGTAACCAGATTCCCATTTTTGTCCTTGCATTCTGTAACTAAGGCTTGAAACCATCGGTTAATTGCTAAACCTTTTGATAAAATTTTCGAGTCTCACTCATGCTTTTTCCTACTAAAAAGGCGCTTCTCCTCTTTCCTTTTCTCCCGGTATTTTCATTTATGACAAGCCATGAACCAACAGCGTTGATTTCTGGCACAACGCCTTGCATAGAAAAAAATTCAAGTCTCTCATGCATCAATGGAAAAAATCATTGAGTCGCTCAAAAAAGGACAAACATTAATAGATGCATTTCTAGACCAGTATTCAGAAGGCCGAGAGATGGCATAAAAAAAACGAAAGAAATATCGTGACTGCGAATTTGTCTTGTGATTTTGTTGTTTTTCAAGGTTACATTGGAAAATTTGCGCTGCAATCAAAATGTTTTTTTTTTAAGTCGCGCGATTTTTGAAAGGAAAAATTGTTAACCCATTGTTAACCCACGGTTAACCCACTATTAACCCACTGTTAACCCACAACTAACACACTGTTAACACACTGTTAACCCACGGTTAACTCATTGTTAACCCACAGCTATTTTCTTTTTTCAATTTCAATTTTCTCCATTCAACCAGCTTATAATTTCGGTTTTGTTTTCCAGTAAATCGCTCTTTAAGTCGGTGATTATTAACATTGAACGGTTTCAAACTAATTAGAAAAAGTTGATCGACATCGGGGTGCTATATCTTAAGGTTGCCATAGGACCGATCGGTCGGAAAATGAGTTTTAGTGAGAAAAACTTTTTTGTTTTCTATTTAATCGTTCTTAAACTCGGCGATTGTTAACATGATATGTTTTCAAAAACATTTGAGAAATTTGGTCGAAATTTAATGTTTATCTGTCGGAAAATGGGTTTTAGTTAGGCAAATTTCTTGATTTTTATGCAAGCGTTCTTAAACTCTGACATTTAAAAAATAGAATTTGCAAGGGTATAAAAACTTCGGCACAGACGAAGTCAGCTTTGCTTTCTCGCTGTAAATGATTCCAGATATTGAAAGTTTTCTCTTTTCCGGAAGTCGATGTTTTCCAGTATCAGCTTATGTGAGGCTTCCCAACCCATTTTATGAAATTTGTCATCACAATCGAGTCTTTTTCGAGTCCTCAGTGATTGTCGGGATACTTGTGAGTGAGTGATACTTTTGTCGGGAGAAAATGTTACCCTAGCTGCGACTCCTCATGAAGAGTCGATTATACCCCGTTTTTTTCGAGTAATTTTTCGAGTAATTTTCAACTCCTTTTCGAGTCGTTTTTTAATGAATCACATTTTGAGCAAAGACATGTTTCGTTTTCAATTTTTCCATACATCGCTTATGAAGTTAATCTCTTTTTAAACATAAAAAGGGCGCTAATAAGACTCATCCAGGTGATTGTTGTTAAAATGATCTTCCAAATGCTATGTGTGAAGTCTCTATACAATCAAAATTGATATCGAGATTGCAAGTAAAAGTTGTGACATGCCATTTATCGAACACTTGAGTTTTGCTAGCTAACATCAAGTCTGCTACAATTCTGGGCAGGCAGTCTTTCGCTGGACATATCATATATCTTACGGATGTATTTGAAGTGGGTTTGAAGACCTAGTTCCAAGTGGATGGCGTAATTTGGAGTCGTATTTGGTAGTTTGAAGATACGTCTATCTCCATACTCCATACTGGGTACATCCCCATAGTTGCGACCCCATAGCGAAATTTGGTGCTTGACAGGATAAGCGGTTTTCCAAAAAAGTTTTTCCATGAGCAGTTTATCGCTTTCTTTCAGTCCAGCTGTTTCTCTTGGAGGTGAGGCCTAAAATTCATGTATCCCGATAGGGTGACACATAGGTATTTAAACCTGGTTACTGTCTCTAGTTCGGAGTCATTTAAAAACCACTTATCGGCTCTAGGCGTTCGACCACGACTATCTTTCATTACCAGTAACTTCTTCTTCTGCACATTTATCTATAGAATCCACAGCTGATAGTAGTCGTAAAGCTTAATTATCATGCGTTGGAACATTTAAGGGGACTCCACCAGTAACGCATGATTTGGCGTTCATCCAGACTTCTTACAAATACAATATGCAAAGACAAAAGCGTAGCCAAAGAAATCTGTCGCAAAAACAACATTTTTTTACTGTCCCCAGTCGAACGTCCATATAAGAGCTTCCCTCTAAAAACATTTTTCTTCCATTTTTAACCTAGTTTGGCAATTGTGATGTGTAAAACTATGCTATCGACCGTGGAGTAACCTTTCCTAAATCCGCATTGGAATCCGCTCATGATATTGTTGCGGTTAACCAAAGACGCAATTCTCTTAAAAGTACTCCTGCAAAAATTTGCATTTTTTTTTTGAATTTCGAAAAAGCGTCTATATACTGAGTTCGTGCAGAACTGCTATCGTTTTTTCTTAACGTGCGAACAGAGTTGAGCGATCGTTTTCTGGCTTCTTCACACTGTGAGTCGAACCAAGGTTCTTTGCTGCGCATCTTTTATGACGGGCCACCTTCTTTATAATTTCTAACAGAGGCGTTAGAGTTGTTAATAATAATAAACTACAAAAAAACTTAATTAAATTAAAGCAAATTTGAATTTTGCCAGAATTGGGTGCAGAATTCTTGATTTTTTTTCCTGTGTATACACACACACATTTTGTATAGAGTTCATTGTCCTGGGCGTGGCAATTGACTTTGAATTTGGTCTTCTTTCTTTCTTTCTCGGTTTCATCAGTTGTCTCAACTCTTGCTGCAATTTGTAGGTATAATTTGATTTAATTTTTGTGTTTTTATGTCTGTGAACACAATCAACTCAACTCTTTCAATTGTGCATATGAAACAGAGAGAGTGCGAGAGAGAGAGAGTGGTCTCCGGACCCATCAAACAATACAATCAACTTTCACATGGCCGATCCAATGACATTTCCCTCCCAATGCAGTAATTGATCATATGCATATCACACCAAAACTATCTCTGAGCTGCACAAATAAACACAAAGAGAAATGAAAATTCGTATTAAGCGATCAATAATCATTGTAAATACGCCAATGTGACGCCACTGGCGATAAGGCCACAAAATATGAACGCACCAAGGAAGGCCAAGCCAAAGCCAGGGATCAGGTCTGTGGCTGGGCCCGGCTTGTGGTAGATAAACAATAGAAAAGCATAGACAGAAGGGTCAAATGCTTGCGGGCTCTGCAAAAGCGATACAAACTAAGCCAAGGCATTGAATGCAAAAAAACAAAAATCAGCCCAACAATGAGAGGAGACGCTGATGATGATGATGATGATGATGAGCATTGCAAATACAAATTATGGTCGAAAAACGCTACGTAAATACTGCAATCATTTTAATAGACCAAAAACGGCGGCGCATACACCATAAACCAAACGCCAGCTCCAGCTGCCCCCACTCCAGGCAGCCTCAGTCTCGCCTGGACAACGCTCCTCCGTGAGTTCTATGAGAAATTGAAGGCGTTCATGCGAAGACTGCGAAAGATGCGCATTGCCCGATGCTCGGCACGCGAGCGGCAGAAATTGCAGTCCGCTGGCTGCGGTTTTATTACACGAGTTTAACTCTGAAATTAGCGTAGATAAATATTTTTTTTCCACAAATTCCTGAGACTGAGACGTTGGCCAAATGTTCGATTTGCATTCTCATTTGTGTGTTTGGGGAAATTGTGGCGAATAATGCTGAAATTTGATTGGCATCTGTGAGGAGTGATTTCTGGAAATTCCTCGTTTTGAATTCAGGGCCACATGACAGACAGCTACAAGCACACTTAATGCATTTGAGGAGTATCTTTAGTTAGAGCTAAGCATGACCGGCCGCTGATGATAGAAAGCAGATGCTGCCGTCGAACTAACCCCAGTCCTAGTCCTCAGTCCGATTCCGATTGAGATTTACAGAGACCCCACCACCACCAGACTCCAATGTGTGTGAATGTGTGTGCCTTGGTGGTGTCTTTGTGCCTGTGGATGGCAATTTTGTAGCATTTATTTTTATAGTCATCGACAGTTGCCGGCTCTCTCATTTACTCTCGCTACATGTGCGCAGGCGCTCTCCAACTCTACACTTTTGACACTTTGTTTTGCTCGGCCTATTCGTAAATACCAAGCAATATACTCAGAGAACTACAGAAGACCTTACAGAAAATACAATTAAATTAAAAAAAAAAAATCGTTTATTTAACCAATTAATATTTTGATTAAAACTAGTCTTGAAACCAGGCCAAGCTAACTTCGTCTGTACCGAAGTTTTTATACCCTTGCAAATGCTGTTTTAAAACAAGAAAGAAAGTCGGTCAAGCTCGACTATAACATACTCTGTACCCTTAATGTCGCAGCTCGCATTTGCTCACGAGTTATACGCGCTCATCTCTAAGTCTCTCTCTCTCACTAAGATTGCCTCTGTTGAACGGAATGCTGTGGTTATGGGTGGGGGGTGAGGCGTGTTAACTGGCTGTTTTTTGCTCATACCTTGTGTATCGTTCATCCGATCTTTATCATTCCTTCAGCAAATCGATAAATAATTTTGATTACTAGATATCCCTAGCAGGTAAAAAACATCTATTTACGAAACTGTGGAAGATATGACTTTTTTTCCAAATTACGGCGGCTTTACGGTGAATTTACGTCCTTTTTTGCTCATACCTTGACTATCGTTTATCTGTTCTATATCATTCCTTCGGAAAATCGATAAATAATATTGATTACTAGTTATCTCTAGAAGGTTAAAAACATCTATCTATCATCTGATCTGCCTGCAAGTATAAGAAGTACATGTCCCATATATGTGAAACATCTCTTTCTTACCATCTCTGATATCTGTGCGTTCATACAGACGGACAAACAGACGCACATGGCTATGTCAACTCGGCTGTTGATGCTGATCAAGAATATGTATACTTTAAAGGGTCGGAATTGATTCCTTCTCTCAGTTACATACTTTTGCACAAACTTCATATACTCTGTGTACCTTTGGAACAAAGTATTAAAATTTGTGGTTTCACGCGTGTTACCAACAATTTTTTGGCTTGTACTTCTGCTGCGCCATTACAATTTGCCATCGCACAGTGGTTTCCGCTATAGGCCAGAAATAAAAAAATGCAAAGTGAGAATTTTGGCTTCAAACATGTTGACTCTATCTCGCAAAAGAATGAGACTTTTAATGGTATAGTTGATTTTGATTCATTACAACCATATTCTTTAAAAGTGGCTTTAAGAGATAGAGTATGAAATATATTTTTTGAGCTTTTTGAGATTTAAGTGATATCTAAAAACAATACTAATTAATATTAAACTAATATAAAAGAAACTTAAACTGAATCGTCAAAAGAAAGGTGCTAACTTTATTTTTTAGTTTGTTGAGTTCTTTTATCAAAATTAATGTTTTGTCAGTACTATTTTTTTGAGTGCCATTGTCCATGTGATATAAATTCAGCTAAAGTAATAGTGATGATCCCCCTGATTCCCCCAATTGGACTTATTTGATAAAATTGGTCAACCTTCTAAGATTCTAAAACAACAAAGTTTAGCTGCCGAAAAGTGCCGGAAGTTGTGTTATATCCCAAAGCCTATTGTGTACTTTTTTTTTTGCTATTTATTTATTTATTTATTGTTATTCTTACATCCTAGTGCGATAAGGGAAACCTTATAAATTAGTCACTCGAGAGAAAAACACAAACACAGAAAACAGAGTATTAACCTAATTAAATCTAAAGTTCCATTGTTTCTACATGTGCTATAGGCGAATTAAAAAATTTTAAAATTGTTTTATATACACAGAAAAAAAAATGTCAGGATATTTTCAATCTTTTTAATCTTGGATTAAGCCCGGCATGAGCTTCAAAATTCAATCTCGATTTACAAGATATTCGACACAATTCAAGCTTCCAGGGAATGGCCCAAGCCTTTCGAACTTGAATCATTATAAATGTGCTTACTTCAATCCCCCTTGAGATCAAAAGTTCATATTGAAAATGACTTTTATGTTTTCAATGTTGGCGTCCCCAAACTCGGCCATCACTAATATTATGTGCTTTTAAGCAGATTTGCAAAAGTCTATATCCTATGGCTGTTATAGGACCGATCGGTCGGAAAATGTGTCACAGTGAGCAAAACTTTTTTTTTCCATTTTATCGTTGTTAAACTCGGTGATTATCAACTTTATATGTCTTCAAACAGATTCGCAAAATTTGTCCGAAGTCGGATGCTAGAGCTAGGGTTTTTAACCTCTGACAAGTTTTTATACCCTTGCAAATGCCTTTTTTTGAAATGTCAGAGTTTAAAAAACTCTTACCTAAAAATCAAAAAAATTGTAACTAAAACCCATTTTCCGACAGATCAACATCTGATTTCGACCAAATATTGCGAATCTTTTTGAAAACATATCAAATTAACAATTGCCGACAAAAAAGTTTTTCTCACTAAGACTCATTTTCCGACCTGTCGGTCCTATGGCAGCCTTAAGATATAGTCATCCGATTTCGACCAAACTTCGCGAATCTGTTTAAAAGCACATAATATTAGTGATCGGCCGAGTTTGGGGACGCCAACATTGAAAACATAAAAATAATTTTCGACTAAGACCCATTTTCGACTGATCCTATTGCAACCATAAAATATTGTCACCCGATGTCGATCAACTTTTTCTAATTAGTTTGAAAGCGTTTAATATTGATAGTCACCGACTTTAAGAACGGTTTACTAGAAACTAGAGGTGGGCGCGGGCCGGGCTTTTTTTCGTGGCCCGCGGGCTTACACAGGCCCGGAGCGGGCCCGGGCCTTAAAATTAAGATTCGTGCGGGCTTCGTGCGGGCCCGGCCCGTAAAAGCCCGAAACAGGCCCGAAAACAGTTTTGATTTGTTCGCGCTATTTTTGTTTATGCTCGAATTAGAACCGCCAATTATCGCATTTTAATTGTTTATCGATACTACTATCGATTTGCTTATACATATTTTACTTGTTTGAACACGGTTTCTTCCGGCAATCGCTCATTTGGTTGGGCTTTTCTTGAACCCTCCTTATAGAAAGATGAATTTCCTCTCAGAGGAAAAAAGAGATAATGTGTTAGCTACGGTAAAAGCAATGCTCTCCGAATTTATAGTGGATCATGAATATAGTAGCTTTGATGACATAACTAATAACATAAGCCCCAATAATTCCGAAAATGGAATGTTTGCAGAATTTTTAGACTTAAGTTATATAAAAAAACGAAAAGTTGAGAAAAACGCTATCGACATAGAGCTTGACAAATATTTGGCCTATCCAGCAGCTCCTGGCACACATATTTTAGAATTCTGGAAAAATGGAAGGGACTTAAAATACCTTCCCAAATTAGCTCTGACCATTCTGGCTATTCCCGCCAGTTCGTCTACGAGCGAAAGGCTTTTTTCAACATCGGGCCATGTTTTAAATGAAAAACGCACTAGGCTAAAAAGCACAAATTTAGAAAAAATTTTATTTTTAAATAAAAATATGACACAGTTTGTTTTTTATTAAATACATAACAATATTCATGTATGTATACCTTAATAAATATGTACTTATATATATCTATAAATTGCATGTCTTTTAAATTTCCTTATATGTGTAAATAAGTTTCGTGCCGGGCCGGGCCGGGCCCGGGCCTTGGTAAAAAAGTTTCGTGTTGGGCCGGGCCGGGCCTCTCAAAAAAGAGTTCGTGTTCGTGCGGGCCCGGGCCTCAAAATACAGGCCCGCGCCCACCTCTACTAGAAACCAATAAAGATTTTTTCACTTAGACCCATTTCCGATCGATCGGTCCTACGGCAGCTATAAGATATAGTCATCCAATTTCGACCAAACTTTGCAAATCTGTTTGAAAGCATATAATATTAACAAAAGCCGAGTTTAAGGACGCTAATATCCAATGACATCTATAAGATATAGTCATCCGATCCGGCCGGTTCCGACTTATTAGCAGCGTGCAGTAAAAAGAAGACTCTTTGCAAAGTTTTAGCTTGATAGCTTTAAAACTGAGAGACTAGTTTGCGTAGAAACAGACAGACGGACGGACAAAGCTCAATCGCCTCAGCTCGTCGCCCCGACCAAGGATATATATAGTTTATGGGGTCGGAAATGAATATTTCTATGCGTTGCAAACTTCTGGGCAAAATTATAATACCCTTATAATACCTTAGGGTATAAAAAGGATTCTGTTTTCATTTTGTAATTTATGCAAGATTTCGATATAAATTATCCATAAAGTCAAAGTCAAAAAATTCCCCAAGCCGGCTTTTGCCAGCACGTGCTATCAACTTTTCCTCTCTACTTCACTCTCTGGCTCTCCAATCAAAGCCGGCATCGTGAAAACTCTACACAATTGGCGCCAAAAATCTCACTTACTTCCCACTCCAAACACCATCCACACACAACATGTTCCACATGGGAGCTCACTGAGGCAGCTCCAAACGCCAGACCCGGCTAGCAGTTGCTGGTGAATCGTTGGACCCAACGCACGCTTTGAGCGCACAATAACGGGAAGCTTGGTAGCGCGTCGTCTCGGTTGGGTGTCGTCGGTATCGGTTTGGTGTCGTTTCGGTGTCGTCTCTCGTCTGGTTGATCGGTTTTCAGTTGCAACCTCAGCGGTTCTTCTCGGCTATTGCATTCGGGCAGAGTTGGCCTTTTTTGATTGATGGACATGGACTGCTGAAACAGTTGCCGCTGCAGTGTCGGTCAGTGCAGTTGCCCGAGAACTCATCCACTCCGCCCCCCAAACATTTGACGGAAGTTGACAATCAAACCCATCGCCAAAACGAAAGTGCAATCAAAAATTTTATTTTATATTTTTTCGGACCTTACCCCAAGGACTTTTATAGCGGTCCCTCGAAAGGGGTTTGTTTTTTGCGCGAATCTAAATAAAAAGTTCAATTTCGCTTTCAAAATGTTTATCGAGTTGGCGTTGTCCTCAACGTTGTTGCTGTTGTTGTTGTGTGCTTTGGCTTCATAAATTATACAAGAGCGCATTTTGTGAACGACTTGCAAATAAATAAGCATTTACGCTTCTTTTATTATTGCGCGCGGTATATTGTGTGTGCGAGTGCGTGTGTGTGAGTTCCCTGGAAATGGCTCCCATGTGGCGCAAGCAGCCAGAATAAAGATACAAGCAGAGCTTCACTTTTATACCCTAATATCGTATGTGTTTTTGGGAACAGCTTTGATTTGCGAGAGTTGATAATAACGTGCAATCTACCATAAATAAACAGCAGGTAAGCAAATTGTACTCTGGAAGGGGTTAAAAGTGCATTGACATTTAAATATGGACGTATTAATAGCCAAAGCAAATGATATTATGCAAATGTGCACCGCATCGTGTGGCAACATCCTGATGCATCCTCCAACGAGCCGCATAATTAGACCAACTCCACTCATGTCATTAGTGCCTGGGTGTCTGGGTGTCTCTCTAACTGGCTCTAATGAATAAATAAGTGCCACTAATAGTTTTCGCACTTCCTGCTGTCAGAGCACGCGTTGAGTAGAGATTGGCAGCCGACGCACCGTGCAGAGCTCATCAAATTGCACTTGCAAATTCATAACAACCAAGTCAACAACAAGAACAGCCCCAGCAGCCACATCTCCACCATGTTGACAATATTTAATTATAAAGCAGACCCAACCATATTCTAACAGTCTGACTTTTTGCTCTTTTTTGGTGCGTCAATGTTCTGGGCCATGGAGAAGCTCTGTGGGCTGGTGGACAAGTCAATTGCCCCAACTTCATTGCTGTTGCCGTCATCATCTTTGTTGTTGTTGTTGAAGTTTGTTGTCGCCATCGTTGTAATAATATTTTTATTTGCTTTCCCACACAAAAACCGGCGTAAAATGTTTATTTTTGCACATTTATTTTAGCTTAGTGAAATAAAGGCATATTAGACCTAGGAAAATTGATGAAACTCTTCACATTTCATTTGAAAAACTTTATTGGAAATAAAATGATTTTGAAAATTAATTAAGCAAGCAAATTTCAAAGAAAAGAAACGGGATCGGATTTGTAAACCTGTGTAATTATTATTTTCTGAGGAAAAAATAAAAGTACTGAATTACTGTTATCCGACTAATAAAATTAGTCTTTAAATAACTATTAACTGTGGACTTTTATAATTAAAGTTATAACTGTTTCCGTCCCTGGATGTAACATGAGATACATTTTTTTTTTGTACAGTTTTCAAATATGTCTACTTATGCCTATATGATCGGCAACTTGCCGATATTGATGACCAATAATGAGACGAGCCTTTTGAAAACTGGTCAAAAAGATACATTAGTGTTGGTAGTTTGATTGATTAACTAGTCGCTTCACAAGAAGCGTTTACCAGCACAGAATGCCGTGTTGGAGGCCAATATTGTTTTTGTCAGGAACAATATTGCCCGACAATATCGGCAAATGTCATATAGGCATTAGCAGATCTTTTCCTGTATTAATGAACATTTTATTTCAATCATTCACGGCTTGTGCTTGTTTTATAAACTTTGTGCTCGCTTTATGAAGGGCTTGGATATGTTTCAAGAACACGAAAGAACAAAAGTTAATCATGTATGGGGAGGATGGGGAACGAGCTAGTATCCACCTCATAAGTCATATAGTTTTGTCCAGGTTTTCAATTTCGACGAGATTGATTCAAATTCGAATTCGAATTGATTGCGTAAATCGGTTTCAAACATTTAATGTTGAATTCTTCGAACTAAAAGTAGGTATAAATATGAGGATTGATACCGATTGCGTTTATTTGATTATTACTCAAGTGAAAATTGAAACATGCTTGATAAACATTGGCCCCATCAAAACCTGTTATTATTTGACGAGTCTGAGTTCTCATATAAGTTGGTTGCAAAAAACTTAAAGTAGCTCAGATAGGCTATTTTTTTTTTTTCAGAACATTTTTTGAGCTTCTCCTATGGAAAACTGATACGTCAACTCAGGCAAGTGAAATGATGAGGGAATTTGTTCAGTGTGATTAGCCTATTACTTTCGAAAGCATTCGTACCTCAAACTCTTTTGTATACGAGAAAAAATCGGAAATTGTATAATACAATTTAAGTGTTTATTGTTTTATTTTATTTGCTTAAACGTTCTATGAGGGTCTTAAAAACCTCCCGAAAAACTTTTAAGCAGATCCGATAATATGTTTTAAAACAATAAACGAAAACAATTTTCTTTTCCGACCCTCGTAAATAAGGCAAATTTTCATCGACCCTTGCATTTATAAAAATTCCATGATATTAAAATATTTTAATCAAAAAACTTCAAATCAAGTTTTTAGTTTTCTAAAAAGTTTTGGTTGTTGGATTTAAAAAAAAAATTGTTCATGAAAACTTTTGGAGTTTTTGTTTTTACCACGTCTTGACGCACTTTAATCCGAATTTCTTCACAACTATTAAACCGATTTTGATAATTTTTTTTCGGTAAAAGCTAACACCCAAATCCGAGTTAGAAATCTAATAAAAAAATTTTATTTTAACGAAAACAGCTTTCGAAACTTTAAATGCCTTTATCTCGAAACCACTTTTTCCAAACGGTTGAAAAAATATAAAGAGTACCTGCTGACCGATTTTGAAATTTTTTTTAAATTACTCCTAATACCCCCGAAACTAGAATATTTTGGAACGGTCAAGAAATAACGGAGTTCGGACCAATAAAGCGGGAAAAAAGTACATTGAATTTGAAACCCCACAACTTCGGTATTTATTGAGCGATCGCTAGTATCCTAGCACCGATCAGAATTACATTTATTCTTAACAAAACCCCGTTTTCAGTTTTATATTCAGATAATCCTATGTTTTACAATTTTGGCCAACTTTGAACCGGACCGCAACCGCAACAAAAACAATATCGAAAACTTCTAAACTTAATTTAACCGAATACCTATCGAATAAAAAATCCGCTTCTTAATATCATTTCTGCTTTTTGTGTAATTGAATGAATTGTGAACCCTTAAAAAACTACACCTGAAGGTATACAGCACCCTTAAAAAACCATGCTTTACCGCGAAAAAATTTCTTGACTTAATTGCATTATATTTCGGGTTTTTTGGGTTATAAACCGAACAGCTAAAAAACTCACAATTTTTGATTTCAATAAAAAAAATCCGAAATTTGATCTCGAGATGCCCACCAAAACGTAATTAGCGTTTTTTGTTAATTTTCTAAAAAAAATCGTAAAAAACGGAAAATTGAAAAAAAGGGTTTTTTAAAAACCGGACTTCTCAGGTTTGGTTTATCGGACAGGTTTCGTGTTGATATTGCTGAATAGTATTTTAATGTACATATCTACTAAAATAATAATTTAATAACTTTTTAAATTATTTAATAATATTAAGAATTTTGTTGTGGTGCAGTGTGACCATAGTGTGCAAACTAAATTATATCACCACCAAATTCAGCATTCCTATGGCAGCTATATGATATAGACGCCCGATCTGTTGACATTTTTGAAAAGCTTGACAAATATAAAGCTTAATTGCCAAGTTTCAGTCACATAGCTTCGAAACTAACATCTTGGCAAAGCTATATTTAAGGGCATATTTTTATTTGTTTAGAACTTCAAAAATTTATATCTTTTAAACTATAAAAGTCTCCATCTTTTTGAAAGCACCGTAATTTAAGTTATGTTTAGGGCAATAAATTGTATATCCTTAGAAGCTATGTATGTCATGGTGGTTAACACTGAAAAAAAATTATATATAAAATTTAGCAACAATTACTTAATATTATCAAATAATTTAAAAGTTATTAAATTATTATTTTAGTAGATACATTTAAATACTATTCAGCAATATCAACACGAGACCTGTCCAATAAACCAATCCTGAGAAATCCAGATTTAAAAAAACCCTTTTTTTCCATTTTTCCGTTTTTGACGATTTTTCAAATTGTTTATAAAATTAACAAACAAATTTTTTGCAAAACCGCAAATTACGTTTTGGTGGGCATGTCGTGATCTAGTTTCGGATTTTTTTTTATTGAAATCAAAAACGGTGAGTTTTGTAACTGTTCGGTTTATAAAAGAATGACCCATTGATGATATTACACATATTCTACCTGGATGCATTATTATGGGCAACAAATGTATCAAAAATCTGTTGTATGGCGACGATATGTGCATTCTTTCCAACTCACTTCACGCCTTACAGGAAATTATTGATGTTCTGTTTAACTATTGTCAGTTGTGGAATTTGCAAATAAATATAGCAAAATCGAAAGTGGTACGGAAATCCAGAGGCAGAAAAGTGATCTTTAAATGGAATCAAGCTTGAAAGGGTTACGTCCAATAAATTCTTGGGTGTTACATTTACACCGAAATGAGCCTCATACATGTATGTTAATGGAAAATTAAGTGAGTTTGAAACGGCGGAAAACTCGACCTGGGAAAGCTTGCTAAGTAAAAATCGAGCTGCAAATATAAAGTTATCCAAGCATGAGTAACTGCAATCATGTGCTATGCTGCGGAAATATGGGAATTCTCTCAATTTGAACGCCTGTTAACATTCATTGTTAAATAGCTACTAAGATTGACGTATACATAGAAACCGGGCTTCCAACACTATTCACGTACACTCTGAGGCGTATCCCTTCATATATCTAAAAAATTATGCAAATGCCGGATGTTAAATTACCCAAAATTATTGCCCCACACCGCCTCAATGAAAGGTGTAAGTTTTTTAAGAACTGATTCTCCATCGCCAATGCATATGGCGAAGAACTAAATTTAGAAAATAGTGGCTTCGTGGAGTGAATCGTTTGATCAAATATTAGGAATAACCGCAGTTTATTTCAAAAGCATCTCAACCTGCTAGAACGTTATATATAAAATTATATATAAAATTTAGCAACAATTACTTAATATTATTAAATAATTTAAAAGTTATTAAATTATTATTTTAGTAGATACATTTAAATACTATTCAGCAATATCAACACGAAACCTGTCCGATAAACCAAACCTGAGAAATCCAGTTTAAAAAATCCCTTTTTTTTCATTTTTCCGTTTTTGATCATTTTTGAAATTGTTTATAAATTAACAAAATTTTTTTTTGCAAAACCGCAAATTACGATTTTGTGGGCATGTCGAGATCTAATTTCGGATTTTTTTTTATTGAAATAAAAAATGGTGAGTTTTTTAACTGTTCGGTTTATAAAAGAATGAACCTTTAGGGAACCAATTATACCAGACCATTCCGCCTTCAGTTTTTATGGTGATTCCCCAGTGCTTCCAATATTTTTATACTTCAGCACTTTTTAGACCGTTTTGCGATTTTTCAATTTATGGACTATTTCCAGCACAAACTTTTTGGGTCCATCTAAAACTATTATTCCTCACTTGTTATTCGCTCAGTTACTAGGGGTCCCCACGAGCAGTAAGCCAGGATCGCGCTAGTTTCGCCAAGATGAAGCGGTCAGAAACTACGCCCCCATTTGGAACAGATTATTATTGAATTAAATTAAATGTTTTGATATGTTTTTTTCTGATTTTATTTAAATATTTCCCAAAGCGATCAATTCACTGAAGGAGAATAAAAAATTCTTTTAGTATGTGATTGAAAAACGAAAGTCTTTGACGGAGTTTTATTCGATAACAATTATTTTCTGAATTATTATCTATCTAAATATATAAAAAAAAATGTAAAATGTTTGTCTGTCTGTCTGTCCCTTATGCCTGTTTAAACCGTTCATTCGATTGTGTTGAAACTTTGGAGAATGGTTGGATGCTTGCCCTTGAAGGTTTCCAAGTTGAAGAAATGGGCGGGAAATGGTCTAAAACCTCGAAATTTCAAAAACTATGCCGCTCATCCGATTGCGATGAAACTTTAAGCAATTTGCAAAACTATCATATGAGTATTAATGAAAGTGCTTAATGTTTTGATTACAATACAAGCGTTGATAAATGGAAGCTGTAGTTTAGATTATCATGAAAATGGGTAAATAGACGGATAGTGAAGATCGAATGGTCAAAAAATCGCGAATTTTGCTAGATGAAGAATTAATATTCTAAAATTCTAAAGGGGGCGTAGCATCGCCGGGTACCTGCTAGTATTAAATAAAAGTCTTTAATAATGTTGACTATCTAAGTATTTTGATTGAAGCAAATTGGCTTCATAGTTTTAGTTCTTTAAGAATTTTATGAAAATAAGTGTTATTTTCCGTCCCTGGTTTTGAGTTATAATATTTTATTACTTCATATATTCGCAACATAATCAATCACTTCCAAATATTTTACTGATCTCTAAAGTCACGCTTTAAAATGTCTTAGTATATGTGTATATGTATTATAGGTAAAGAGGCAGAAAGTCTCACTCTGCTTTGTCAGCTGTGGTTTGCATACACTAAAAAGCGGACAAAATTGAAAAAAAGAGTTTATAAAATTGAAAATGGCTGGCACTGTGGACTGCAGAAGCCACTGGCAATGCCATGGTGGCTTTCATGGGGACAATTTGTACAGCGCTGGAGAAGGACGAAGCAGAGTACTTTACATTGGGTTGCCTCAAAACAGCACCACCCCTGCGACATATTGCTAACGTGACCACCAATTATCGCGGACACATATTACGCCAGGGGTCGTAATCATAGCCAGCTCCATAGATTGCAAGTGGAGCATACTCGTCAGGCGTAAAATAGTGGAAAAAACTCGACGGCTGTTGGGTGGCGGCAGGTTTAAAAAAAGGACTAGCCACGACAGGAGCAATGGAGCAAGCAGTTTGCGCGGGCGGAACGGCAGCCTGAAGAGCCATCACTATTATGGACTGTGGAGGTTGAGGCACGGATGGTGTGTGCACGGGAGGCCTATCATATTGGGCACATTTCTTCTCAAACACAGGTGAAGCAGGTGTTACCGTATAAGCATTAAAATACTTTATGATGGTAAAATACCATTAAATGATCTTTTTAAAAGAAATGTTTAATATTTTCTGCTTAATTCTCTTTCATTTTATACAAATAATGTAATTAGCTTCGATACTGTAATCATAAACTATTCCATTTTAAATTGACTCTTAAATCAATCTGAAGTTCTTTTAAAATGAATCATTGGCTTCTCATAGCTAAGTATCTGCTAGTCCGTCACTTCAGTTTAGATTCTAGAGCAACTTTGTCACATTTGATCGGTTACTTTTGCATGCTAACTTTTTATTTGCACCTCTCAAAAAAAAGAAGAAAAACACATTTCCTGTACAACTATTTTGTGCAGCGGATGTGGCCAACGCTGGCCACATCATACTCATAGATAAGCATCAGTTGCCCTGCCAGTTAGACAGGCCGACTGAGACAGCCCAGCAATGACTTGCTGAAATAAATAGAATTTAAAGAAGAAGAAAAAGCACAAACATAACATTTTTCAAAGAATTTTTGCCGGGGGCCGACGCCACTTCCTCATTTGCTTATCAGAGGGGAAAAGGGCGGTAACTTTCAGGCATTCTGCGCTTGATTTCACTCACGCAGACTCATCAACTTTTAATTAGTTGTAATTTGTAAATTCAACGTCAAACACAAACCACGCAGTCAGAAGTTGTCGCTGGCGGCTTTGAAGCTGCCGCTGGTGGCTGCGGCTAATGCCTGATGCCTGATGATGTTGCCACACTGACAGATTGCTGATAAAGACCAAAAGACCAAATAAGCGGCTGGTTAACCCTTCCATCCTTCCTTCCCTACTTCCTTCCCTCCCACCAAATGCCACTAATCGCGTAAGCTACGTGTCGCGGTCGTCAACGCTGCTTTTGGGTGGCTTTTTTGTATGTGTTTTGGTATTCAGCAAGCCAATCCATCAAACGGCACAAACAGCTGTCAGCACGCCTGCAGCTGGAGGGAGGAGGCAATCGGCGCTAAAGGATTGTCCTCACTTTTTGACAATCAAATTGCCGAAACATTTGACAGAGTGTGGTTCTTATAAATGACTCTTTAATGGCAAAAGAAATTGGAACCAATTAATCGAAGGAAATTCAAGTGAAGTAACCCAGCTTCAAATCGTTATTCATTCTCTGGTCATTTCACAGTTGTCTTTTGTGATTTTCTCACCATGGTATAATAAAAACCTTCATGAGTAAGCGATGTTTTTTAGTGTTTGTGTCTGGAATATAATTGCTAATAAATCCTCGCTAGAGTCGCTTGGATTATCAAATACTAATTAGGCCCAAAGACAGTTGAACCAACATTTCTATGGTGCGTACAACCTTTTATGGTGTTCCGTGTCTTGTAACTAAAACTACACAGAGCGAAAACTCCTATAATATTGGATTCAAAATGAGCACAAGCTACGAAAAATCACTTCAAGAACAATTTTTATCCTCTGTACCAAAGGTACACAGAGTATATTAAGCTTGTGCAGAAGTATGTAACAGGGAGAAGGAATGATTTCCGACCCTATAAAGAATATATATTCTTGGTAAGCATAAAAAGCCGAGTCGATATAGGCATGTCCGTCTTTATGTCCGTTTGTCTCTCCGTCAGTATAAACGCACAGATCTCAGAGAAGTAAGAGATCGAGGTTTGACATATATTGGACATATACCTCTTATACTTGCAGGCAGATCAAGTTTATTTTCAATTTCTGCCACGCCCCCTGCCTCCCCCGCAATTGGGGAAAAACCTTATTTCTCTCACAGTATTTTAAATAGATGACATACCTTTTAGAGATATTTAGTTATCAAGATTTTTCGATGGAATGATAAAGATCGGTTGAACTATACTCAAGTTATGACCAACAGTCAGGCCCCATCAAAAGTCACTTTTGCATTGGTCACAGTATATGTCAGTTTTGAAAATCATGTAGTGGTGGCATCTATTAGTCAAGTTATGACCAAAAGAAAGTTCCCTGCAGCAGCGCTGCCACTGCAGGTACAGAATGTATTACAGTCGTGCTTGACCGACTTTCTTTCTTGTTTGAGAAAGCCAAAACTAAAATCGAGTTGATATAGCTCCGTCATCTAG
Organism: Lordiphosa magnipectinata; assembly: GCA_037044535.1. Taxonomy (NCBI): domain Eukaryota; kingdom Metazoa; phylum Arthropoda; class Insecta; order Diptera; family Drosophilidae; genus Lordiphosa; species Lordiphosa magnipectinata. The sequence goes on along the minus strand of JBAMBO010002638.1, from coordinate 342,008 downwards.
AATTCGATTTGAGTTGATATTATTCCGTTTTCAAGAACAATTTAACTCAACTGAAAAAAAATTGGATTGATTTTGATTTTTTAAAAACTACTTTTTTGAGAACTTTTTTAAAAACCATGCACAAACGGTATTTCTCAGTTGCAGTGCAATGTTCTCACATCAAGAATCATGAGAAAAAACTGAATTTGAGTTGAAATTGTTCAGTGTTCAAGAACATTTTATACTCGACTGCGAAAAAAATTTGATTGATTTTGGATCGATCGATGTGAAGCGGATTCCTTATATTTTGAGGGCTTCCCGGAAGAATAGGGAATGGGACATAACCTCATTGGATTGAAAGGGAAGGGGAGCCGGCGGCAACTAAGCTTTACAAGCGCTGGATAATTATGCTGCTGCTGCTGCACCATAGGATCAGAGGGACACCGCTGTACAACAAACAACTTCAACGGTCCACTCTTTACCCGACTTGTTTCATGTAAGTCTTTCAGAAAAAAACAGCAAAATTTGTTCGGGCTTGACTGGAAAGTTGAACCCGGTGCCTTCTGCACTTAACGAACAACGTACGGGAAGACGCGCTAGCCCATTCGGGCGATGCACATCTTTGCAGATTCACATCTAGAGGGCTAACTTCAGCTTGACCGAAGTTTATATACCCTTGTAGCTTGTACAATTTATATAAATTAAGGATTTAAACGATTTTCGTCGAACATTCTTAGCTGAGTTATTTCCAAAAATCAGCAACAGATGGTGCCACTACTTAGACCATTTGCAGGTTTGTTATATGGCAGCTACATGTATATAATATATTCATCAGATTTTGACCAAATTCCCCAAAATTGTGTGGAAACCGATAATATTCATAACTAGAAAGTATAAAGACGCTACCATTGAAAAGAAAAAAGTTTTTCTCACTAGAACTACTTTTCCGACCGATCGTTCCTATGGCAGCTATACTCTATAGTCATCCGATTCGGATCAAAATTGGCAGAATTATGTGGTAGCATATAATATCAATATCAATGATCAATAACAGAGCGAGCGATAGCATTGAAAACTAAAAAGGTTTTCCTACTATGAATTTTTTTCAGACCTAAGTTTTGTATGGCATCTATACTATATAGATTTCCGATTTTCATCAAACTTGGTGAAATTATGTATAAGCACAAAAAAACACTAATAGATACAAGGTTTGGTGGCATTTGCGTTGAAAACAAAAAAGTTTTTCTCACTGTAACTACTTTCCCGACCGATCGTTCCTAAGGCCGCTATACTCTATAGTCATTCGATTTGGATCAAACTTAGCAGAATTGTGTGGAAGCATATAATATTGACCAGCAACAAGTTTGGGAGCAATAGCATTTAAAACCAACAAGTTTTTCCTACGAAGACTTTTTTTCAGAACAATCTTTTGTATGGCAGCTATACTATATAGCTGTCCGATTTTAATAAAACTTGGTGAGATTATGTAAAAGCATAGAAAACTAATAAATACGAGGGTTGGGAACGTTCGCGTTCAAGACAACCTATTTTACTCACTAAAACTACTTTTTCGACCGAAGGTTCCTATGGCAGCTATATGCATATAGTCATCAAAAAGAGAGCAAACTCGCTCTCTCTCTCTCTCTCTGCAGAAACCCGGTTTTGGTGTTGCTGTATAAAGCAAAAGCTATCCGATTGAGAAAAACTTTACTCATTCCAGGAACATTTGGAACATTTGTTGTCAAAAATTTTGACAACATCTTGTTCTTATTTTAAGTTGAAGGCAAATTATTTTTTGAACAGGTTTAAAGAAAGTGACCTTTAGATTTTCTGAACAGTTAATTAATTATTAATATTTTAAGTTTTTGAACAATATTACAACCTAAAGCTGTCTTTTAGTGTTCCTAGGGAGTTTTGTTGTGTTTGCGTATTTGCCTATTTGCATAATAAGAGTTACTCTGTTGCCCATATTGCCAGCTATGCTTTGTTGAAGTTGTAGTTTTCATCATTTTTCCAGACTTGCACCATTTTTTGTTTTCATGAAATTCCCATGACATTTCAATCACCTTCAAAAACTTCAACTTAACGTTGAATCAAGGAAGGAAGGGACGACCACACACACTACACAACACAGCCAGGCAGACCGATGGACGTTCAAAGCTCAATCGACTCAGCTCGTCGCCCTGATCAAGAATATATATAGTTTATGGGGTCGAAAATGAATATGTCTATGCTTTGAAAACTTCTGGGCAAACTATAATACTCTTTGCAAGTTTAAAAAAAACACAAGTCTTTATAAATGACTCTATCAGAATTATTCTGATGGAGAGTACAGAGTTATATGGGCTTAACTAAATAACTAAATTGATGATTTTGTCTGAAACTATAAAACTTTTATAATAATAATACAATTTCCAAATCCTCTTCCAATTCGCTTTCTGTCTTTGATTTATCTCCATCGCTAGACATTAAAAAATTATCTGGAAAATTGATTCAAGTTTTTATATGCCTGTTTTTTTTTTCTGTTTTTGTTTTTAATTAGCAACTAAAACTCTTCAAAACATTCTAAACATATTGCACACCGCACTTACATAAAAATACATAGAAAAACAAAAAGTTTACGATCTAATTTTATGGCTGTTGCAAAATTTATAGACATTTTTACTTTTTATTACACATTTGGCCCATGTGGCACACAAACTACAAGCGACACAGCCAGCTCTCCTAACAAGCTCTATAAATCCCCACCAGGCCAGGCACTTAATTAATTTCTGCAAAAAAGTGGCCAAAGGAGAAAACTTTAAGAACAAAGGGCCATGGTTGGTTGGTTAGTGGTTGGTTGCTCGGTTGTTCCAGGGTCCTAGCCTAGTTGTAGAGTAGCACGTTAATTTCCAATTTGACGCAATGGAGAAAAAAGTAATGTCATACAGAGAACAACAAAATCAGAGGCAACAGTAAAACTAACTGCAAATTCTGCAGAGAAAGAAAAAGCAGCAAAGCCGATGCTTGCACCAGTTTCCCAACTGCAACAGTTACCTGGGCGCTAAACAAAAAGAGGAGCAGAAAAAACCAAACCCAGTGAAGCGAAAGATGCTGAGCGACGGGGGACGCAGCCTGGCTTTAGAAAGTATCCAACGGAGGAGGCAAACCCGTTGCCTTTGCGTGATGCAATTGCTGGAGCGCCAAAAGATTGAAAGCAAGCGACAGCCACGTAACTAGAACACTTGACGATGCTGATGTGGATGCGGAGATGTTTCTGCTGCCAACAATTTCCAATTAAAGCAGCTGCTGCCGCCGTTGGGAGTTGGCAGAATCTGGAGGCCCGCATATGTGTCGCTTGCGCAATCATCCGGCAACTTTTAATGCTTCTTCGCCTTCTCGTACTCCTTCTTATGTAATAGTTGGAGACGACAGGAAGCCATCTGTAATGGCCTTAAAGTACACACTTTATGCCCAGCTCTGTCCCCCAATTAGAGCTGGGGTTAATTGCAGTGACGCACATAGTTGATCATTACATTATCTGGCATTGCCCTCCTCCAGAAGTCGGAAGCTAACGGAGCAGCACCTCAACAACAGCTTTGGCTCCGAAGGTAATTGATCATTAAGTCCATTTCCGCAGTGAGTTGGTTTCTTTTGCTTTCGTTCCAAAAGTAAGTCATAAAGTGCCAATTTTTATGACAAGAACAGCAACAGCGACTGGCGCAGGCATGTTGCACGCGATCCAACCGAAAAAATCCCACTTTGGGCTGGGCAACACCCAGGCATTAGAACATCGACAGTCGAAATAGTTTTATGGCGTTTTCAAAGGCCCCCAAGAGCAAGAAAGCCATAAAAGAAAATATGTGCTGCATAGAAAGGAAAAAAAGAACTGGGTGAAATCGATTTGTATATGGCAAGCAGCGATGTTGGTGCAGGGAAAAACAAAAGGCGGCCAACAAATACTGCGGCTTATGATGGCTGAAGCGATCCATGCACCGACAGATAGTTGTTGATTGATCATCGAGCAATGTGAAAGAAATAGGGGCCAATGCGGGCAAATACCTTAAGCAAAGCGAAAGGGAAAATATGGAACGATTCTCAACTCGATTTACTAGGAAAGAGCGAGTGCAAGTCTTGGTCTATTAATTTTGGACACATAAGACAATAATCAGCCAGAAAATAACAACTTAAGTTAATACATTTGAAATAGGCTTTGGGTGGTCTATGCAAGAGTCAGTATTTCTCTTAAGCACGATTTTGACTATATAAAGTACATATATTTATAAATAAAATTTCAGTATCCAGTCTTAGTAATGGCAATGACGTCAGAACTAAAAGCCGCTCTATTCAGGTACAACTTGTTTAATTGAGACAGCAGCCCACGCATATTCTGTTTGAGATTTATAAAAGAACTAGCTGACTCGGGAAACGTTGTTCTGCCATATAAATTGTTTCTAGAAAATTAATGAATTAACTGTGGCGGGATCACGTTGTTTAATGTTTATGCAATATCCGTCTTGTCCTTTCACGAAAATTAGCGGATATTGGAGAGCGTCGTATGAACGGTGTGTGTCGGCGCTGTACTCCAGATTATTGTTTCTTCTTCGAATCACAATTTCTCTCGTCGCTGTGCGGTCGCCAACCATTATTTCAGCAACGTCGTCAGCATTCGCATTAAATCTACGCACGTGCTCACCAGCTGGTGTTTTATCAGGATTGATAACAACTGCATGATTGTCACTGTGCAATTCGTGCATGTGCGACTTAAATAATGTCAATAATCATTCAAAAGGGAGTCCAGCTCGCTGACGATGCGCCTGGCGTTAGGCGAATTGAGGTTATTGTAGCCGCAACGCTCATCCACACGATTGACGTCCTCACCGCCCATAAAGTAGATTTGTAAACATGTATGTGGTTCGTTTGGCATTGGCAGAAATAAGCCTACTTTATGGTACACTAGGCCTTTGATTTTGAAGGTAGAATTAAATTACTGACCATTTCCCGCAGTATTTTGCATTATTTCTGTTGCTCCGAACGAAGTAATTTGAAAGCATAAATTAAATCTACGAATGGACTTTAGAAACTGATTAGAAACTGGAACCGTGCCGATGAGCAAGCCATTCAATGGTTCTGGTGGCGTCTCAATTTCTGGTAGTTGCACTTTTCCTGATGCGCAACACATCCCGGCGGACTCATTTTTAAATTTGAGCCCATGATAATTGGGACATTCTTTATCCATAGCACCAATCAGGACTTTCGGTTGAGCGGAATATTCGATATCTGGCTCATACTCGAATGCGAGACAAAGTTACGAAGCCGATGTAAATGCTCGATGTACTTGTTGGCTTTGTCGGGCAATTGTTCTGCGTGTGCTAACATCTGTACGGCGCGCTTGTCTCTGCTCCAATTGTTATTGGTGACTTCGGAAAGCTTGTGCCTCTTGTGATTGAGATGAACGCAGCTGCGACATTCTGACACGCGTAATTTCAATTATTTCATGTAATTGTTTCGATCGACGGCTCAAATAGCCACCCCTTCGTGTTGCTGGCATTGTTTGCTGTAACACTCACACCCACAGATAGGCCAAATTGAAACGATTGACGAAAAACGATATTCCGATAACGATAACGAATTTCACAAGGAGGGACACCCAAATCACACAAACTATAGTTGAAAACCTATTCTACACCTGCCAAAATATAAAAAAAATTTCATTAAAATCGCTCAGCCATTTCGGAGGAGTTTGCTAACTAACATGTGACACAAGATTTATATATATATATATATTTCAGTATCCATTCTTAGCAATGACAATGACGTCAGAACTAAAAGTCACTCTATTCAAGCACAAGTTGTTTAATTGAGATAGCAGCCCATGCACATTTTGCTTAAGTTGTATAAAAGAATATTAATTAAGTATTTTTATATAGTTTTTACTGTACACAGAAGGCTAGAACTGTTTTGGATTCTACTACCATAATCGTAAGTGAAGAAAATTCTATTAAATTTGACTCTCAACATAGCGAGCTCGAATCAGAGACTTCTTTTTCTTGAAATATTGTGTCAGGTGGCTTAGGACAAATGATAAAAGCAATGCTAATTTTTGCTGCATACAGAGTCCGGCAAATCGGTTTCACAATCGATTGTAAGTGGAGTACTGTTTCTATTTCTGGAATACTTTTCCACTCTGATTGAGGCACCTCGAAAATAGTTTTGAATGGAAAAAAACGTTCACCACGCAGTTTATTTTTGATGTTTGTGAATAAAAAGAAATCAATCAGTCAAGGCTGTACGGCGGATGACCCATCAATTCGACGATTTGGCCTGTAAGAAAGTAGCTTGAGTGACCTGATGTGTGAGAGCTCGCATTGTCATGATGGAGAATGATTCGTCTTCGGCGGTTGGTTTTGCGAGTTTCTCCGAAGACTTCAGTGGTCGTGTACCACTTAGAATTGACCGTCCTACGTTGCTAAAGCGGAATAGTGTCCATATGAACCATTCGGCCGAAGAAACAGGCGACCATTTGCTTCGCAGTGTTTCGTGCGCGAACAACTTTTGTGGGATTTGGGCTCGTCTTGGAACACCCACCCGCTCAATTGCCGTTTTGTTTCCTGCTCATACGCATACGCGATCCTATAAACATCTTTTGAAGCACCGCGATCGTATTTTTTCAGCATTTTTTTGCACCAATCTACACCAGCTATTTGTTGAGCGATTGTCAAATTAAGCGAAATCCAACGCGAACAAGCCTTTTTTACGGCAAGGTGTTCATGTAACATCTGGTGCAACTAATGTTTAGGGATGCCTCAATCTCACGGTATGTCACATGATGATCTTGCATTATCAGTTCAGGCACAGCATCGATGTTTTCTAGCACAACAACCGATTTTAGACGACCTTCACGGAACTCGTCGACGAGCAAACTAAGACCACGATTGAATTCACTATACCAGCGATATACAGTGGTTTTTGATGATTCTTAATCGCCATTCAAAGAACTGAGTTCATCGACACACTCTTGTTAAGACATTCCACGTGTAAATTTGTGAAAAATAATCCAACGAAATTTCCATTTTAAAGCCAAATTGATTTTTTTCTACTCACTGTAAACAACACAATCAGCGCTAGTACAAACGTTGTAAGACCGTTTATGATAAAAAATGTCAAACTTTATTTTGGTACTACCAGATTTTAACTATTGATATAAGTGTTAGCAGTTACCGACATATAGCTTGCATAATTTATATCTAAAATAAAGGTTTGACATGATTTTCATACAAGAAATTCAAAAATTTTGTTCCTTTCTGAGTGTACTAAACTCACTTTTAGCGAAAGAACATTCTTTCAAGGAATGCCAGATTCATAATTTTTTTGGTAAGAGAAAAAAGTTCTGATAAAATGTCTTTTCTTATGCTCAGTTACCTCAGTTACTCTCCGACACATTGTGACATGGAAATCTAGTAGAAATGTTGTCATGTTTTTAATAGTCTGTTCTATATATATAGACCGTCATCAAATTTCGACCAAAATTTGTGAATCTGTTTGAAAGCTTATGCAATTATCAATTTTTGACTTTTAGAACGAAAAAATGTTAAACAAAAAGTTTTTGAACACTTAGACCCGTTTTCCAATAGATCTATCCTTTAGCAGGATTTGGAGCAAATATAGCAAATGTGCTTAAAAGATTTAATATTAATAAAGGCAACATTTTTTTCCCAATATGATTCATTTTTCTACCAATGATACCTTTGGCAGCTATGGGATATAGTCATCCGAACCAAGCGGCAGAAACTCCTGCGCAGAAATGCCCAGTTTTAACAGTTTTCATTGTTTCATTGATCACAGAAGAAAAGTTATTTCTCTATTTTGAATATGGGGAACTTTCTTTTCAAATCAATAAACAAGTGCGAAAGTCGGTCGAGCCCGACTATAATATACTCTTTACAGTTCAGGCTCGCATTTGCTTCCGACTATACTATTATAATACATCTAAGGAGTCACGCGGTTATCGTGCAATATTGTTGCTATACGCTCATCTCTCTCTCTTACTAAGATTGCCTTTGTTATACTGGGTGGGGGGTGTATGTGGTGTGTTAGCTGGCCGTTTTTTGTTCATAACTTGAGTATCGTTCATCCGATCTTTATAATTTCTCTGGCAAATTGATAAATAATGCTAATTACCAACTATCTTTAAAAGATACGAACCATCTATCATTAAAACTGTGGGAGATACGAGGCTTATTCCAAATTGCGGGGGCGGGAGGCTGCGTGGTAAAAATAAAAAATTAAGTTGATCTGCCTGCAAGTATAAGAAATATATGTCCCATACATGGCAATCCTCTATCTCTTACCATCTCTGACTTTTGTGCGTTCATACAGACGAACAGACAGCTGTTGATGCTGATTAAGAATATGTATATATACTTTATAGGGTCGGAAATGATTCCTTCTCCCTGTTACATACTTTTGCCCAAACTTAATATACTCTGTGTACTCTCGGTACAGAGTATAAAAAAAGCACTGCCAATTGTGATACACTCTTTTTTACCAGCAATATTTTATAGCACACATTACATTAAACCCAAAACACCTCTCTTTTGATCTGCTGCCTGATCTTCTCTATAACCATAAATAATACACTTTGAGATGAAACGCCTAAATTGCATCATTTGAACTTTAATAAAGCATAATTTTTGTTTATTTAAGGCAAATTCACATTTATGTGAAAGAGCTATGAATACGAATTTCTCAGACAGTTGACTGACCCACTGCCCACATGCAGACAGTTTTTTTTTCCCCGTTTGCAGTATCATGTGGAGCTCATCTGAGAAACAGAAACAGGGTTTGGTGGGGTGAGGGGCACCTAGAAAAATTAGAGCTGGGGTATACAAGTGCCTTGGTATCTGTGTCCAGTTCTTCTTGATGCGTTTTGTGCGTTGGCGTTGAGTGAAGTCTGTTCGATGCTGCATTTTTCTGGTTGCCTTTCCATTTTTGGGCAGCTTTTTTTTGGTTCTTTTGTAAACGAAAATAAAACAAACGAAAGACTCATTTTTGAGCTGGTTGTCTGCTGCTGCTTCTGTTGTTTCTGTTGTTTCTGTTGTTTCTGGCTGCTTCTTTTGTTTACTTTTGGTGAACACACATTTGGTTTTTGTTCCACGAAGAAGAAGCTGGCTACCTCAGCTGCTGCAGAACAAGCGATCTTAATTTACGTTAGCTCGTTAACTGGAACTACCGTTAGGCTGTATACTCTTTCACTCTTTGCATCGGGGATAGAACGCTCGATGCGGAGCAGAAGGAGGGGAGGTGGTGAATGTGGTCTATTTTGTTGTGCAACCTTTTTTGGGCATTTTACAACGCCTCTGCGCCCATTGTGATTGCGCTTGGAGGGCGCGTGAAAATGCCAATACTGGCTGTGGTCCATTCCTCTATATCTGAGCGTGGTAATCAACATTTTGTGGTCAAGCGCAAAAAAGTGCTATTGGTTTCGCATGCTTTATTGCCAATTGGAAAGTTGGTAACCGAGTTGGAAAAAAAAAAACAAGAACAGCTCCAGAAAGCCATTGAAGCCAACAGAAGATTGGTGTTAGAATGTTTTATGTTCTATTGTCTGTGTTAGCTGTAATTGGCAAACACACACCCAGACACGAGAGAGAAAGAGAGAGAAAGGGAAAGAGTCGCTTTTATGCAAACACATAAATATGGCCAGCAAAAGAGCAGTTACGTAATAAATTGTGTATGGCAGCTTACACTTTAATTGATTTAATAACTGAACTGTTGCCATGGCATCATTAAAATTTCTTAATTGCATTCTTCCGCAGCTTCCAAAGCTAATCAACTAACCAACTAACTAAGCACTCCGAGGTGGACTGCTTAGCCATCCATCAAACGATGCGATTGCACACCAAGAAGATCCATCAAATGCCGATTGAATGCCAATGCCATAATTTTGAGCCAGTTTTTATCAACTGTTTGTGTTTGTGCGCTCGTACACAGAGAGAAAAGGGCAGTACTGAAATTGGGTTGGACCAAACTGGATTTAAAACAAAAGAGTGGGCGAATTGGGACGCCCGGTACGAGGGACGATCATTACACGAACAGTGTGTGTGTGTAAGCGTCTGTGTATGTGTATGGGTTGTGGATACTATACTGCCGATACTCGATTTTTGATACTCGAATTGCAATACTCGATTCTAGACTGTCCACTATAGGTTTTGATACTCGACTCTCGAATCTCGTTTCTCAATACGCGTGTCTCGATTTCTCTATATTCAATTATCTATACTCGATTCTCGATACTCGACTCTCGTGTCTCGATTCTGTATACTAGATTCTGTATACTAGATTCCCGATACTCAATTCTCTATATCTATCTAAAGACCATAGATTTTGATACTCGCCTCGCTAATCGCGTTTCTCAATACACGAGTCTCGATTTGCCGATTCTCGATACTCAATTCTCGATTCCCGATACTCAATTCTCTATTTTTGACAATAGATTTTGATACTCGCCTCGCTAATCTCGTTTCTCAATACAAGAGTCTCGATTTGTCGATTCTCGATACTCAATTCTCGATACTCGATTCTCGATACTCGACTCTCGAATCTCGAGTCTGGATACTCGAGTCTCAATTTCTCGATTCTCGAGTCTCGATACTCTACTCTTGAGTCTCGACAATCAATTCTCGATTTTCGATACCTGATTCTTGATACTCTATTCTCGATACTCGATTCTCGATACTCGACTCTCGATTCTCGATACTCAATTCTCTATTCTTGACAATAGATTTTGATACTCGACTCTCTAATATCGTTTCTCAATACTCGAGTACCGATTTGCCGATTCTCGATTTCTCGATTCTCGATACTCGATTCTTGATACTCGATTACCGATACTCGATTCACAAAACTTGACTTTCGAGTCTCGATTCTGTATACTCGAGTCTCAATTCTCGATACCTTATTCTAAATTCTCGACTCTCGATTCTCGATTCTAGACTATAGATTTTGATACTCGAATCTCGTTTTTTAATACTCCAGTCTCGATTCCCGATATTCGATTCTCGATACTCGGTTCTCAATACTTGATTCTCGACACTCAATTCTCGATACTCGGTACTCAGTACTCGATACGCATTTCTCGATGCTCAATCTTCGAAACTCAGTCCTCTACACTCAGTAATTGATACTCAGCACTCATTACTCTGTTCTCGATACGCAGTTGTCGATACTAAGTATTCGATACACAGTACTCGATACTCAATACACGATGCTCAGTACTCAGTCCTCTGTGTTTGTGTGCACTACAATGGCAAATGGCAAAGCTGGCTTTGCAAAGACAAGGTCGTAGCTATCCAAATATGTCGCAATGACCAAATTTTTCTAGTCTAACGTCCGTAGAAGAGCTTTGCTTAAAAACTCGTAATTGAAATAAGTATGTTTTTCTTAAAACAAGAAAAGATAAAACGTAAAATAAATTTTTCGATAAATGATAACGGAAATATTAAATAACAAGCTCAGATATGGGGATTGATTTGAGAAAATCATCAACCGTGTCTTCCATTTCTTTGTTCTAAGCATTATTTATCGATTCACCAACTTTGGGAAACTATTACTTGATTTGATATGATTTTTTCTCTCCGTGTAGAGATAGTGACCCGTGGAAGGGGGGCAGACCACCGTCAACTCAACTCAGTCAAGTCAATCAATTAAGCATTTCAACACATGTTGTTTACAGTTCTAATTCTAGAAGCGTTTCATTTAAATGCCCCGATGTCTGCGGATGTGAGAGGTTGGAAAGGGGGCGACTGGAGTCTAGAGACTGGGATAGAGGAGCGTGCGTAAAATATTTTTAAACATGCCGCTGCTGCGCCTAATGATTTCCTGTTAAATTATGCGGCATTGACTTTTAAGCCAAATGGAAAAGTTTTTTTTTCTTAGGTTGGGTTTTTATGAGGCTGCCTGTTGTTGAGCAAGTGAAACGAGATGAATGGCCAAACATTAAAAAAAGCAAATGCTTAATCACAAATGATAAATACTCACGCATGAATTTTGTACAACAAACCCATTTAGGGCACACACTAACCCAAAAATGAGACAACTCTTTTCGAGCGGTCAGTGGCCACTTTCGCTTGCGGTCAAACATCACAGAAATTAAAAGTGTGAAACATTCAAGTTCCAAAGGAAGGAAAATCAATTAGCACACTGATTTTCGTAGAATCCGACCAAGAACAAGTCGAGCTTTATGATTAATGATGTGCCGGGTCACTTGGGGGGAGCCAGTGAAAACAAACATTGACAGCACATATCAAATGAAGGCGGAGCAGTACGGAGTCGGGGTCTGTATTTCCAGTTATCTGCCAACCAGATTTGATTTATTTGCCCTGCCCACCCACGAGAAGCAGCAGCAGCAGCAGCCGGTTTCAAAGTTTATAATTTTTTACGAGCTATATAAACTTAAATTAGCAATCAACCAAACATGGAAAAACAAGAAATAGAAATTTAATTTCAGTTTGAATACGAGTCGAAGTCGGCACACTCTTGGAAACATTAAAGAGAACCAAGTTGGGAAAATATTAGGAAACATTTTGGGAAATATTCTGAAAAACTTTAACTGCACTAAATCAAAGGCAAATGAAAACAAAATGCAAACAGAAACATTTTCATTTCCGAATCTATTTGATTTTGTTCTCTACCTTAGTCTAGGGCGACTCGCGTGAATTTATATCTAAGTCATTGACATGAAAGTAAGCAATTAACTTCCGCGCGATTTACTTTTAAATTGGAAGGAAAATCACGGTGGCTTTGTGCAATAATCCTAAACTCTCTGAATAAGTGTTTCATGCTCAACAGTCTCCCACTCAACAATGTAAAGTATTTATACTATTTATACTTGAAGTGTAAATACTTCACATTGTTGACTGGAGGACTTCACATTTCATAGTAAAACGCCTTTTCTATTAGAGCCCTGCACGAGTGCACACTAAACAAACACTATTCTCTCTCGGTCTAATAAATCGTATGTTACAGGCAACAGTATTAATGCTCACACTGTCAAAGCAACAACACTTTAATAAACAATCTAGTGTCTGATTGGGAGTTGATGATCTACTTCGATTCGTTAACAATGCAAGTGTGAGTGCGAGCATTAGCAAAGGAACTAAATAATTATGGTTGCGTGTGGTCGTTTGTAATCTGGAAATCATTTTCTTAAGTATTTAGCGGTTTTATTAACTTGGAGATCCTTGAGCTGTGGACTGCGCTTATGCTTAGACTATTACTTATATTTGTTATTATTTCATCTACTGTTCCAGATGGTGGCGTACTCTTTGGAACATATTTATATATCAAATTAGTAAATATGTGTTTTTAAACATTATTAAATTGATTACATACATCACGAAAATTATCCTATATTTTTCAATAATAAGAAACAAAGCATTGGAGAAATACAACTGAATCAGCAGTGTTAACACGAACTGAAGCATAAATTTTTAAATAACAGTGTGAGAGCGAGACACTTAACTTTGACTCAAAGAATCTTTGAATCAACTGAAAAGAAATGAGAGTTGTTTTGTTTCGATATATGAGTTGGTTCGATAGTGTGCACAGTGTGATTGCCTAGTGTTAACATAATTAAGTGTGAGCTCGTGCAGGGCTAAATTTTCTACACGACACTTTGATTGATTATAAGTCCCTCGAATGCATTTATTAGGTTAAAGGCTTAAAAATTAAATTTGTGACCAATTTATGTATCATCTGTGAAGGGAAATAAAGCTGTGTGAGTTCTAGAGATTATAAGAAGATGGTCTACGAAATTTAATGACGCCTACCAGAGAAAAAAATCAATTTAAAACCTAGATTGAAAATCTTTTTTAGCAGAAGCTTGCAATTTGGAGACATAAGATTGAAATACCTTGAAAGAAGATTAGAAATCTCAAATCCAACTTATAATATTCATAACTTTAAAGTATAAAAACTCTACCATTAAAAAAAAAAAAAATTTTCTCACTAGAACTACTCTTTCGACCGATCGTTGCTATGGCAGATATATGCTATAGTCATTCGATTTGGATCAAACTTGGCAGAATTGTGTGGTAGCATATTATATTGATCAGTAACAAGCGTTAGCAGTTTGGGAGCGATAACATTGAAAACGAAAAAGTTTTTCCTACTATGACTTTTTTTCAGACATATCTTTTGTATGGCAGCTGCACTATAAAATTGGCCGATTTTCATAAAACTTAGTGGAATTATGTAAAAGCATAGAAAACTTAGACGTGGGGACTTTTGCTTTGAAGACAAAAAAGTTTTTTTCACGAAAACTACTTTTTCGACCGATGGTTCCTATGACAGCTATATGATATAGTCATCCGATCCGGCCGATTCCGACAAATGTGCAGAGTATTTGTACCAAAAGACTTCGTGCAAAATTTGGTTAAATTTTCTTTAAAAGAAGGACATGGCTATATCAACTCAGCTCATCATGCTGATCAAAAATGCTTCCTTCTATGCGTAACAAACATCTGGACATGTAAATATTCCCTCTATAAGGGTAAGGGTTGGAACCGTGAACCGGTTCTAAAGCTAGTCGAACCCAATGTTTTGCTTCGTGGACGCCTAATTCATAGTCCCCCTGATTTTGGTGTATATGTCTTACCAGTCGCCTACTTTTTTTCGAATTTCAATTTTAAGATTAGTCGCAGTCTATCAAAAGAAAAACTTTTAAAGCATTGACTGCTGATCTGCTTACCTGCTTTACAAATTTCGTTATTATACCCTTGTAGAGGGCATATTAAAATTGTCCAGATGTTTGTAACGCATAGAAGGAAGCATCTCCGACCACATAAAATATATATATTCTTGATCAGCATGACGAGCTGAGTTGATATAGCCATGTCCGTCCGTCCGTCTGTCCGTCCGTCTGTTTCTATGCTATCTCCTCCGTCAGTTTTAAAGCTATCTTAACCAAACTAAGCACGAAGCCTTTTGGTACAAATACGCTGCACATTTTTCGGAATCGGCCGGATCGGATGACTATATCATATAGCTGCCATAGGAACCATCGGTCGAAAAAGTAGTCTTCGTGAGAAAATCTTTTTTCTTCATCGCAAACGTCCCCAATCCTCGTATTTCTAAATTTTCTATGCTTTCACATAATTCCACCAAGTTTTATAAAAATCGGACAGCTATATAGTGTAGCTGCCATACAAAAGGTATGTCTGAGAAAAGTCTAAGTAGGAAAAACTTTTTGTTTTCAATCTATCGCTCCCAAACTTGTCACTAATCAATATTATATTCTACTACACAATTCTACCAAGTTTGATCCAAATCGGATGACTATAGCATATAGCTGCCATAGGAACTATTGGTCG
Source organism: Lordiphosa magnipectinata (assembly GCA_037044535.1). NCBI lineage: Eukaryota > Metazoa > Arthropoda > Insecta > Diptera > Drosophilidae > Lordiphosa > Lordiphosa magnipectinata. The sequence goes on along the minus strand of JBAMBO010002638.1, from coordinate 326,679 downwards.
AAAAAGTAGTTCTAGTGAGAAAAACTTTTTTGTTTTTAATGGTAGCGTCTTTATACCTTCCATTTGTGACTATTATCAGTTTCCACACAATTTTGGGGAGTTCGGTCAAAATCAGATGAGTATATCGTATAGCTGCTATATAACAAACTGGGAAGCAAATCAAAGTAGTGGCTCCATCAAGCTCCAAGGGTATATAAACTTCGGTCGAGCCGAAGTTAGCTTTCCTCTATTTCTTTTTTTAATTTTGCATCGACACGGCCTACTGAGATTTCCATGGCAAAATTTTAACCAGCAAGCAAAAAATAAAATATTGTCGAAGTTTTTAAATACTGCTTTCCACACCATCAAGGTCCAACTCGAGTCTAGTTAGTTAGAGTTACTGCAATGTTGGAGAAGCTTTTTCATGTTCGTAGCTGGAGCCAATATCTGGTGAAGTTGACCGATTGCTTCAAATTTTTTCAAGCTTGCTTATATTATATTAATTAATGTGTCTAATTTGTTTCAACTTTTTCTTACAGGTGAGCTCTCCCCATGTGAGTCTAAGCATTGTTTAAATTGAGTGAGTCTAGAAAAAATTTAATTTCTGTTTTATGCCTATATCAATCATCGTCAGCAATTACTTTAGTAGAAATGTAAAAGTAATATCAATGCTGATAAAGTGAATAGAAACGACGTACTCTATATTTTTGATTAGGAACAATTACGTATTAAGGAAATATTACGAAAATCAAGCACTTTTTTACTAAGTTCCAACTAAACCTATTTCATAAAGGCTTTTACGTTAATTGGAATAGTTTGTAATTCGAATGCGTTGCAGAGGAATCAGAAGACTGCAAATGTTCTTAAACTTAATTTAAGTTACTTTTAATTTGCTCTTTGCTATTCTGCTTACAAAAACGCTAAATGGTTTCCCACTTCAAAGTCTAAAGTGATGTCAAATTCGCTTAACAATTTTGCTTCATAATGGAGATTTATGTGCTTCTAAATGGAGATCCAATTGCTTGGTATTCTGTCATATTGGCATTTTCTCAGTTAAATATATAGAAACTCATTTGCTAATGAATATAAATTGCTGCATCATTTGCGGTCACGGAAATTTGATTTCCAAATTGATGAGCTCGCATTTGTCAAATATACTTGAAATGTTGCCTATGAGTACGCGGTACTATCTGTGATTGACCCGCATTTTGTGGTTGCGCTGGTGCCGACAGAGGATTAACCTTGACTTCAGCGGACACAGTGAGAGTCAGTCGCCCGCGTTCGCCGTTAGAGTCAAAAGTGCGGCCCGCCGTTAGATTTCAAGTCATAAAAATTGTTGTTTTTTTGTTTGTGTTTTTGCGCAACTTTTTCTTCTCTTTTTATTTCAGTGATTCGCTTAGACAATTGCCTGGTATGTCTCAAAACCCGAAAACGAAATAAATTGCCAAATCTTTCATAGCACTGATGGGGAAAAAGTGCGGCATTTTTTTTATGATTTTGTTTGTTTCTCTGACAGTGTAATTTTATCGTGTGCTGCGTCTTGGAACGTGATGCTATTTTTTTCTTTCTTTTCATTATTGCAAACCAATGAAAGAAATCATAAATTGTGGTAGCCTGCTCTTTCTGCGTGTGGTTAGCAACAGGACATGCCATATGTAGATTGGCTCCTGCGAATGCCAATTACTTCTGCGTCTCTTTAAAAATGTATGTCAATTGGTCAATTTCCGTCCCGAGTATCGAGTGTAGGCCAATTAAGTGTCGTTTACCTTTACGACGCTGCCCGATTGCCATTAGCCAAAGCAAATCGTTTTAAATATTTATAATGTCAATTGGCCCAGTCGCAGTCTACGACGACAAACTAAAGTCGAGTCATCGGGACAAACTGCACCGGGGGCCATTTTAATTAGCCAAATGGTCGAGTGGCTATCATAAATGCAGACATGCACGAAATGAGTAAAATTATATCACAATGTCCGCCAGCGATTGACAGTTCAATCAACCCCAAAGCGCAAATTGCCAATGCAAATGCAATACAAAATCAAATATTACGTATTCGCCTGCTGGCCTGCCTATGCAGTCTCTGGTGTATGTGTTGCCCATTGTTGTGTCAGCGATAACCAAAAAAAAAAAAAAAAGCCAAACAAACATCACGACGACAACGACGACGGCGACGACAGCAGCTCCAACACCTTTGGAGTGGCAATTTGTTGTGCGCTTGCCAGCTTGCTCCGGTTTGGCGACAAGCATACTGGGGGAGCTCCAAATGGCAAGCAAATACTTGATTTTCTGAATGGGTATCTTGGATTGCATATGCCATTTGTAAATATTTACACATTTTTAGAGCAGTTGGAGATCCGCTAATAAGTTAAGGTCTTAAGTTCAAGAGTTCATGCATGCCAAATTTAGAAATTGGTTGGTTGCCAATATAAAACTATGAAAATAACTTTGCATATTCAAATGTAGTTCTTTATTGCTCAGTATTCACTTGAACAAAACTGCTGCCAAAACAAAAATTTGCATAGAAAATGAACCAATTTGATGTGTCAAAATATTTAAATATTAAGTTTAAGAAAGTGAAGTTTGGATATTTTAGTTTTGATTTATTTTAATTCCATTCGCCAAGATTGTGTAAGGCCACAAAGATACTTTACAAGAGTTTAATTTATATTTTTATTTGCATTACAGCTTCTTCTGGGAAACACAGCTACAATATTATAAAATAACACAGCGTTTACACTTTTCATATATCTCTAAAAAGTCGGTTGTCAAAATTCTCTAAAGAGAAACTCTTATCAAATATAACCTCTTCTATTTCATCAAAGAAGGCAAAATTTTCTAAATATTTAGACATATTTGATTTGCGATTACACTATCCTCAGGAAGTTTCTTTAGAGATAGATATATGACAATTGTTAAGGCAGCTTTAGAGATTCAAAAAAAGGGGAGGGGGCAAAGGCAAACATAAAAAGTAAATAGAAAAAGGCTTTCCGATCCGGTGGGGGTAATTTGTTTTGTCGTTACGAGCAGATACGCTCCTTCTCGCAGCGTTAGTGATAGGGAGGAATTTCCAAGAAACACTAGAAGCTATGCAGGTGTAAGATGGTAAAGAATAAAAGTCCTAAAGATTACGTCGGAAATGTTACCAATGAGAATAGGAAAGATATTATTGTTATTCCTACATAGAATTCGAAATGGACAATAAGCGACATATAAATAGATGCAACAGTAAGCCTCAAAGGAATATAGTTTCGTGTTTGTCTTGATGGGTTATTAAAGTTCACACACCCGATTACGAACTCTGCGTCAAGATTACCCTTCATAAGCGTGTGAAGAAACATTACAAACACTCAAGTGTAAGTAAATAGGAAAGCATAAGTCTGGATGTATAAGGAGAAAGTTTCAACTGTGGGACCCTACCCTGGTTGCGAAGAGCAAAACAATTAAACTGCTTTTGGACAGTTTCAATAAGTTAACACAGGGTTAGTGATTGAGGGTTGCAAATACAAGAACCAAACTCCAAAATGGGCCTCAGGGATCATTGAACTCCTTAGACCAGCGGTCGGTTAAGATATCCCAACAGACGCAAAAGACAATGAGGAACTCTGTCAAAAGCCTTACTGAAATCAGTAATAAAAATAACATCTAATTGTTTACCTTGAGTAAAACAATGAATCACTAAAGAAGTAAATTCCCGAAGGTTTGTAGTAAAGGATCTGTCTTTAACAAATTCATGCTAAAACTATCTACGGAATCTGTCAGCATTTGAATTTTTCAACTCACTGTAAACAACACAGCTAGAAAAACCAAATTTTAAATGTAGACTCCTATTGTCTGCACGCCGGTCAAGTCAATATTCACGAAAATATTGAATAACTTCTACAATTTTAAAGATATGAATCTCAAATTCACATTCATATAAAAAATGTTTATAATCTCTGAATTTTTCATAAAGAGCGGAGAATAAATAAGTAATCTATATGAATATCACCATCTGTTATGTATCTGGGATCATCATGGGGTGTCTGTGAATAAAAACTACCTTGCATACTTTTCGGCTTTTCCTTAATGAACACAACTTTTATCAAATATTTGGGGTCATCATGCTCTTTTTGCTTACACAAAGTCGATGTTTATGCTCTGTTAATTATGGAAGTTATTAAATTATTAACTTTCGCTTTTGTTTTTTATGGTTTCAGATGTTCCATGGTTCGAAAGCTAACGTGTAATCAAGAACTGCTGTTACCTAAATTTTAAGCATTAAAGATTCGAACTCTTAATGATCACATACTAGTTCACTACTTATCACCCTAAAATTCCGAATTTTCGGTAGCCAGGTGTAAGAAAAAATTATCAAACCATTCTGTAGAATCAGTAAAACAGTTCTGCATTTAAAAGTTGTACTGGAAGATTCATCCTATCGCGTTTTAAAGCATAAATTAGAAGCAAAACGAGTAACTATCAGCTTTTATAGACTTGGGATATTTAAAAAAGAACTGATACTCTGTTTAGACAATGCGCTTTTTTATACTAGGTGGGGTGAAAAAATAGGCAATAGACAGTTCCAGTTCGCTTCTATTCCAAGATTATTCTGTTCGAATGAACGCAGTATTCTGTACTTACATGTACTTAAGGCATATTTAAGAAAAACAATGTTATGGGATCGGTTCAATAAGTACAATAAGATAGTATTCTGAAAAGAACTTTCTGCAAAGGTATTAGAAGCTAAGTTACAACAAACCCCACACTTAACTGTATATTTTGGATCTTTTAAATTGAGTTTATGTTCAACAAATACTTACTGAAGGCATCTTTCACTTTGGCAAAGTGTATTCATGCATCGCTATTCTCATGTTTATGGTTTCTTTAACAGAAACCCGTTGTGGTTTATGACTCAAGCAATCAATTTGCTGCAAAACAGCAACAACAATGCAGTCATACTTTAGTCGCTGAATCCAACATCGAGTATCTCAAGAATGACTTAACAGCATGAAAAACTTGCCTGCAAACAATAATAAGAGCTGCTAATAGCTGGCAACTTTAGCTTGGCGGTTGCGTGAAGCTTTCAGACGTGTTGCATTTCAGTTCCGGTTAACTTGAGCTCCATATACATAAAAGGTACATATAAGGAGCACTCGATTTCGCGCCGCGCTTCAAATGTGTCAAATGCATCGAGTGAAATATCAGTAATTTGAATCGCTTGCACAATTTTCCATTTTACATTGCGCAAAAATGGCAACACAAAAAAAAATAGTGGCCCATAAATTGTAACAACTGTCGTTTGCATACATACATAATATGTATGTATACCTATATGGAGGATAGATAGATGCAAATGCAACAATAGTAAAACAAGAAACTGAAATGGCAATTTCCATTGCGTTTATTGAGTGCGCAATGAATTTTCAGTTGGGTAAAATTGATCTATGCACATTGAATGCAGCAATTGATTAATAAACGTTTGTAAAGCGCTATAACTTGAGGGAATTGTTGGTAACGCAAGCTAGCTGGTGTCGTCATTGCGAAAATGAGAAATGAGAGAATTGTGCAAAAATGTTGACCAACAATCAGCGGATCAGTTCAGTGCCCTTTGCTACTAGAAGAGTTTTCTTTTTGATATCAAAATTAGCATAAAAATGCAACTTATAAAAAACAAAATATTAAAAAATATTACATACTTTCAAAAAACCTAAACAGAAAGTTAAAGGAGATAAAAATATCTTAAAATTAATAAACCTATTAAGCTATATACGTCATACAAATAATTATTGAAATATTGAATTATTTATCATATTTTTTCAATGAAAAATATTTGCTCATTATAACTAAACTTAGTCGAGATGGCATGAAATCAACTAGTGCTTTAGGGGTTGATATATTAATATTCACCCATTCTTATTCAATTGCCACTATAAGCTGCTTAGCTGTCTTAAACTGTCTCCCATTCTTGAAAACTAGAGCAGAAAGGATCCCACAGAGATTCTCAATGGGATTCAGGTCTGGTCTTAATGATGGCCAGTTTAATACAGGTAATTTGCTGTCTGCAAAGAAGCGTTTAGTCACCAGTGCGCAATGCATTGATGCATTGTCCTGTTGAAAGACCAGTCATCGCCTATTTTCAGCAAACTCTATTAATTCGATGTCCACAAGGTCGATATACATTTCTGCGTTCATTCTGGTTGAGTTGAAGCATATTAGACTCGTACCTCTGTAGCAAAACGCAGCCCATTACATCATACTTCCACCACCAAAACCTCGCTGTCAGGGCCTTCTAAGTATTTTTTAGCAAGCTCCATGCGAGGAATGTTTGTTGTGTTGTATGTTTAAGGAACCTATATTATCGTATAATTTGGACTTTTCTACTCTTTGTTACTTGAAGGTGTTTGCAGCGGGTACCGATGTTGGTCTTCCGACAGCTTCGTGGAGGACATGTTCGTGATCAGACAAACTTCCACCAGGCATTTTATCTAACCAGTTGTAAAATATTTAAAACTTATGATAAATTTTTCACAGTCAAATACTTACATTAAGTATCGGAAATAAATGTTTGCGACTTAACTTTTAACAACGCATATATCAATAAACACGATCAGCTAGAAGTAATTTACACATATATATATTTATTATGAAGATTATTTTAAATTTGAGTTTCTTTTCACATTCAATCAAAATTTGTTACTATTTTATGTTTTCATTTCATAGCATTAAACAACAAATAAAACTGAATTTAGTTCTTTTTATACCCATGTAGAGGGTATATTAAAATTGTCGAGATGTTTGTAACGCATAGAAGGAAGCATCTCCGACCACATAAAATATATATATTCTTGATCAGCATGACGAGCTGAGTTGATATAGCCATGTCCGTCTGTCCGTCCGTCTGTCCGTCTGTTTCTATGCTATCTTCTTTTTTAAAGCTATCTTAACCAAACTTTGCACGAAGTCTTTTGGTACAAATACGCTGCACTTTTGTCGGAACCGGCCAGATCGGATGACTACATATATCTTATAGCTGCCATAGGAACCTTCGGTCGAAAATGTTGTTTTAGTGATAAAAACTTTTTTGTCTTCAACGCAAACGTCCCCAAACCCGTAGCTATAAGTTTTCTATGCTTTCACATAATTCCACCAAGTTTAATAGGACAACCATATAGTATAGCTGGCATAGAAATTTGGTGTAGAAAATGTATATAGGAGGCCTTGTCAAAAATGTGTATATTTGGCCGAATGTACATATTTGTGTCAGTGGAATCAGACTACCAATTTATATAAATCATACAAGGGTATAAAAACTTCGGTGGAGCCGAAGTTAGCTTTCCTCTATTTTTTTATATTGAAAAAATATGATGCACATATAATTATTTATTTATTTTTTTGTTTAACTACCAATTAAAAACTGTACTAATACACTAAAACAGTCGCACAAACATTTCGTGAGCGTGTGCACTGCAACACACGTATTCGCTCGAAAGAAGAAACGAATCGAAATCAGAAATGAAGCATGAAAAAAGTAAAGTTTATAAAAATAAGAAGCAACTTTTCGTCCTGAGAATATAGCAAACTTTTCTTATGTTATTTTGGGCGCTGAGCTTCAAACAATAGTCAGTTTTTTCCACAATCCTGTGTTTCAAGAGATCTTTGTATTAACGTATGTTGAAAGATGTTTGTTTACAGTTTTAGGTCCTGTGGTCACATTTAGTCAAAATAAATCTTCTGCTAAAAAAAGTATTGTAACCAAAACTCGAAAATTACAATTTTTGGTACTAATTGTCAAAAAACACAGTCAAAAATTTCGATTGTTTTGTATTAAATCAAGAAAATAGAAAGAAAACATAACTTAAAAACTGTAATTAAAACTATTTATTTTTTTTTAATTTTTTACCGAAAATCTTCGTTTTTTCGAGTTTTTATGAAAGTTGTACGTGCTTGTGGGCTTATAACTATATGAAAGAGTAACTAAATGAAGTTGGTTCGTTTTTACGGCTTGTTTATTTTGTTCTAAGCTACAACTTTGTGCTGAATTACTTGTCCAACTCTAAAACGGGTTTCAAGATGAAGTTAAAAAACTGTAGAAAAGAGGTCAAAACTTGCCTTTTTTTGGCCAACTTTTGTAATTTTGAGTATGAAGATGTAATTTTTTTTAGTTGGTACAAAGAAATGTTTTGTAGGTCAAACCAAGAGCAACAACTTTTTTGGAGATTCAAAAGAAAAATTCAAAATAGTTTACGAGATATGGAATTGTTAGTCTTACTCTGAAGCCGAAAAGTTCATAGTACAATAAAAAGAAAACGGCAGCTGATCTGACCAAACCAAGACAGGGTTTTTATACTACCATCACACCCTTTCAGAGATTTTTGATCTCTACGCTATCAACTTGTTTGAGCTCAAAAATGTGTCACTGTGTTATTTATATATTACAAACACTTTCTAAAATTAGGGTTCCAAAACTTGATTATCTCATAAATGTTTGGTTCGGATAATATAAACAGTCATAAAGCTAGAGGTATTGTTCACGTAACGGTTTCCAAAAGCATTGAACCAAAGGTTTTGGTTCGAGCCTGGGTTTATATTAAATTGTATCGTTGAAACATTAACGCGACTTTTTTTCGGTGAATATTAGTTGAGTCGACACGATTAAGCTTAAAACATTCTATGTTAAATTTATATTAAATGCTTCATTTGAATCCTTTCCAAGTGGCAAATCAAAATATGCCGAATCTTAATGAGTATGCGAAACTGTACTGAAAGAGGCAACGATCCAATACCTAACACATATTTTCATATTTTGTCATAATATGAAACCGAAACTTCCTGCAAAAAAAATTGTGGCCCGGTTCTGGTTCAGTTTCGAGAGTCATCAATTTAAAATGTTCAGGTTCCGGTGCAAGAGATACTATAAAGCTTAAACGAACCGGTACTAAAAGGTACGGCTCAGGACTGGCTTGCAGAAAATGGGAGGTTTATGAAGTACTGCGCATTGTACGTCCACGTCCAGACATAACATTCCGCATTCTAGAATTCCGGACAGAATGTACCCTTTTCTGGTCTCAGTACACTAAAAAAAAACTAGAACGAATAATTTGAGTACGAACGCTCTTGAAAAAAAAATTAGTCGCTCTTGAATTTTCAAGAATTTCGCTCTTGGAATGGAGATAAATTCGTTCTAAACGTTCTCAATTTTGTTTTTTATAGGCAAGGGGGGTGAGGGCAACTTAACTTTGAGAGAGTAGCGTTGGAGTCGCTCTCGCAGAGAGTGAGGGCGCATGCGCAGTTGGTCGTTGAGAGAATGAGAGCGCAGAGAGTGAGAGCGCATGCGCAGTTTGTTGTTGTGTTATAAAGGCAACTGCGTTTATTTATAAGTGTGATTTCGTCGCGTCTTTTACCTTACGAAGGTTAGCTGAGCTCGTTAAAATGCCCGTAGCCTGTGTGTGTTTCAGTCTTTCGAGGTACCGAGTTCAAGTCCCAGAAAAGTAAGTAAAAAAAAAAAAATATCTATGTGGTTATCTCAAAATCAATCACAACTTAAAACAAAGTTTGGTGGGTGGGTGGTGGTGTTGGGGTTGGTGTGGTTGTGTTGATAATGGTGAGTGGGGGGACGGGGGAGGTAGACGAGACGGACCACCACGTCGGTCGGGTCGGGTCAGTCGGGTCGGGTCGGTCGTGTCTCTCCCACCCCCCACCCACCCCAAATATTCTTTTTAATTTTTCTATTTTGAGAATTATTCGTTCTTGGATCAAGTACTGAAACTCTTGAATTAATAATTATTCATACTTGGATCAAGAGCTGAAACTCTTGAATCAGGAATGTCGGGATGAAAAATTCACACTTGAATCAAGAATTTCGCTCTTGGATCAAGAATTTCCACTCTCACCGTACTTTGAGAACGAATGCTCTTGATTCAAGAGCGAAATTCTCTATTTTTTCTCTGAGTGTAGATACTGTTGCCCGTAACTCAACTTAATTTTAGCCTAGGTTAATGGAAAAAGGTATGTCGGATTTCTTATAGCAAGTAAACTTACGTTAATATCATCAAAGAGTACTTTTTTCATGCTTCATCGTAAGTTGCTATTAAATAGTACATCGAACGGTGCAAAAAATCTCACGGGTAAATGGGTGTAAATCAAACGGTAAAAAAAAATGCGAAATTTTAAAAATTTTATAGATAGAAAGATATATAGATGTTTATGTTTTATTTAATACTTTTCATAGCTTTCAGCTTTCCATTGATTAACTAATAATAAACAAATATTTAAAGCTTGGTTTAAAACCGTCAGCCTTCCTTCTGTTGTATAACATAAAAACAACATTTACATATTTAAGCATATACTCATTTTACAATAATTAATATAATAACATATTCTGCATATTATATAAAAATTTTTGTTTGTGACAAAATTCGCCAGATTAATCAAACCCATCCCCCCCTTCAGGGCCATAAGTACGTCTTCTTCGGTAAACGTACAAACTATAAAATATTGCCAACGAAATTCCCTCAGTATTGGACATCGTCCTACAAAATGCTGCATGTTCTTCTGCTCATTCATATTGCATAGTGAGCATACACCTCCATTAATAGTTCTTCATGGGCAACTTAATCATAAAAGATCTCATCTGGCCTTCATCATCCAAGTTATCTCGCTTGTATGAAAGACTCGATGCAGTATGTGGGCCCTATTGCATAATTAAGGTCTAGTCTTGATGTACTTACTGACGCCTTCTTCATGTGTTGCATGCGGTTGTCTGCTTTTGATGCGTTTAGGAACCGAACATTGTGGTCATGCATCTGCATGCGAGTGGTTGTCTCCGAGTGATGTGCCATGATATGCGAACATTTCCCTAAGCCTCGCAAACCACCCCAAATTATTTCGCCTCATTTTCTCAGCAAGGATATGCGGGAGTCTAGAATCGTCATACTCAAAAAATATTCTTGACAGGTACTTGAGATGTGGTGTTAGACTATAGATGTGTCCATTTTCGAGCCCTGCGTCAATTCCCAATATGAAGCTCGGTGTGCAGCTTGGTCTGCCTCATTCTTTATTTCTCCACCCCAGACTTGAGCTTCATAGCACTGTACCGTTCTGCTGACTGCGTTAAAGATTTTCCATTTAGATGCTAGGTTCACTGTTCCTTTGTTGATGAAATTTGCCCAAACCGAGTTTTCTATAATTTTATAATGAGTTTTGGTTATTATAAAGACGGGTGGTAAAGATCGAAAGTTATAAAAAATGGCGAATATTACTCATAGAACTTTTTAGCAGGCTCTAGGTCAATATGTTATAATTTTCATCATAGCGTTTCTAAAACAAGACACGCACAACACCACTAAGGAGGCTGGTTGATCGTATAGCTTTTTCATAAACTTCCACAGTTCAATCATCAGCGCTCGTTTGCCCAACTTAAATGAGTTGGCAGAGGCTACTTAATTTTCGTATGAGTTTAGATTATTATCAATACGGGGTAATAGATAGATGGTGAAGATCGAAAGTTCCACAAAACAGCGAAATAAATATTAAATTGAGTTAAGATTATCACGAAGATTTGATAGATGGCAAATGTAATGTCCCAGCAAGCATTTTACGGAATTTTAATCACATTTGAGTCTACTTCGAGTCAGACTGATCAACAATTTGACAAAATGCTGGCTGGGGTAAACTTCATTTATTCGTTTATTGTTTAAAATACTAGTTTCGTATAATTTTTGATGCAGCAGATTTTTGAGAACATTGACTGACAGATGTAAGATGTTAGATGTGGCCAGTGTAAATTTCCATTTCACATCACTATCAAATTCCAGGCGTTCCTCTAAAATGTGCTCCAGTTTACAGAGACTATTGCAAAAACAAAATAAAATAAATCAAAAACAATTTCTTTTTTGTGCTGCCTTTGCTCTGTTCAAGCCGCTTGTGCCTTTCGGCAAAAAGGCTCTCACGAAACAATCTTGCCACTTACACAGCTGTCTAATTTGAGCTTACCGAATTTGTATTAAGGATGAGTAGGACGATTTCAATTCTATTCCATTCAGATCCTGAATACTTTTCTATGCATGTCCTTCCGTGTGTGTGTCCATTTGATCGATTTCTATACAATTTTGTTAGTGTTTTACTATAAATCAGATGAAATGAGTTGCCCTCACCATTCACTTTTTTCATAAATTCATCCACTAAATATGCTGCTGGTATAATATGTATTTCATAGATGATGATTAAAGCTGTCATGTCTGCAGTGCTTTAACACCGTCGCGAATTAAATTGATATACCCCATCCATTCTGTCTTTAATTAGACACACAAAATAAATGAAATTAACAGCATGACCAAAAAGTAAACCCACAAAAAAAAAGCCAACAACTAGCAGAAAGAAACACATAATTGCTCCCAGGGTCAAAAATGTTTAATTTGTTTATTTTTAGCTTGTTTTTCATTATTCCACAACAGCACAATTTATTAGCAAGAGGAACAAAAGAGAAACAAATACGAAATACATGATTGATCTGCCACTCTCAACTGACGCAGATGTCCGAGTTCAAGCAAAAAAAAGTTTGTAGTGAACAAGCCGGAAAAAATGAAACTCGGTGCGATGAGGTACCGTTGCTCGATTGTGGGTTTTCAGTACGCAGCCCCTGCTGTTGCCTTTACATTTTAATGATACAATTTAAAATCAACGCAGACTCATGATTTTGCATATTTCGAGCATTAAACTTGCCCCGGCTGCGGCTGGGCGCATAATTCAGGCACAGTTCTCGGTTTTTAACAACAATCAATGCCCGGTCAGCCGCCTGCTGTGATTTGACCAAAAACTGACAGACTCGACTCAGTTCGTCGACTAGGTGGTTGGTTGCCTGCCAAAGCTATCAAATAAATAACCGCGAGACCCGCAGTGCGAGAATGGCATGCCCAGCATTTGCCTCTAATGCCCGTTGGGTGTGGCCCACCCCAGAAACGGGCCAAAAACACAAGAAAAAAAGAAGAGAAATAGCCAAGGAACAGGGGGGAAAATAGAGGAAAAACATTTTTGCCTAAATGGCCAAGGCATTACTTTTAATTAAAAGCAACGCCAGCAATGCACATGACTTGAACTTGAACTCCAATCCGACAGACCAGGCATAGACAAGACCACCACTGTGTCTAATTCGAGCCGAGCAGAGCACATGATTACCCATAAGCTGACATTGCCATTGCCATTGCCTCGTTCCACAGTTCGTTGCGCAGAGCGTCACAGTTTGACTTTAATCAGTTGGCCACAGCAGCAGCAGCAGCTTTTGATGTTAATTTGTAGTGAGACATTACGCATACGCAGCGTTGTCGCTTTTTTCATTATTGTAGGTGTGAATAAACTTTGTGCTGTAAAAATCTGTTAAATTATTAATTGATTGTGTGTGTGTGTGTGTTTCTGTGTGCTGTGCGTACCCATAGCCCACGCCCAATTTCAGTTCCAGCAAATGATTAGCATAAAGCACGTGCGCCATCAACTTGGGCCCGCCCGCCTCATTCGTATGCCCAAACTGTAGCGAACTGCGAGGTGATTGTGCTGGTGGAGGAGGCGGCGGAGGAGTGCCAGCTACCTGTTGGCATACCATATTCATGCTCGCATCAGTCACAGGTGCGTACACAAAACGCCCCTCGGTCTTGTTATGTGGCCAGTTCTATGCAGACATTTGCACATTTCATTGAATTTAGTTGCATTTCATTTTCTCAGCACTGCGCCATTTGATTTATGCCCAGCGGCCAGTGCACATGAATGAAAACCAAATAAAATACAAGAAATGTGGCCAAAAAGAGAGTTTAGACAAACTGCATACCCTATAGCAATCTATAAATATTCCAAAGCTCAGTTTACATTTGCATCTTCATACTCAAAATATTCGACAAGCTTAAATTATGGAGAAACAACAAGTGAATGCTGATTTTTGATCGCAATCTTAAGCGGTGTTGAGTTTGGTAATTGTAAAATAAAACTAAATCAGCGTAATGCAGTTTCAGGTTTATTGAGTAAGTTGTAATAACACTCAAACCAAACCAAATCGAATTTTGGACTATTAACTTTCCGTTCATTTTCATTCAACTGGGACTCAAGTTTTCAAATGTCTTTTTTTTAGAACGCGGCGACATGCCTAATCTAAGGTCTGGGCTTAACCGTCTGATCCGGGCGTTAATGACTTAGTCAGGCAGTTCGGAAAGATGGCAATTGCAGAAGGAAAGCTTTATGTAAATTTCACTATGAGCTCTATGAACGACAGTTTAAATATGAATATGAGATGCTTAGGACACGAACTGCTTTTAGTAACATGTTTTTGTTCACAACATAACTACAATTTATCCTTAAAATATGCCTTGTATAAGACTATCATAAATAGCGAAAGGGACAAGGACTAGCAATCAGTTCCATCTGTTGGGAACCACTTGAGATAAGTTGTGCTAGTAATCCTAGGACTCTTCCCACTAAAGTAAAGCTAAGATTTATACAAACGTTCTGCATGGAGCGGCCAGCAAACTAGATACTGTACAATATTGTTCAACGTACTCGATGGGACAGTCATGAATTTTTAGCATTAGAAAATGTTCTATATTTAATTTTTTTATTGTATATTCATAAACAATTGGATTTTGATGGCCCACTTCCAAAATTTCAAAATATTGAATGAGAAGGAACCAACTTGGCTAAAGTTGAAACTAGCGGTGGTACGACATAGTAGAAACAGAATTTTTAAGACCCGTACCTACAAGCACGAGGGAAAGTTTCTGCCAGGCACGGCCCAGCACGACACACCACGGTCCATCACTACGTTTGACTGGGGGACTAAAACGAGAAATGTTTTCACTTTGCTACAGATTTTTTTGGCCACTCTTTTATATTTGATTTTGTATTTGCAAAGCCTTGGGTTGTGTGTGGAGGGGAGGATGGGAAGAGGGGTTAACAGTGACTTAATAGTGGCTTAACAGTGACTTTATAGTGACTTAAACATGACTTAACAGTGACTTAACAGTGACTTAACAGTGACTTAACAATGACTGAGCAGTGGCTTGCCCTAACAGTGACTTAACAGTGACTCAACAGTGACTTAAAGGGCTTCGCTCTTACCGGGCGACTCATGACATCCACTCTTTATATTGCCTTGCAAAGGGTTCTATAATTTTGTCCAGAAGTTTGCAACGCATAGAAATATCCATTTCCGACCCCATAAACGCTATATATTCTTGATCAGGGCGACGAGCTGAGTCGATTGAGCTTTGTCTGTCTGTCAGTATGCCTGTTTCTAAGCAAACTAGTCTCTAAGTTTTAAATAGGGAATCAAACCGGAACCGGAACCGTATACCGAAAAGAACCGATTGAAAACTGGCTTAGCAAAACTTTTGTATTGTGATATAATAAAAACTGTAGTCCAGGCGAACCCCAGTCAAAATAGCATCCCACCTCCCGCCCCATCGACCGAGAGGCGGAGCCTCGAACGTGTGACTCGAAAACGCGAAGAAAAAACATAAAGTAATCTTAACTATGGGCTAAATAAGTTGAAATAGTAGTTTTTAAAGCAGGAATAGAAGTTTCAGAGTCGGTAGTTAATTGTAATCAGCACAGAGGACACAAAACGGCTAATGCAAGGCATATTTACGTGTAGTTAGTAGTACAACGATTCAGTGATAAGGGGATATAATTACGAGTCAGTTTTATAGGAACGTTGAGGTTAATTTGGGCAACCAACTCAGAAGAGTCGATTCCACAATTTAATAGTCTATCTATAAAGATTACCCCAAGCATAGCTCTATGGTTAATTAGGAAGGAAAGGTTAATTAAAAGAAGTCTACCGGAGTACGATGGTAAACGGACCTCAGAATTCCAGTAAACCACGAAGAACTGTTTTGGCACAGACTCAATTCTATCTTGATTCTTGTACATTGCGGAGGTGATCCGTAATCAAGAATCGGACGGACAAGAGAAGTGTACAGAATCTTCGTCGTACAGGGATCGTCAAATTTCTTCGACCAGCACTTAACAAATTTTCACAAAAAAGTTGAATGGCATGAACTATTATCAATTTTCCAGAGCTTAAAACGTTTACAAAATAAAGTATCGTCTTATCGTCGTTTTAAATGGTGGCCAGAAAACTCGACAAAGTTTCCACAATTGAATGAATGCCTTTGAGAGGCGACAGTAAGCGTAGAACGTTTATTTTCTAGGGTATAATTATTATGTCTGCGCTAAGAAATCCCATCGGAAATCCAATGATCGATCATGCTTTATATTTTACCGGTATTATTATACGTATTATTACGGTATTACGTATTACGTATTATTTACGGTATTATTATACGTACCGGTACCGGTATACCGAAATACAAATCCAGGTACCAAAACAGAACCTTTTACCGAAACATAAGTTTCGGTACGGACCAGAACCGGAACCGGTACCGAAATACAATTCGGTTTGATTCCCTGGTTTTAAAGCTGAAATTTTAAAAAGAGTCTTCTTTTTACTTATAGCTGCCATAGAAACCATCGGTCGAAGAATGGGTATTAGTGACAAAAACTTTTCTGTTTTCAAGTAAATCGTTCTTAAGGTCGGTGATTATTAATATTAAACTGTATCTTATAGTTGCCATAGGACCGATCGGTTGAAAATTAGTAAGACATTTTTTTTGTTTTTAATGCTAGCGTCCTTAAACTCGCTGACTACTAATTATACCCTTGCAAAGGGTATTATAATTTTGCCCAGAAGTTTGCAACGCATAGAAATATTCATTTCCGACCCCATAAACTATATATATTCTTGATCAGGGGGACGAGCTGAGTTCATTGAGCTTTGTCCGTCCGTCTGTCTGTCCGTCTGTCTGTCTGTCTGTCCGTCTGTTTCTACGCAAACTAGTCTCTCAGTTTTAAAGCTATCGAGCTGAAATTTTGCACAGAGTCTTCTTTTTACTGCACGCTGCTAATGTGTCGGAACCGACCGGATCGGATCAGTATATCTTATAGCTGCCATTGGAACTATCGGTCGAAAAATGGGTTTTAGTGAGAAAAACTTTTTTGTTTTCAATGTTAACGTGTTTAAACTCGGTCATTAATAATATTATATACTTTCAAACAGATTTGCAAATTTTGGTCAAAATCGGGTGACTATATCTTATAGCTGCCATAGGAACGATCGGTCGGAAAATGGGTCTTAGTGAAAAAAAACTTCTTTGTTTTTAAGTAAATCGTTCTTTAGGTCGGTGATTATTAATATTAAACGCTTTCAAACTAATTTGAACAAGTTGATCGACATCGGGTGACTATATCTTATGGTTGCCATAGGACCGATCGGTCGAACATGAGTCTTGGTAAAAAATTTTGTTGTTTAGTTTTGTTAGCGTCCTTAAACTCGCTGATGACTCATTTTATATGCTTTCAAATAGATTCGCAAAATTGGGCCGAAATCGGATGACTATATCTTAAGGCTGCCATAGGGCCGATCGGTCGGAAATTGAGTCTTAGTGAGAAAAACTTTTTTCAGACGTTTATCTGTCGGAAAATAGGTTTTAGTTACAAAATTTTTTGATTTTTATGTAAGCGTTCTTAAATTGTGACATTTGCATTTGCAAGGGTATAAAAACTTCGGCACAGACAAAGTTAGCTTGGCCTTCTCGTTTTATATGCTTTCAAATAAATTCGCAAAATTTGGTGGAAATCGGATGACTATATCTTCAGGCTGCCATAGGACCGAACGGTCGGAAAATGAGTCTTAGAGAGAAAATCTTTTTTGTTTTCTATTTAATTGTTCTGAAACTCGGCGATTGTTAATTTGATATGTTTTCAAAAAGTTTTACGAAATTTGGTCCAAATCAGATGTTTATTTTTATGTAAGTTTTCTAAAATTCGGACATTTCAAAAACAGAATTTGCAAGGGTATGAAAACTTCGGCATAGACAAATATATCTTGGCCTTCTCGTTTTTTATTAATTTAAAATTTTATTGTTTACTTACTGATCGGATACGTACGTACTGGACTATTTCTGCTTTGGAACGGCTGGTGCTGAATTCACGACTGCCCTTTCATGCTTTAAGCATGGACTACAGTAAACTGAAAGAAGAATCAATTTTTGACATCTCAAAATGCGGTTAAAAAAAAAAAAGATTCTGAAGAAACTTGGTGCTGAAACCTCTGCTGTCGTTGATGTTACACATAATTCCAAATAACATCTGCTATTAAATGTGTATTAGGTTTCAATAAGCGATAATACGTAAGAGCATAAAACTGGAATTCAGAATTCATTTATTTTTTTTTCCATTTAAGCCAGGCGAAATCGATGATCATTTAATATCGATGACTTAATTTAACATTTCAAATTTAGTTTTAATTTAGTAATGGGCAATTCCAGCTGTAGCTTCTCTTCATAAGGTATCGAGTCTATGTAATGCTGACATTTCTAGTGCAAAATCTCGACATAAATGAAGTCACCAGCTTTAGAGGTGAATTGCATTTATTGTCTAACTGAAGATTTATGAGCATGCAACGGTGGTCACTTCCATGGCACCCACTCTCATTCCATTGTGCCGGCTGGCTATCTGGTGCTGGTATTATTTTTGCGGTCTGTTCATTTCACGCTTTGCCAAATTGCCAACTTGACCGGCACAGGCACACAAAAAAAAAAAACATAAAATAATGAAAATGTGGGCTGCATGTGAGAGAGTTTGCGAACATAAAATTTTATTTAATGCACAAGTCGGGCACAATTTGTTGTTAATGAATGCAATGTTAGCGCTATGCTTGGCTCGGTCTGGTCTGGTCTGATCTGGGCTGCCCGGCCAGTTAGTTGCCACAGATTTAACAGCAAATTGCACCCACAAATGAGGTCAGGCAGGCGCACAATGCGCCCCGTTAGCTACAGCAACAGCCTCACGTGTCGACTTGTGAAAGTAACTGCCCCCTCCACGGCTAACAACTGCATCGGGTAACCTACCTGCTTGCAATTTCGTGTGAGTTTGCAACTAACCTTCACATAAATTATTCCCATCAACAGCTGCAGACGGGGAACCATGCCGCTTGGCAGTTTAAGACATCGTGATAAGCTGCAAGATATTTATCTGGCTAGCAAATTACATGAGGCAACGCCTAGGCGGCAAGTGCCGCTAGTGAAAAGAAAGAGAAATAGGTGGAAAAAAAAATAATTTCATGCATGCAGCATGTTAACGGAATGAGGTGTCGAAACAGTTGTTAAGCATCGAGCATAAGCCGCAGAAAAATCGTACTTTTTGCACGTAGATTTAACCATGTATTTTCCCTTATTCCAAAATGATGATTATGTTATTTTAATTGGCTGCCAAGAAATCAATTAAAATTATTCACGTCGCTCCCATGGATTTACCTACAATATTTTTTATTGCCATCTATAACCAAGCCCATATTTCTTTTTGTCCATAGGCCGGCCAAGTATCTACATGTACTGGCAATCAATTCGATAACACTTGAATACAAAATGAGGGTCATTAATTTTATAACAAACCGAGTCAGAGTCAGAGTTGGAGTCAGAGTCAGAGTCACTGTCCCCAGACCACTGAGGTTGAGGCTTATCCGTTCGTCTGTTCGTCAGTCAGTCAGTCAGTCAATCATAACCCGTTCCAGCCGCCTTGGCTATCATTGCAGCAAGATCTCTAGGACCCATAAAATATACGACTGAGAAACAGGCCAGCCTCCACCTTGAAGTCAACCAAAACAAAATTATTGTCAAGCTTCATCAGTTCCGACATCTGACTTCTGAATTTTAATTGCCGCGCCTGGTAATGTCATTTCCCATTTGAACCTGCAAATCGTGTGACTATTTGGGTCATGTCAGGCTAATCAAAGACTGGCCGGGTCACGCCTACAACCATTTATCAGGCACAGCCTTTATTAAAAGTTACTTTCCTCGTCTCTCGCTTCATTTTGCTGGCAAACGTGAGCTTATGGTTTATGGCGACTTAATAAGGCTGCGGCCAGCTTTCAGCCTGTTGCTGTGGCGGTGTCTCAGCTAATGGCCAAGAGCGCGCATTAGACACAGCTTAGGGATGCGGCATGTTCATGATAAACAACCGAAGCGTTTTAAACGGCTTCATTAATCTTATTCAGCTCTGCGCAGTGCTTGTCTATTAAAGTCCCGGGTCCTGCTGCCACTGCTGATGCTGCTGCTGATGCTGCGGCTGCTGATGATGAGCAGCAGCTGTGGCAACTGCAATCAGCGAGCCGAGGCTGAGAATGTACTACCTGTCAGCTTCATGTCATTCCAGCATTTTATGAGCTGTTGCTGCGTCTTCCGACTGCCACTGCCACTGCCAATGGCACAAGACACAGTTGGGCTGTCATTGTCAGTAGCAGCAGCAGCAGCAGCAGCATCAAATCCCCTTTTGCTTTTGGCATATTTCACCTGGTGGAGATGAAAACGTGAGGTGAAAGGCTTTTACACAAATTCAGGAATTAGCAAGACCCAAATTTTAGACTAACACAATTGTCAAAGGCAAATTTCAAATGATAGAAAGCTTTGTGGCTTATAAAACGATTAAATTCCAAAGTATTATAAAATACCTAACTAGTATTTACACGGATTTCTATTTACGCACGGTTTTTTACAATGTCAAAACGTGCTGTCCTTTCACGGCTTATCTATACCGGCTTTTCTTTCTCTCTGTCTGCCTGTCATCCATTTTATTTACAGGCGCTGTCCTCGTCCATATTTTACAATCTCTACCTACGGTGTGACCTTCCTTCAACTTTTCACAAATACCTTAACACTAAACTATCGATATATTTACATCATGGATGTCATTTTCACATAATTCCAAAGATTACAGGTTCAAAGCTTGAAAACTGCTGAGCCACTAGTGAAAAGAAAGTGCAGAAGTAAGTTTTTAAAGTTAATTAAAAACTTAAATTTTTAGAATTTTTCCAAAAATTAGGGTGTTCTTGGGATCAATTGAATATTATCTCAATGTTAAGTAGTCCTTAAAAATAACTAAGGTACAAAGCTAGGATATCTAGACTAAACGATTGCTCAGTCGACACCGCTTCTGTCAGAAACTAGTCAGTTGTTCGCTCTTACTTAAGCTCTCTGGGTACATTTAGGAATATGTCCGTCTCGCTCTAACCTCTGTGATTGCCTAACATAAAGTATCTATACCAGGGATGAGACCAGAATGAGCTTACGGCCGCGTGAAAACAAATTCAAATGCACAAAATATATCTCAAGCAATAACAACAATCAGAAATAGAAAGAGAAACCCGATTTTTGTGTGTGTTTGCCGCGGTGAATAGCAAAAAGCGTTTGGCCACTGCGCTTACTACGCATGAGCAACATTGGTCGAAAAATGGTTCTTAGTGGGAAAAACTTTTTTGTTTTCAATTTTATTTTATATTAAACTGGGTGATTGGTATTTTGATATTGTTTCAAACAGATAGACGAAATTTAATCGATATTGATATATGCAGTGATTGGAAAGGTACCCATTTTTCTTACATAAAAAAGTACTTTTAAATTTAAAAGCATGGGTAATCCAGCAATCCAAATTGCCGTTGCTTTTGCTAAGGAAGAATTGTAACAGCGCTGGAATGATGTGTTCAGTAGAGCCAGTTCAGCATCTTTTGTGACAACTAAGTTCAAAGTGTGTGATGCGCATCTAAAAGTAATTTCAACATCAGCTGATCAATCCAGCTTTATTACCTTTAAATCAGGCTCTTCTAAAAACTCAGGCTTCACGTTTGTTCCTTTAAATCTGTACACTTTAAATGCCTTATCAGAACTTGGGTGCCTAATTTGTAACTGTTTACTTGGGCGCGAAAAAAATCGAGTACGGAAAGTACCTAGTCCCTTACCTATTGATAAGGTAAGGGAAAATTAAGACCAAGGTAAGGAAAAAGGTACTCGCATTTGACAATACCGAGGTAAGGTAAAGGGTACACAAAATTTGTATTTACACTCACAAAAAAATTGCGTTCTAAAAGGTAGCACAAATTTCTTACTTTTATACCCATTGCGCTCTCAACTTTTACTTTCTTAAAACAAGATATATACCATACGTTCTAAATCGACGAACTAATTAAGAAAACTCGTTCTTAAATTGTGTCTTGAAATATGACCGACGCGTTCGTCATGATGATAATTGCTAAAAATAATATATTCAAAGTTAAGCATCAATTTTGTTATTATTACAAAAAAAAACTGGTTAAGGATATAATTTAAGTACCTAAATCTCGCTCGTTGTTGGCTCGTTGTTGGTACGGTGTGCAAGGGACTTAAAAGGGCTAAGTGCTTTTGCCTGCTGTGCTTTAAGTATGATTTAAGCGCCACCATTCGCGTGTGAGTAATAGCCGTGTGAGCTAAAGCGCTGTCGTCGTCCGTGTGTATTTAGTCATGCAAGGTCCCGAGTTCGAATCCCAGTAAGGTAAAAAATAAAGAATTTTAAGTTGGTAACAAAATGGGATTGA
Organism: Lordiphosa magnipectinata; assembly: GCA_037044535.1. Lineage (NCBI taxonomy): Eukaryota > Metazoa > Arthropoda > Insecta > Diptera > Drosophilidae > Lordiphosa > Lordiphosa magnipectinata. Next base: position 304,280 of record JBAMBO010002638.1, on the reverse strand, counting down.
GCAGCAGCAGAGCTAAACTCCGCCCCTCCTCCTTTTTCCCTCTATTTCTCTCCACCAACACCAGAGAGTTCTTAAAATTAGAAAAGCGTTCTCCAAAACATTGTTCTTAAAATAAGCCCGGTGTTCTCGGTATAAGAAAAACGGACTTACCCTACTATTGAGAACGAAAATACACGTTTTCGGTACATTAAGAACGGATTTTTTTTCTTAATGTATGTATGTACCTAGGTATAAATTCCTAGGTACTTCCAAACACTGATATATGTATATCTGATTTTTCAAAACCAGCATTTGCAAGGGTATAAAACTTCTTGTATTCATTTATAAAGCTTAGTACTCAGACAAACTAAATTATCCCCTAGCGGAATTGACAGCTGATTCCGATGGTAGCGTTGTAGCGTACGGTCCAGTGTGACTGTTCAACGCCAAACCATTGCCCTTCAACACCAAAATACCACCAAATATGAAACGGCTACACTGCACTGCATGCACTGATTTGCTTGCATTTAAATTTGGTTAATTGTTTTTTTTTTTTAAATCTTACCGTTGGTTTCAAATTACTCCAATCGGTTGTTTTTTGTCGTACTTTTTACTGACATTTCGACAGGTAGGTGTCAGAAAAATTACAGCTTATGAGCATCGGAATTGAATCAGCAATATCTGCCTGTCAAGTTAGCGCCTCTACCTGTCAATTTAGCGGCGTCATGGGCTTTCCGACGCGCAGGAACGTAAATTTTAGTTTGGCTGAGTTGGGCCCAGCGTAAGAGGCCTGTCGGAATTTTAGGAAAGCTTTCCGACACAATTTTTATACCCTGTACCCTTTACAAATGGGTAAAAGGGGATCATGAAGTTGTGCAAATGTATGTAGCAGGGAGAAGGAAACATTTCCGACCCTATAAAGTAAGAATAATATTATATTATTGATCAACGTCAACAGCCGAGTCGATTAAGCCATGTCCGTCTGTGTCTGTATGAACGCGTCGATTTTAGAGACTCTACACAAATTTTTGCACGTATATAAATAGGTGTATACCGTACTTTAAAGAATATTTTATTGATTAAAAGTAAGCCTTGATGGTGTTCAGTTTATTATTCTTGCTATTTAAAAAGCGTTAGAAAAATGTTTTCGTGTCCATTTCTCTCGGGCTTCCATCTCTAAGCACTGTTTAATGCCAATAAAGGCTCGTGAAAGGGGTTTGCTCGCTAAAAGAAAAACAGAAAACCATTTAAAATGTGAGTTGCGTGACAGGATTAGCTGTCACGTGTCCATCTGCTTTCTGTGCGTGTGTCCAACCGAAAAGCTTTATCACGTGCCCTTCCTTTGGTGATAAACTCTTTTTGCTGGATTTATGTGTCTGTTTGGGTGTTTTTGGCAACTGCAATTGGCAACAATATGATGCAATTCCTATGCGCTTTCACAATCCTCAGCATCATCATCATCATCATCATCGGCATGACAATTTTCGTTTGGCTTATCATTTCATAATGAATTTGTTTTGTCAGCCAATAAATTATGAACATCACGCTCTACGTCAACCCACAGAGTCGAGTCTCAGCATCATAATCAGCTATAAAGCATCATCATTGGCAAAATGTTGTCCCCAGTCTGCTGCGGCTGTGGCTGTGTTTTATCGTGCTCCAGGTTGATTTAGTGGCCCGCAGTTTGTTTAGTTATTAGCTTTTGCCCTTTTGCCTAGAACAAATTGCATTTTGATTTATATGCTCGTATTGAGTTTATCTGCGACACGCGACGAGCAGGAAACGAGCGACAAGCCGCCCACATCAAAAGGGGCCCGGAGTGGCGCAGGGAGGGATGAGGAAATTACATCCGAAAGGCAATCACCAGGCCACATCAAAGGGACCTTAAAAATTCAAATAGGTAATTAAGTAAAACGCATAAACCACAGAACCACAAAGGCACCAGCAGTCGATTATGTACACTTCAAGGCAGCTTCAAGTTTTCACAGTGTCAATCAATTTCGCCTTCCGCCATTGCTCCCCTGCCCTCACTCCAGTCCCAGCCTGGGAAGTGCATTAAATAAACCGCAAAGCGGGCGCTTAACTCAAACACATGGCACGATAGGCGGAAGGGCCAACGACTTGAGCTCTACAAACAAACACAAATTGTAATTGAGTCGTTGCCAAACGAGGCGCAGGCCCAGGCCCAGACCTAGCTCATTATGGCAGAGAGCAGCAAATCGCTGAACCGCAACAGGAGCCAAGCGAAACCAACCGGCTGTAAATATTTGGTCGCTCCAATCCAGGGAGTTGCTCCACATTTTAGACATGCACTCTTTTTTTTTTGCGTTTCGGCTTCTCTCATTAGGATTGGAGCTTTGTGAATGGCTGTGTTGACATTGTCTGCTGACCCCATTCCCCAAAGACACCCATTTCGCGTGCAAAGCAAAGAATGCAGCTGAAGTCGGCTGAAGTTGATAATGATACATAATTCCATTAAGAGATACTCCGATCAAATCTGACTGTTTATTCCGCTGACCGACGTCATGTGTCCCAATTAAAATGGCGCTAAACCTGCCAGCTTGATGACCTATTGGTATCCATGACTCACCATCCGCTTTCTGCTGGTCCACAAATATAACAGAAAAAAAAAGAATATTCATTTCAAACTTTTTTTGGGATTTCCATGGAAAACTGCTGAAAAACTGATGTGGGTTTTTTTTTTTATATTGCTGATGCCTGATATCATTTACAAGGTTTGCAGTTTTTTGCTGCTGTTGCTTTTCGTTTTGAAAGGTTGCAAATTTTGTCATGCATCAGAACCTGGGAATTTAATTATCGATACATGGAAGAGTTTCTGACGAAAGCTAAATAGTGAGCTGATGGTTAACCTGAAACCATTGGACGTGTAGCTGTGCAAGGCTTAACAAAATGAAAAATAGCAATTTTTGCTTTTTTACTTACAAATGATCAGAAAAGACATCGGTCTTTACCAATTACTCGATTGCAAGCTCTAAATTTTAAGACATAAGGCCTATACTCAGATGAGATACAAAAACGGTTTGGCACAATATTTAATACAAACTTTTGACTTTTGGCCTACCTTGTACAATCGATTAACTTATATCACACATTTTTTTAACACATTTATTGATGACTTTCAAACATTCAATGCGTGAAAGTTCTGACAAGCTGTTATGATATTACAACGGCTGCTTATGTGAATCAAAGAGTTGTTAAAATTTATGACTAACATCTTATCCGATTTGCTAAAAGCTGCATTTAAGTCAGAAGAATTATGACTTCAGTAGTTTCAACTAATCGAGAAGCCAACCACATTGAGTGACCTCTTATCACATTTGCTTTTCACCAAATTAATTATGCAAATTAATACTGAAATCTTTGACCCGCATTTAACTTCTCTTGTCTCTGGTTCAGTGAACCTCTCTGAAACCAAGAAATGGGTCAAACGAAAAACGAAACCTGTTGGCTCTCTCTCTCTGTCTGCCTCTCTCTGATCAGCGACTGCTGCTGCTGCTGATGATAGAATTAAAATAATTTACTTATTAATGTGCAAATGAGTCGAGTGGCTGCCAAACATTTGACACTTTCCGATTTGGCCATTAAATTTGTGCTAAAACGGCCCCCAGAGCATTTCATTTTTGGTGGCATAAATTTTATGCTGTGTAACAGGGAAAAGGATCATAAAACGATGTCATTAAACGCAGAACATCAATTAAAAGACCGGCTGTCTAATTTTGTTGTCTTGTAAAAATGTTAGGCATACGCCTAGTTGGCAGGTTCATTCAAATTTAATCCCTAGAACAAAATAATATTGCACAAAAAAGGCAAGCCGCGGTAGGCGGAGTAAGTAAATTGGATTTACCCCCAACCACAAAGTAACTTTGCCTGATTGCCTTGTGGCCCGGGGAGGTCTCTCCGGTCGCTGCTGCACCTTCAGCTGTTGCCTTTGAGTTTTGCTACTTTTACAGCTCAGCTGACAATGTTGCCAATGCTGTACGGTAATTTTACATAAAAGCACATAAAGTGCAATGTTTGATCGTAAAACTTTTTTACGACATTTTTCCTGTGCGCATATATAAAAATGCCAGGCAGCTTCCTCTGCTCCTCTGTGTATTTCTCTTTATCTGTCCTCGAGCTTATATTATATACATTTTTGTTGTTGTTTTTTTTTTTGGAGGAATACAAAATTGTTGGCTCGTAGAGAATTTGTAACACGTGTGTCTATTCCACTATGCGTGTCGAAATTTATGTAATCTGGCTTTATTGTTTGCCAGCGAAGTGAAACACTTGGAAGAATTACCCAGATACTGTCAATCGAACTTGGAGAAGGGTCGCAGTAATATGAGTTTCCGTTACCTTGAGCTAGTTGGATTGTTCCTGGTCAGGCAACATTTAAGCACTCATAAAGTTAATGACATGCACAGAACACAACAAAAAGAAAAATGAAAAGAAAGAGGGAAAAACTGCAACAATTCGCCCACGCTGGGACTGGTCTGAGACTGAAATGTATTGTAGTTGCAGATGCAAAGCTGCAACTGTCCCATTTAGTCGGTTGCCTCATTCACAATTCTTGGCTATGTTGTTGTTGTTGATGTTGTTCCCTGTCCCCCACTCATCAACAGAGTCATTAAAAATAAAGTAATTTTCACGCGTGTGCCAGGCCAAATAGAAAATAAAATGCATTTTCCGTAACATGACGAATGAGTTGATTCTATTTTACAGTTTCACAGGCTGCCAAGACTGGCGGCATAAATGGCAAAAAGGAAGGAGAAGACTTTTTATTTATTATAAAATAATACACATAGGAAAAACGCGCGAGTCACAAGCGGTAGGATGAGACAAAAGGAGGCAGAAGGAATGTGGCTGCGATTTCCTCTGCCACAACCTTAAGCGACCACAGCCCAACAGTAGCAGGTCTTGATTGAGAGTGTTTGATACCCTGCTAGCTAAAGAAGATAATATCAGTGAAATGATATAATTACAATGCCAATAAGGCTTGTTCTTCACGGTATCTCGATACTGGTTTTCCTTTCTGTCAGACAAAATATCGATTGATTTACATCGTGACGGTTATTTTAAAATAATTCCAAATACAATGTAATAGTTCTTTAGCATTTTGAGATCTAAGCTTATGAACTTGAAAAAAAAAACTGTATTGGTATTTCAAGCGCTACATTAAGCAATCAAAGCCAAAAAAGAAACACTAAAACTTACTTATTCAATTAAAAACTCAGACATCAACGATGCATCACTCAGTAACATTACGAACAGAATGGAGTTTGATACACCCAGAAAAATCTAGCACAAATTGGCTAGACTTAAATCGGCTTAAATTTAGATTTTTTTTCTTCTTGGTTCTTTTAACCCGAAACTGCTCGAATTCGACACATTTTTGCTTCAACATTTGGTCGAAGTTTAGACATACATTTGATCAGGAGAACGCGTCCTGCGACCACATTCCGTATTGATATCATTCATAGGTGTTCCAAAAAGTCTTTCAAAAATGCCTGGTCTTTGAATTTTGGAAGCCTCACCATTTACGTACATACCCAGCCTGCATTTTATAAAATTTGTGATCACATTGGAGTCTTTTTTGAGTCCTCTGTCTGAATTAAATACTCATAAATGATACTTTTGTCGGGAGAATATGGTGCCCAAGCCGAGAATCTTCTTAAAGAGTCGTTTATAGCCCGTTTTCCCCATCAATTTCGATTCAAGTTTTCCGCGTTGCGTGTCTTTTTCTAGTCGTATTTAAATAAATCACGTTTTGAGCATATCCATGAGTCATTTTCCAGTCTTCTCTAAATCGAACATGAATTTAATCTCTTAGATCTTCAAAAGAGCTTAAAAAGGACTCATCAGGGCGACTCTTGTTAAAATGATTTTTTTTTTCTTCCCGAAATCGCAATATGGATTGGATTTCTAAAAAGAATTTTTAATTATCAACTCAAGCGATTCTGTCATAAAATTGAGAAAACTAGAAAAGATCTTTTGAAATTGACTTAAATGATTGTTTGAACCGAACTTTTTTTTTTGTATACAGGGGGTTAGGTTCTGGTTCAGGCTCGAGGGCTCAAATATTTGAAAGTTTCGCTTCATGGTCCGGTTCGAGTATCCCAGAAAATCCGAAACGAATCGGTTCTTTGGGGTTCGGTTCAGGACCGTTTTGCAGCCTTGATCTTAAAGAAGAAGATTTATGCTTGATATGAAGCCAATTTAATTTAAAACCTAGAATTTCAATCTCAAAAGTTCACGATCGGCTTGGTTTTTTCTCTGAGTGTAAGTACATTCAGAAAAAATTTCATTCTAACTTTAGGTATGTCCGAGATTAAACTTAGACCCTTGTGCTCTTAAAATTTAAAGATAGTTTGGCACTTTTTTCTCAATCAATCTAAAAATTTGAATATATTATATAAAAGTACGAAGAAATAATAATTGCATTAATGTAACGGAAACAATTTTATTTTAACCCTTTGACGAACTTTGTCAAAGAAAATCCAATTTAAATTGAAAATTTTGATTTCAGATTTGGATAGTCCGATCTTAGTCAGCTTTTGAGATCGTAGAAATAATATTTAGTCAAAATATGAAATTTTCAAGTCTGAGAACGGAATTCTAAATGCAAATTTGAATTCGGATTTTAAAATCTCCCAATCTTGATCAACATTATGTTTCATGTTACAGAATTATTAATAGGGGTGTTCCTGAAAGTGATTCTGATTTGGATTTCGGTGGGACCAGATAACCAGCACAAAATGACAAAAAAAACTGTCACACAAAATCAAAATCAAATCACTTTGCAGGAACGACCTTAAAATAATGTTGATTATCGTCAGCTTAATCGAATATAAAAATAATATAAGCATAGACTAAGATATCTAGACTGAACGATTGCGCAGTCGACACGTCTTCTGTCAGAAATTAGTCAGCTGTTCGCTCTTATTTACTCACTCTGGATACATTTGGCCAGTTGTTCGCTTTCACTTACGCTCTCTGGATACATTTGGGAATATGTCCGTCTCACTCTAACCACTGTGTTTTCCTACTGGCTCTGTAAAGTATCTTTTTGGGCACTATCGATTAGCACCACCAAAATTGAGAGGCAGCGCAAATTTGTTCTCTAATACTCCATGATATAAGATTTATTTTAATAAACACCGGAAAATGCTCAGCCCAAGCTGCAAAAGAAAACGGTTCGGTTCTGTTAATTTTGATTCAAAAATGTAGGTAAAATGTAGTTAGAATGTTGGGGAAAACTCAGTTATACAAAAACACTTGCATCGTTCCAGCGATGAAGAGTTTTTCCAACTTCCACTTAAAGGACAGCAATCTGTCGGGTTGCAGATTGAATTCGATTTTTAAAGATATTGGTACGGATTCTTCTCGGATTTGCTTTTGGATGGGCGGCAGATGCCTTTGCATGCATTGAATGTCCTGGTGGTCAAGAAAATAATAAACATGTTTTGTTCTTAGTAGTTTTAAAACAATTTGGTCTAAATTCAATCTTTTACATACTTAAATTTATGGGAGGGTTTCCTGTAAATTTCTACAGATTTTGGTTTGCAAAACGCTTGGAAAATCCGTCGATGTCACAGAACTTCAGGAGATTTCATCGTCTTATTTGAAAATCTAGTTAGAAGGTTTGTGTCCAAGATAATGATCCATCTTCTTAAAGAGGGTTGCTTCTCTCGCAAAAAAAATTTCCCATTTTCTAGTTATGCGTTAATTTGATGTTTAAATTTAATTATAGATATATATAATATAATTAAAATTTAGGTCAAAAAAACAATATTTATGGGGCCAGTCTGAAGTATAACTTGGCAACCCTTAGTCCGTTTGTTGGTCAAAAAAACGTGCCACAATAGATAGATGGCGCCAGCTGAGGTTAAGTGAGAAGTTGGTTTTAATTGATACCGCAGCATTTGGTTGGTTTTGCAAACAATTATTGAAACGCAAATTTAAAAATTAAAACAAATTGAATATTAAATTCATTTGATGCAAGCTATCCAGAAAAATAATGTTGCTTTAATTTCCAAAATCAATGCAGCTTATCAAAATTGTTTGGGTGGTGAATTTTGGTAAATCATTCAACAAAACACGACTGATTTCCAACCAATCAAAAGAGATTTCTGAGACACGGAAAATTGGTATTGAATTGGAAGAGATTTCCATGACACCTCCGATAATGTCCTTTATTTTGGGTATAATTCCTTAATTTAGTTGGAGTCAGCGATGGGCAATCAATCGTCATTTGTGAGCTTGAAACCTGGCCCATTATTTCTCTCAAAGCACCAAATTATATGTAATTACATAAGCAACAACAAACTACAATGATGATTCGGTAGCAATTTAGAACAGGCATGCCCAAAAGCAGCATACGACAGAGAACTCACCAATACTCACAAAGAAAAGCACCAATACCAATAATGAAATTGTTGTTGGTTAGTTTGCTTGCGCGCGCAAACACCAATCAAAGCCAAACCAAAATTCTACGCGACGCACACACACGAAATCGTTTGCATGTGTGTCGTTTTGTATGTCATTGATTTCCTATCTTCGGTGCAATTACAAAAACAAAACGTACTCAAAGAGCAAACGGCTGGACATCGCTGATTTAGAAGGTTCGATTCTGGGTCCGGTTCGATGGACACAAAAGCCCGGACCGGTTTGCAAACTTGATTTAAATAATCAAATTCTTGCACCAAGAGTAAATTGGTATCGATCGAAGATTAATGCAATGAAAGGTTTCATAAATCAAAAAAAATGTATTTCGAATCGATTTGAAATAAAGAATTTCAGAACTTAATTAATAACTTTGTACTTGGTTTCGGTATTTCCGCACTTAAGTACAAAATAACTTAATCTTTTCTGAGCGTATGACCTTGAAACTCCGGATCAAATTCTCTGCTTCACAGATATTTCAAAACTTTGTTGCTATGTGTAATTTTCGATATTATAGGGAGAAACTAATGCAAAATACTCAATTTAATTACAATTGCAAATATGTATACCCAACGGGTCTTGCATAGAGGGTAACTAAAACCAGCCTGCAGCATGACAGTTACGCCCCCTCACAGACAGCAAGTCAAGTTGTCCCAGAGACGCGTCTCTTCTGTGACAGAGCCCGTGCCACTGCGATAGCGACTGTGGCGCACTTTAAGCGAATTTTATTTGTCTGCAGCGTCAACCACTTGACAATCACTCACGTAGCCGTGCACGGAGGCAAAGGCAAGGCAGCATCCTGCTCCCTATACACCAGCCCTCTGCCAACTCCCTTGGCGCTTGTCTGGGTTGCTGCTGCTGTTGTTGTTGGCTCGTTGGTGTTAACAAGTTCCCATGCAGCCGCTTAAATATTAACGCACAAACATTCAACCGACAGCCAACTGTCGACAGCAACGTCATCGTTGGCAACTGTAAATAAATACTCATACAGCACACTCACACGACAGAAAAATCTTGTGTGTCATTGCACTCGACTGGGTGAGGGGAGGAGCAGCTAGGCACCGGCACCGCCACGGGTCTTTACTTGAGCAAGACGTAAGCGTCAGCATTTGCCCGCGAAACGCTACAAAATCATTAAAATCGTCGAAATTCCAGCCAGGCATAATTAACTGCAACTCAATCAGCCCCCTCCCCCCATAACAGCAGCTCTCAATGTCATTCCAGAGCAATAGCGTCAATGCAATTAGAGCTTGTAGGCTTGGACAAGCCAATGAGTCTGGTACGCCAGCTCATTACATGCCAAAAAAAAAAAACATAAACTCTTGGCAGGCACAAAGTGGGCGCCAAGGCACGCCGTCAACCGTGTTAATTGCGGCAAATGCCTGAAGGTATGCCCAGGCTCAGTCCACACACAAACAAATGTATATATGTTATACTAAGAAGATTGTTTGTGAATGCAAAATTTATGCCCGCCTGCGGATAATGGTCATGACCAGGGCTAAGCATTTGCCGGCATGGATTTTCTTAGATAAATTTGCTTAAAATTTGTAGATCAAAATGTTTTCCCTACATCAGCTCATTTGCTTTCAGCTATTTGTCCAAAACAGTCACATATATCTCAACCCCTGACTTCATTTTCTGCCTCATTTGAGTGAGCTGCACTGAGAGAAAAATTGAATTAAAGACAGCGATTGAAATGCCTGGCCCCCAGGAGTCGAACCAATTTCGCTATTCACACCGACTCGAGCCGAGAGAGCAAGAGAGCCAACTGCCTTTAAACAGTGCCGGCCAAATAGAGAGGAACGAAAAAATTTGCATGCGTTGGTGCGCATTGCACTGCGAGAAAGAGAACCAAGTTTTGTAGCGTCGACTCCACTCAAAGCGCAAATTTGATCTCTAATACTCATTTTCCATGAGCCGACTGACTTGATCTTCTCACCCGTTCCTACTCTTCGTCTGTCGTTTGTGTAAAAACAAAAGTCACTTTGGCCCGCGGATGCTGCAAGTGGTCGACTAAGAAGGTCACAGCTGGTTTGAGTCTTTTTTTTCCGCACACCAATACACTCTCACTTTTTGACCTCGATCTTGTTGACAAACCCTGATTTAAAATAACTAAAACTATACCACAAGGGTTAGGGTACCCGACACTCTGCAACTCTGCGGGTTACTCATTTTAAGGAATTAGTTAAGTCGAGTTCGGTGTGTACTTAATGACATTTTCTCTCTGTGTAAGCACGCACACATCTGATTTCACAATCAAATCAAACTGAGAAAATCACTGCCCGCATAAAACTGGTAAAGAATGCCACAGTTTCCACCTTCAATAACCAACGTAATACCAAAAAAGAAAAAGAAACTTAAAGCACATTTAATCATCATTAAAGTCCGGGTCTGAGTCTCAGCAATCCTTCTGAATTTTTCTCAGCTATTCCCACTCACCTTTCTTGCCATTTGCACTTTTCGATGCTTTCACGTTTTTCATCATCATTACCCGCAGCAGCAGCAGCAGCAGCAGCAGCAGCAGCAACAACATCCATTTGCGCCGAAAGTAATAAATAATTTCGTTTAGCCCAGAATCCCTCCTTCAACTTCCTCCCAGCCAGATGTATGTGCTAAAAGTTTGTTTGCTTTCGCCTCAGTTTGGTGTTAACTTCCGCAAAACATCAAATGCTGGCAAGGGGGCATTGAAATATGGCAGAATGCTGTTTGAGACATTTTCAGTTATTGATACGAAAATGTATGCAAGCAGAAAACGAGCGGGGCTTGGGTTTATGAGCAAATATTATTAATAAACCCTCTAGGAAAAAAAAGAGTAATAAAGTTCCACACCGAAAATTGAAAGCAAAGTTTCATCCGGTTTGCTGTCTGTCAATGTCACACACACTTTATCACAAATCAAGCCAAAATATACTTCCACTCTCTTCCTTCCTTTTTTTTTCCTTTTTTGGAGTGGAAGGAGTCGTAGGCGGTTGGCCAAAAATCACGCCCATTTGCCAGCTCAGCTCGCCTGGTTTTTGTGATAAATTTGATGGCAAAAGAAATTATGAGGGTGTCGCCTGGGTAGCTGATGATGTCCTGTAAACAAGCTTAGGCATAAAGATATGATGCTATAAATATGCCGAAGCGATAAATTTCTTTGGGGTCACGCGCGTGAGGTAGGGAGGTGGAAGGGAAAAAACTGCTCAAATATCGATCAATGTCATATTTATCATATGCGGTTACCACGATTAAAGCTCACTTTTCTGTCCCTTTTTTTTGTGTATGGCTGTGGTTAAGTAACCATAACTTATGTCATTAACTTTGAATTCAACTTACACCAGTATTAATGAGACATCCGATTTCCCGAAAATTTAATTGGAAAATGTAAAATATATAAATCACATTGGTGCAGTTAATAGCAGAGCCCTATTCGGTCCATAGCAACACACATTAAGTGATTGTTTTAAACACGTTTAAAGCTATATTAACTTTTTAAACATAAAACCAACAATTATGGAAAATAAAGTGCAAAATTATGTGGACCACTTCTGAGCGTTAGCATGCATTATGAAGTGTTTTTGGCAAAAGTATTTGCATATCGTGGAACAAAACTATTAACGCCCTTTATTTTTGGTTAATTTGTGCAACATTTTAAACAATATTGACTGTGTTTTTATCACACAGAATAAAGTTTGGCCATTCATTAATGTTTTACGTTTAGATTTTGAAAGACCGTGAAACTAAAATGTCAAACTGGTGTCATTAACTAGCAAAATACATTCTCTTTTTAAAATTGGGCGTATTATGTTTTGTTACATTTTTGTATTGTATTTTCGTAAAGTTTTACATTTTCCGATTGCTTGTTTTTTTTATTTTTTTTCATCATGTCCAATAGAATTGGAAAACCAATGTGTATCATAAAGAAGAATAGCCATCTCCTTTTTCTATTCACTCTTAAAGCACGAGTTTACACCCCTAAAAGACCCCCATTGCTACTAAAACTTTTTATACCCGGTACTCGTAGAGTAGAAAGGGTATAATAAGTTCGTGCAAATATATGAAACAGACAAAAGGAAGAATCTCCAACCAAGTATTAATATTCTTAGTCAGCCTCCTCAGCCAAGTCGATATAGCCATGTCCGTCTGTCTGTATAAACACATAGATCTCAGAGACTGAGGACCTTCAAAGTTTTTCCACTCCCCTCTCTTGCCTCCGCCCCTCTCTAAGAGGACCTTCAAAGTTTTTCCACGCCCCTCTCTTGCCTCCGCCATAATAAATGTTGAATAACTCCTACTATTATTAAGACTAAGACGGCTATTCCTTAAGGAACGCAACTTTTGCCATATATTTTGCGTCATCATACGCTGTCTGCTAACATAATGTTAATATGCTAACATTAATGTTTAGGGAAAGCTATTTAATATTTATCCCTCTGAGTAGCGGGTATATTCATAAGGCAGGGCCAACTTGAACAAAAGCTCTGCTTTAGTAGTCGGTACAATTTGGCAATCTTTCCTTACCAGATCTATTAAGCGACGAAAGTTGGACGACTTGAATTTAAAACAAGTAAGAAAGTCGGTCAAACTCGACTGTAATATACTCTGTACCTGCGTTGCGTTAGCGAACATTCTTTTGGTTATAACTTGACCAACAGATGGCGCCACTACTTGATTTTCAAATCTGACCAATAGATGCCGCTACTACTGTGACCATTTTAGCTACTTGGTTTAAAAGGTGGAACTAACTTTTTTGAATATTATAGCCAATTTCCACTAAAGAAATTAAATTTCATTTCTTGAAATGACAAGAAATGAAGAAGATTATATCATTTCCTCCTTACGATTTGGCACTTCATTTTGAATTTCATTTTTGACGTTTTATAAAAATGATGAAAAAATAAGCTAAAAAGTAGGCGCAATTTTGCTTAAAATATAAATTAGTCAAAATAAGTTGCGTACTTAGCTTTCTGCTAATAGTTCAGGGCGATGGCAATGCGTTCGCCCCGAGAAATTGCTTTCCTGAAGGGTATGTCTTTTTGCTTAGCTAAATATTCCAAAAACGTCCACGTGAGTTTAAAAGTTCCGCCTAGTATTTAGAACGAACAAAGCAGCTGTTTTTTTCAACGTGTCAAAAAGACGAAGATTTCTCAATGGAAACGTCAAAATGATGCCAGTGAAAATGTGCTATTACTTAAATGCTAACAATTATTGTTCGATCGTACAGCGCGATACTGCCGCCAGCAGTTTTTGATTGTAACTGACTTTTGGTCATAACTTGAGTATCGTTTATCCGATCTTTATTATTTCTTCGGCAAATAAAAATTTAAACAAAATAAATATTGCTAATTACTAACTATCTCCAGAAGTTACAAACCATCTATCTTCAAAACTGTGGGAGATATGACGTTTTTTCCAAATTGAGGCGGCGGTAGGAGGCGTGGCAAAAATTAAAAATAGTAAAAAGTATAAGCAATATATGTCCCATACATGTCAAACCTCTATCTCTTGCCATCTCTAAGACCTGTGCGTTCATACAGACGGGCATGGCCATATCGACTCGGCTGCTGATGCTGATCAAGTGTATATATACTTAATAGGGTCGGAAATGATTCCTTCTCGCTGTTATATACTTTTACACAAACTTAATATACTCTGTGTACCTTTGGTACAGAGTATAATGAGAACGTTTATACGGAAATCGCTGTTAACATATGGAATACATCACTGTATTAGGGCTTTCAAGTCAACTTGCTTATCAAGTTTTTATACTCTGTACCGAAGGTACATAGAGTATATTAAGTTTGTGCAAAAGTATGTAACAGGGAGAAGGAATCGTTTCCGACCCTATAAAGTATATATATTCTTGATCAGCATCAACAGCCGAGTCGATATAGCCATGTCCGTCTGTCCGTCTGTCCGTCTGTCTGTCTGTCTGTCTGTCCGTCCGTATGAACGAAGAGATCTCAGAGATGGTAAGAGATAGAGGTTTGACATGTATGGGGCATATATTTCTTATACTTGCAGGCAGATCAAGTTTATTTTCAATTTTTGCCACGCCCCCTCCCGCCCCCGCAATTTGGAAAAAACGTCATATCTCCTACAGTTTTGAAGATAGATCGTTCGTACCTTCTAGAGATACCTTGTAAACAAAATTATTTATCGATTTGCTGAAGGAATGATAAAGATCGGATGAACGATACTCAAGTTGTGAGCAAAAAACGGCCAGTTAACACCCAGCACCACCCCACCCACCACCGCAGCATTCTATTGAACGGCAATCTTAGTGAGAGAGAGAGAGAGAGAAAGAGAGAGTGAAACTTAGAGATGAGCGCGTATAAATCGTGAGCAAATGACGCTGAGCTGAGACGTTAAGGGTACAGAGTATGTTTAGTCGGGCTTGACCGACTTTCTTTCTTGTTTTTTTAAAAGTTTATTGAAGTTTTAAACCAAAAATTAGTTGAGTGTGTTGTTAATAAGGAGTTAGATAAATTCTTGGAAAAAAACAGATACACTGAGTGAAAAATGCTCTGAAATTTGACTTTATTTATTTTATTGACTTTAATATTTTTACCATTGATTCAGCGTTAAAAATGGAATTCGTAAATATAAAGCGTGTACACTTTAATTGAAATTTGAAAATATAAAAAAAAAAATTAGTTTGACATAAATTTTTCTAAATCAACTACAGAAGCAAAAAGTTGGACTCTAAAAAACCCACGAACTATATTAACTCTTTTTCCATACTCTGCGGGGATTCTACCAGATGGTAGATGCCTAAAAACTCGAGACCACTTGTAATTCTCAAGTTGGAATTCCGCACATCATTAATATTAAAGGGGCAACTCCAATTTGGTGCTTATATATGTTTTTAGTCAAATCAAAGTGCAGATTAATTGATTTTAATACAAAATTAACATAGTATTGTACTAGTTTGCTTACATTCTTAAGTGCGTTTGAAATATTGAGCTAAAATCAGTAATATCAGTGTTTAAGAACATAGCAGAATTCAAGCAATGACTGCAATTCGAAAAATTTCAAAGTTCTGGGTGTGTACTACTTGTGCATTAAAGCTACAGAAGTTTTAAAAATGTTGTCGTAAAAAAACGCAACATTTTAATATAAATTTGTTGTTTCCGCTCAAAAACTGTTGTGGCTGCCACTTGGCTGCGTAGCGCACGCAGAAACAGCTACAGGGGGGAGAATGCGAGACGTAGAAAGTCTCTAGCGCCGGGAAGTTGAATGAACTTGCGTTTGGATGCAATTAAAATTACATGCAGCGGGGCCATTCCTCATTCATTGCGGCTGTCAGTCACGTATGCGAGTAAAATATGCATTTTAATTGATGCAATTTCGTTGACAGAGTGACCAAGTTAAAGACACATGTCTGACAGATGTCAGTCAACTTTTCCAAGCCGACTTTCCATTAATTAGGCATAATATTTCATTAGTATAATGAGCACCGGGCGATGTGAAATGTGCCAAATGCAGCCAACGGCAACTAATGAAAGACTTGGCGAGAAAAAAGTAACCGCAACTATAATAACTATCCCCAGCGAAATCTTTTGCTATGCAAAACAACATATGTATGCACATATATAGCTCAAAACCCATGCGAAATGTGTGAAAAGTTAACAGGCTCCGTTGCTGCGAGGCTTTTCTCTTTGTTTTTGCTGCTGCAGTTGCTGCTGCTCTTTTGCCGTTGCCAGTTTCATTATGCGAATGTGCATTAATTATTTCGTAGATGCAACTTGGCCAGAAAGCACAAACCAGATGCGTCATCGTTGTCCTCCACATCTCATGTTTTCGTTTGACTCTGCAAAAAAAATGTCAACGGAAAAAGTCCAGCTGAAAGTTTTTTCTGTGTCCGTTATACCATGGACAGCCGTGACAGAAAAACACAAGCAATTTATAAAATGTTTCTTTTGCGTAAGAAGCCACATTAATTCTATAAAATACTACCAGAATAAACATGGTGTTAGGCCATGCCATTTATTATTCATAGTTTTTTAAGTAGGCCCTTGGGTATCTTCATCAATCTCTAATAAATCAAAATAATGATCGGAATTTAATCAGGAGTCTCAGTTTTTCAAAGCCGTTGTGTAGGCTTTTTAAATAAATAAAATAATAAACTTAATTTTTTATTACTCATTACTTTCACAGTTTTTGGGTGAGACGTTTTGTGAGGACCGGCAATCGGTCTCTGTGACAATTGATCTGGGAGCAAACTGGTAGAGTGCCAAGGTCTTCATAGTGTTTAGTATGGAGGAGTCGCAGGCAGTGCCCCGAGGGCTGAGTCGAAGTGACTTGATTATCAGTTGTTTTGAGCCATTCCAAAATGTAAGCCTTGACATTACTGGTATCTACAGCCAGTTTGGACAGTCCAAGTAACTCTAATGTTCCAGAATAACTGAGTCGAACAGCGTCACCCGAGTGCTGACTTTTTTCCGAATTGATGACAATGTTCCAAGCAATGAAGCCCTTCAGAAACTATTGGGATTTAGGAAGGCTTCTTATATTGCAAGAAGTCTTTTAGTACAAATAGGCTGTACATTTGTCGGAACCGGCCGGATCGAACGACTATAGCATATAGCTGTCATTGGAACGATCGGTCGAAAAACTAGTTTTAGTGAGAAAAGCTTTTTTGTTTTCAATGGTAGCGTCTTTTTACTTTCCAGTTATAAATATTATCTGTTTCAAAACAATTTTGGGGAGTTTGATCAAAATCGGATGAATATATCGAATAGCTGCCATAAATCAATCTGATAAGAAAATGGTTTCACTACTTGGTTGGTGGTTTAGCGTGTCGGGTCGGTCGCGTCTCTCACACCCCCATCCCAAATATTCTTTTTAAGTCTTTTATTTTGAGAATTATTCGTACTTGGATCAAGTACTGAAACTCTTGAATCAAGAATTATTCGTGCTTGGATCAAGTACTTAAACTCTTGAATCAAAAATGTCGAGATCAAAAATTCACTCTTGGATCAAGAATTTTCACTCTTACGGAATTTTCACTCTTTGAGAACGAATGCTCTTGATTCAAGAGTGAAATTCTCTATTTTTTCTCTGAGTGTACAAATAGATTAATGAATCGACTTCGCCTCCACTTTTAGTTCAGAGCTGCTTATCTCATTAAGGGGCCGCGCACACATGCAGCTGAAAGTTGAACTGACGGCAGAACTTTAGGCCAAGATTTAAACTTTCGAAAAATAAACACACTACATGCGGGCAAGTGCGCACACTATGCGCTAAATTGAACATTTGAATTCAGCCGTAAGTTCAGCTTTGTTTGAATGAACAAGCATGCTTGTTTATTTCAGCTCTCTGATGTATTTAGTAACGGCGGCAGTTATACAGCAGTCATGGACTACGAAACATTATTTAGTGAAATTGCATTAAAAACTAAAACTATTTCAATAGAATTGTGAAAAAATGTCAATGCTACAAGTATGTAATATGCTCTTTTATCACAAAATTTCATGCAAAATTAAGAAGCTCACATACATACTTATGTACATAGATGCGAATGAATAAGACTTTCCTCCTTCTGAATGCGATCTCCCATTTTATTTAAAATATTGTCGGGTATTGTAAATATGTATAAGTGTCCATATCCATTCTGGCGTATTCATAAAAGTTTTTTGAATACGTTCCTAATTGACCATATAAATTATGAAATTCACCCAATGTTTCTCTAACAGTAACAATCTCGTGAACCCATATTCTTTTTTTTCCCTTGCTTAAATTTTCTCTGCACTCTTAAATTTTCAGCAATTAAAAAATTTCCCTATCGAGGCGACACCATGTTGCTAGCAGGAATAAAATGAATAAGCTAAAAGCTCAGGTCAGCAATATGTGTGCGCACCTTCAAAATTAAAGGTGTGCTGAATCAAATTCTGTTGTCAACCAAGTTTTCCGTTCTGCAGTCTGTTCATCTTTCAGCTATATGTGTGCGCGGCCCCTAAGACTCACTTGAACGGTTAGTGGGCCCGCCTGCTGTGCGGGAGGCGTGGGTTCAATTCAGCCTCGGACCATCGAAAAAATTTTTTTTTCTTCCTTTAGAAAATAGCTTTTACACATTTTACACAATTTTACATTTTTACATAAAATTATAATGAGGATCTAAGATTATAGGATGCAATATTTTCAAAGAGACATGTCTCGTATTTTTTTATTTCACAGTACAAAAGCTTGCTAAGTAAGACTCTTTTTTTTTAAACTTACGTTTTAACCAAATTGCGTAAAAGTCCCCCAAAACGAAATGCCAGATTTACAGTTTAGTTGTTGCACTCAGAACTGAAACTGTACCGGTACAATGTTTGGGTTCTTCTCGGTTCCAAAAGTATGGGTACTCGGATACCGGTACTCCAAAAATTAAAAATATCAGATCCGGTTCTGGTTCTGAGTTTTAATCGGTTCTTTTCGGTGTACGGTTCTAGGTTGATTCCCTGTTAAAGTAAGTAGATTCCAGGTTGATTCCCTGTTAAAGTAAGTAGATATTGATCTTTAAATTTTAAAACTGCACCGTGATCCATTGGTTGTTTGATTGCCGATGTATTCTTTGGCAAAAATCATTTAAGGCTCTGTTCTGTAATCAACCAGATGCATTGGAATCAAGAAGTAATATCAAACGATCTTTAAATTTTGTATCCACTAATTGATCCTTCTCTGTTTAAGAACGACCTGTTGGCATTCTTTTCCAGTGAAGTACCTTCTCTTTAGCCACATATTAACCATTACTGTTGATTTCGTTTAATACGGTTGCTTATTCATTATGTTATGCAAGTTGAAGCGCTTTTGGACATGATCAAACCAAGGACTCTAGAACTTTCAAAGATGAGTAGCAGAATTTTGAGGGGGAAAATTGCGATGTGGACCTACGATTTTTCATATGTGTGCAGTGTGTGAGCATAGTTGGTTTAGCAGACTTTGCAGACGCACAGCACACAACATAAAATCGAAGATCCAAATTGAAAAATCCCAAAATCTTTGGTCAAACCAAACTCGTCTTGCATTTCGCATCTTCTTTGATATTTAGTTCCTTTAAAAATCTTTAGGCCATTTCTTGAATGGCCATTTGACTTATCGGAAGATTATGATGTGTATTGTCATCCATCCAATTTTCCCTTTTTTTGCATGATGCAAGTTCTATCACGAATTATACAAGGATTAAAGGTTTTCTTAGTTTAAAACTTGCATCTACCAGTTATTTTGGCGGAAACCACTTACTTTATAAGAGCTTTTATATTTTATCCTCAGCTTTGTAAGAAGAAATAAAATAAATAACAATAAATAAAATTTTAAAATTCAAAAATTTTGACTTGCCACTGTAGTGTGGCAGGTAAAGAATTAAACCGTTAGACAATGCGGCTGTTAAACGAGGTATAGGTGTATCGAAATTTGAATGTCGCCATCTTTCAGTCAGACTACCCCGACTTCCATTAATAAATGGTAATCAGCATTATTTATCGATCCACTAAGAGTAAATTTACGATCAGAAAAACGATTGTGAAGTAATATAATAAGTTAAGCTTCAACAGAAGGTTTCATCTCCATTTTGAAAATTCTACTTAATGACAATTCGTGGCTTGATGATGATAATGATTATTGTTAAAAAAGAAATTGGTTCACCAATTTACCAAAAACAGAAATAAATAACATTGCTTAATCTACCATGAGAAAAATGATAGCTAAAGTATGTAAAAATATTTGTTTTACTTTTAATTTGCTAATAATTATGTAGACAGACTGCGGTTTTCTTCCAAATTCATCCAATGGACTTTATGTGAGAAAGTAACCAAGCATTTTTCCACTTGGGTTGAAGTGCTCTATGATGATGAGAAAACTAGCCCAATTAAAGCACAAAACTTAAAGCAATATGCAGAGAATTTTGCTGTCTTTGCTGCCGACTACCATAACTCTAATGACATAATCCGCTCTTAGGCAACACACACACACACACACGCAGGGAGCACAGAAGCGCCCTTTAACTAATCCGCTTAAGTGACTTTTGTTGCTGCTGTTGTGCTCTTGTGGTGGTGTTGTTGTTGTTTTTTGCTGGAGCTTCTTCTATCTATCTCACTCTCGTTTGCTTCTTTCACGTGTATATTAAACTTATCGCCAGCAAACAAGCGCAATTATAAAATTATAATGATAATAGCCAACTGGGGAGCGGTTGGAGCTGCTGACAGTTGGGCTGTCATTCAGTTGTTGCCTCAGTTTGTTGATCTGCGGCCGAGATAAACACTCATACCAAAGCCAAGAGAGTTATTAAAACAAGGCCTAGGCCGCACGTCAGCTCCCGTTGACAGGGTAGAGAAACTCCACCTCTGGTATCTGTATCTTTCAGCAAACCAGTTGCTGCTGTTGGCTAATTGCAGCTGGCGATGATAACAGCAGAAAATAAATCCAAAAACACAACAATCCCAAGCTAATTATTAAATGCCATTTTCCCACTCTCTAATTGCAGAAAATGTTAGCCACATTGACTTGAGGAAGGACCCAGCAAACGCCTACAAAATGAACTGTCTTTGCCGACCCTCGCGGATTATGTCCGTGCGCATTAATCTGCTGGACGAAACCGAGTTTATACACGAGATCAAGGTAAGTGTCAACATTAGCTGACATGGACAAAAAACAAAACTCTTTCCGCTCCATCAAAAGTGTTGCATACTTTACACGTGCACCACACAGCCGAGCACCCTCATCAATATTTAGTGCACAGCTCCAGCAGTCGCAGGCTGTTCCGACTTTGGCAAACATGCAAAGTGTCATCACTCACACGTCCACATCCGCACGCCACAGCAGCTGGTTTTCCCTTTTGCTTTAAAACTGCTCACGTTTGCCAAATTAAATGGGTCGTCAGTTGAAGCTCTCGGCTCGTTGTCGCCTTTTGTGTCTCTTGGAAAATTCTGCTGACTTTGCACGCCATCTCATGGAGCTGGTTGGTGGCATCATCATAGTCGTCGTGTGTGTGCGGGCAGATCCAATAAATTGTTGTGATTTTTGTTCTCATGTTTGGGTGGCCTGGTTTCAGCAAACCTTTGCAAAAGTTATCCAAGCAAAGCCATTCTATATAAATAATATGGCCATAAAATTGTAGTCTTCGTATATTGGACTTTTAATTGAAAAATATGCCTTATGATGGCAAAAACAAATGCTTGACAGATTCAAATTGATTGGCAAAACAAATGCAAAACAAGCAGAATTAGTTTGTGCTTAATTGTTCTAAAACTCAAAAGAAGTTCAAACAAAAATTGAAATTCGAAACATGACAGTTGTTGAGACTTGGTTTAGAAACAAAAATTTCCATTTAAGAAAATAGCAACTTAATTTGTATAAGGATGATTTTAAATTGTATGAAATCAAATAAGGCTGGAAAAATGCAAAGGAAATGAATTAACCTAAGACCAAGATGGATTAACTGAACGTCAGAAAACTACCCTCAATCCAAAACCAAAGTGTTAGAACCAGATGGGAGTTTTAAGAATAGATTCGACTTAAAACAGTTCTCATTTTTCGTTGCACACTTTTTGGAGCTAGTATTGTAAGGCCATTTTTTTCTCAATTCAAGATATTTTGTACCTGTACGTTACTCGTAAGGTAAAGTCGTGCAAATGTATGTAACAGGCAGAAAAAATCATTTACGACCATATAATGAGTCGAAATAGCCCTGTTCGCTCTCGTCTTAATATCATTAACAGACGTTTTCCGATTCTAGAAAGTTTCGTACTTAGCTTAAGTACTTTCAAGAACAAAACTAACTTGAAACTTTAAATACCAAATGTATGTGAGTTGCACTTCATATACTATAAGTGCAAACCATTCCTAATATTCCTAAAAATTCTTAATTCCAGATTTGGGTGGGCCAAAAGAGCAGAGACGCCGCGGCGCGCCGGCTGAATTTCAGCGGCTGCAGTAGCCGCCATAGAATCAGCAAAGAAATGTTGTCAATGTTTTCAACCAAAGAGCTTTAAAACTCTATAATTCTCTGCGTCGAAAGAGCGTTTTCTGTATTTTCTCAGTTGCCAGTGGCTACTTCTCTGCTTACATAAGACCATAAAATTGTTAGTTAAGTATTTGTTCTAGTATCGAAGTCACAGTATTATATTAAATAGGGCTGAATGGCTCCAAAAGCCGCACTAAACCAAAGAACAAAAACATATATTAACTATGGTTCCCTTACTTCATCTCCGACCACATAAAGTATATATAAGGCGGTATTTTTATTGAATTTTCAATTGTTCATAAAATTGGTTATAATAATGCGATTTAAGTCAAATATGCGCCGTTTTGTTCGATGACGAGTTCCCAACGAGATGCCAACTTCATAATGCCCCTCTTATAGAAGCTCGCTTTCCTATTGGCAAAAAACTCGGAGAGCCAATTTTCACAGGACTCTCTTGTGGCCAACTTCCGACTACCAAGCTCGTTCGCCATGGACAGAAATAGGTGGTAATCACTTGGTGCGAGATCCGGACTATACGGTGGATGCAAAAGAACCTCCCATCCGAGCTCCCGGAGCTTCTGGCGCGTCACCAAAGATGTGTGTGGCCTGGCGTTGTCCTGATGGAAGACAATTCGGCCTCTGTTGATCAAAGATGGCCTCTTCTGCATGAGTGCTGCATTCAAGCGGTCCAGTTGTTGGCAGTACAGGTCCGAATTGAGCGTTTGGCCATAGGGGAGCAGCTCATAGTGGATGATTCCCTGCCAATCCCACCAAACACACAGAAGAACCTTCCTGGCCGTCAATCCAGGCTTGGCCACCGTCTGGGCAGCTTCACCGCTTTTCGACCACGACCGTTTGCGCTTCACTTTGTCGTAAGTGACCCACTTTTCATCGCCAGTTACCATCCGCTTCAAAAACGGGTCGATTTTGTTGCGATTCAGAAGCGATTCGCATGCATCCATACGGGCAAAAATGTTTCTTTGCGTCAAGTCGTGTGGCACCCATACATCGAGCTTCTTTTTGAATCCAAGCTTCTTCAAATGGTTTATAACGGTTTGATGACTCATGCCCAGCTCTTGGCCGATGCTACGGCTGCTACTATGCCGGTCTCTTTCGATCAATTCAGCGATTTTATCGCAATTTTCGACGACAGACCTTCCGGACCGTGGCGCAATTTCGATCACCTCTGCACCAGAACGAAAACGTAGAAACCATCGTTGTGCGGTGGAAATGGAAACTGTATCGGGTCCATAAACTGCACAAATTTTATTGGCAGCATGAGATGCATTTTTGCCTTTATCGTAGTAGTACTGTAAAATATGCAGTATTTTCTCTTTATTTTGCTCCATGTTTGCGACGCTATAACTCACGAACGACTAAATCAAACAACAATAAACACGTGTTAGCGCGTGAAAAGAGCTTTCCAAAAAGCTCTAGCGTGAACCGATGCGACGAATACAACTAGAACTACGCGCTTGCAAAGAAAAGCTTGCGGAAATACCGCAAGACTTTTTTGTCTATATATATTCTTGATCAGCATGACGAGCTGAGTTAATATAGCCATGTCCGTCTGTCCGTCCGTCTGTTTCTATGCCATCTCCTACGTCAGTTTTAAAGCTATCGTAGCCAAACTTTGCACGAAGTTTTTTGGTACAAATACGCTGCACATTCGTCGGAACCGGCCGGATCGGATGACTTTAGCATATAGCTGCCTTAGGAACGATCGGTCAAAAAATTAGTTTTAGTGAGAAAAACTTTTTTTTTAGCACTGCAAACGCCCCCAAACCTCGTATTTATAAGTTTTCTATGCTTTCACATAATTCCACTAAGTATGATGAAAATCAGTCAACTATATAGTATAGCTGCCATACAAAATATAGTTCTGAAAAAAAGTCTTAGTGGGAAAAACTTTTTTTGTTACAATGCTATCGGTCCCAAACTTTTTTTTCTAATCAGTTTTATATGCCACCACACAATTCTGTCAATTTTGATCCAAATCGGATGACTATGGCATATAGCTGCTGTAGAACCGATCGGTCGAAAAAGTAGTTCTAGTGAGAAAAACTTTTTTGTTTGCAATGGTAGCGTCTTTTTACTTTTCAATTGTGAATATTATCAATTTCCACACAATTTTGTGAAGTTTGGTAAAAATCCGATGAATAAATCGTATAGCTGCCATATAACAAACTGGCAAGCAAATTGTCAAAGTAGTGGCACCATCTATAGCTGAGTTTGGGAAATAACTCAGCTAATAATGTTCGACGAAAATCATTTAAAACCTTAATTTTATAAATTTAACAACTTACAAGGAACTTTGGTCGAGCCGAAGTTAGTTTTCCTCTATTTTTTTTTTTTGGTAAAGAGTTTGGGAGTTTTAACTGGCTCTCTTCAGCGGTTCACAGAACACAGTACAAACTGAACCATGGTTTCGATAGCATAGCAATGATAGTTCTCGATACCCAAATTTCCAAATTGTTTTAACTTATTTACGAAAGTCGGATAGAACTATTGTAGTTTTAAGGCCCATACTCGGATGCGGTAAAATTAAGTTCGGCACAATACTTCACATAAGAGCAAACAATTTTTAACTGCTTTCAAATCTGAATGCTTGTGAACAGCTGTCTTAATTATATGAAATATTGTGCCTAACTTAATTTTTATATTAGTTGAGTATAGACTGTTAAGGTATGTAGAAGAATGTTAAAAATCGGAATATTTACAAGTTCCTTTGCCTTATTTTAGGCTTGTTACGTAATCAAATAGTTATAAAATGTTTGCGGTCGGTTCGGAAAATACTTCGGAACGGTTTAAAATCACAAA
Source organism: Lordiphosa magnipectinata (assembly GCA_037044535.1). Taxonomy (NCBI): domain Eukaryota; kingdom Metazoa; phylum Arthropoda; class Insecta; order Diptera; family Drosophilidae; genus Lordiphosa; species Lordiphosa magnipectinata. The sequence goes on along the minus strand of JBAMBO010002638.1, from coordinate 279,112 downwards.
ATTTCGGTTCGGTACAGTATGCATCACTGGGAGATTGTTAATATGAAAAGCTTTTCATTTGAGAATTATTGTTCCCATGTTTCAGTGTTGAACGATCTCAGAAAATTCACTGGATATTCCAAGAACAGATCGATATCTATACTTATAAATCTCTAGGTCCGACTGACTGACTGATTATCAACCCACTTCCTATATCGCTTGCCCTACAAATCTAAGATTTAGTATAGACCTTCGTTTAGTTATGCAAAAATTTGGAAAATTTGACCGCGAAGTGAGTGAAAATGCCAAAAACAAAGTTTGTTTGGGGTACATATATATACATATAACAGAGAGTACTAACACCCGCCCTCCCTGCCCTCTCTATTTTCTCTTTAATGATAACATTTGTACTCTGAAGTGTTCTCACTTCTGATCAATGTGCGTGCCATGAGAAACAAATAAGGTACAAGGAGTAAGGTATGGCGCTCAGGCAATCTCGTGGACTACGCACTTTTGCTAAGAGCGCGAGAGAGAGTGAGCGTTATAGTGAACGATGCACACTTACACAAATTAGGTTAGCGTGTGAAGCAATGAGAGAGGGGTGGTAAAGAGTGAGTGAAGACGGGGGACGAGGGGGAAACAGTGGGTTAACAATGACTCAACAGTGACTTAGCAGTTTCTTATTAGTGCGGGAACAGTGAGGGAACAGTGGAGAAACTGTGTAAGAGTGGGGGGGGGGGGGAAGAGTGGAAAGTGCGGGGAAAGAGTGGGGGGGGGGGGGAGAGTGGAAAGTGCGGGGAAAGAGTGGAGGGCAAATTTGAACTAAATATTATCTGAAAAGTGGCTGCCATGAGGTCAAGTTGTGAATTCAGTGCGTCCCATGACACACACTCTTTTTTTGATTTGATCTTTAGTTCGAATTCATTGGTTCAACGAGAAGGGATTTATGCTTTATCAAAAAATATTGTCTCTTTCAATTTCCGCAAAGTCTTAGGATATGCTATACGTTCCCAATTAGGGACAAGCAGTGCTGATGCTACTGTGAAATGCACAATCGTCATATATTTACTAGAAATGGGAGCAGGACGGAACTAATGCTAGACCCAAAATTCACAATGTAGTATATTTTCAGCATTCCCTTGACGGGAAGGGTCTAATATATAATTCTGGAGTTTCCGAACGTTTTTAAAATTTGGTTGCGTCTCTTAGGACGGGTTGGGACAATATTTTGTGTACAGGAGACTGCATTTACCAAGCTAAATTTTGATTTATTTTTACCAGCTGTGAATTCGAAACTGTCTAAAAGATCAAACGAAGCCAATCATATTAATATTTTACAACACAATTTCTAAAATTTCTTAAAATCTTGCACACGGACGAAGTCGCGGCGGGTTCAGCTAGTATAGTTAATTTTTGCATGCCAGTTTCGAAATCCATCTAAAATTATTTCATAAATGAAATTCTAGATCCAACTGATAAGCTCTATGTGCATCCTTAATGGTACATGCCACATGCAAATGCTTGTCAATTTAAAGAGGCCTGCGACATAATTAGCCATGACTTAAAAGGCCGCCGGTTGATTACCTGGCTAAAGGGGCACACACACACACACACTATGCATCTGCATCCGCCATCATGTATGTATGTAGGTAATCGTGGACGAGTTCCACTTGGATTCGCCCACGGCTCCCATTCCTGCTGATTGATCGAGCAGCGAGTGGAACGACAGGCTAGTTAACCAATTCTTGGAACTGACTAATGACACTCTGTTGCATGTGGCAGCATAAAATTGGAGCACGTAAAATGCTAATAATCACAGCTCATCAACAAGAGATTTATAATAATTTTACAAGCGCCAACAAGCTGTCTAAGCTAGTGCTTGACTGTTGGCTAAGGCATAAATTGTGCATTAGACTCATGTGTGTGAGTGGGCGTGGCATCAATTTGACAATGTAAAACCTGGGCGGAAAGTCATCCAGTCGCCAAGCGACACGACGTCGTCGCTTATGCCTCGGGGGTCATTATTAACGAGTTTAAACTGAACCGCCAGTTTGAGCCACGACAACTTATCGCTTGTAATTATTGGCCAAATGGCTCACGAACCCATGCTCAGTCACATGATTGATAAAAGACTCGCCGACAAATTCCAATAGCCATGAATGAAAACTCAAAGTGCCGCAGCTAGAGAGGGAGAGCGAGAAGGAGATATGCAAAATGGGATAAAAAAAAAAGAAAAACTGCGTGTGGCCGCCAGTCTCAAACGTAATTTTATTTACACGCTGAACAGCAACGCTTTTGCCCTGGCTGTCTGTCAACTGACAACCTCTACTGCCCGCGTTGTCGTTGTCGTTGACTGTGTTGATTTTGACGGCTGCCGATGGGCACTAAGCGCACGCACTTAAAGCCGCCACACGACTGCAGTCTAGCATTAATGACAATACAAGTGCCTGAGTGATGGTAGAGAGCGGTTGAGGGGGATCGGGGGGATTCTGCGGTCGCCTCGATTTGCATTTCATTGGGCACTGAGCTCAGCTAACCAGTCCACTAAAGATACATACATACATCCGTGACATCAGTCACTGTCTGTCCCTGAAAAAAAGGTGTCGCAATCAATATTTTATGGCCCTGACGTGAGGCACGAGCGTTACGTTGCGTATGAGTGATTTTTGTTAAGTGTCAATTTATTGGGGTACGATTTCGAAATTTTCAATAATATTGAAGTGTAAATCTTAACACTTGATCGGCACAAGAAGAGACAACATTTGTGGATGATAATGGGAAACACAACATTTTTTTTATGTGAAACATCTTTAGTTTCGGTACGGAAGATTTTAGTAATAGTTAAATTTGATTTCAGCATCACATGACGATGAATGTTGAAATCATGAAAATTTTGTGTTGTTGTTTTGTGGAGTGTTGAAAAAGCGATGGAAAGAAGGTGGAAAGAAGGGAAAAGAGGTGGAAAGAAGGGGGACTGTGACTTAACAGTAACTCGACAGTGACTTAACAGGGACTAAACAGTGATTAAACAGTGACCTGATAGTGACTTAACAGTGACTTAACATTAAGTTTACAGTAATTTTAAAGTGACTTAACTGTGATTTAACTGTAAGTTAAAAGTGACTTAACAGTGACTTGACAGCTCCTTGACAGCGACTTAACAGTGACTTTACTGTAACTTAACAGTGGGTAAACAATGCGGGAACAGTGGGGGAACAGTGGGTTTCAAATTATTTCTTTTTTTTGCTTTTCCAAGATTGAGATTATTATTTCTGCCTGTTATTCATTTGAGACTGTTGTTGTTTTCAGTTATATAGGAAGCAGCAAAATATACAAGACTTACAGAAAATAAAAAAGAAGTAACACAGCTGCAAGTGATCTTGTTGCTGGTATTTCGACTTGCTGTTAGTTTTCTTCTTTGAAAGATTGCCATTGCTGATTTATTTACCATTGAGAGAGCTTGTGATTTTGAAATTAAGTTCTTAAATTTAGCATCATGTCTTTCATCAAAGCCTCGTGAGTCAGACCTTTTATTCTATCAAATCTTGTTGCTGAGAAAAGTGGTTCACACCTGTCTTGAAGCGACGAAGCACATATACCACGAATGATTCAATTTGAAAAAGCTTACTGCCACTTGGCGTCTGCCGTGATTCAACTAATTTGAGGAAGACTTAAGACTTCTGATTTGAAACAAAACCGACGCCATTTGCCAGCTCCATATGCTACAGGCAAAGGAAAACTATAAAAGTTTCATTGCCAAAGTACGGAAAAATTCGAATACTAGACCAACGGTCTGCACGCCCTTGCTCCGATTGCTCCCTTCGCTTCGAGGCTTCGACAGGCATAAGCAGACGTCGCAACAAGTACCATAGCCTCGCGTCGAGATGTGTTACAACAACAAACTACATTCGAATCACACGCAAACGGCGCAACAGCTGAAGTACATGCACTGCTAATCTGCGACGCAGTTTAATAAGTATTCCCCAACAACAACTGTATGCATTTCTTTTGGGCGGGTGGCGAGTTGAGAAATAAAGGCAATTAACTGTCGCCCTTTTGTTTGTAGACTACCGTGATCCAAGTAATTTTTTGTTATCAAACTTCAAGAGTTGTAAGTGCTATACTTTCCAACTTGGCTTGCTCTCTACGTTTAGTCAGTTCTTTAAACAAATTGAGAACGAGTATGGCTCGATTTCGAGTACAAAATTCTTTGTCATTTCATAATTATCAAAATGACACTATTTAGTCATCAATTTGAAACTATTGAGTATCAAATTCTCTTTAATACTCCAAGTATCAAGTTGATATTTTGAGGATTTCAAATCAGATTGACACTTTTTGGTATAAACTTATATATCTTTTTTGTCCCACCCATCCCAGTAAGATTTCATTAAAACAATTCCAAGCGAGAAGAAAATTCATCTATAGAACATGTAAAAGATGGAGGAACATTCCAAATTATGGAGTGGATAATGGATGCAATTTTCGAAAACTTTTGTTATGGCTTTAATCTAGGTGTTACCAGTACAAACCTTGTCCCACCCTTATAATAAACACATGAAATGATAAGACCAAAAGGGGGCCCGTTTTGATTTTATATTAACTTACTTAAAATCAAACAAGAATACCAAGCTTACTTCGTTAATACTCTTAGAAAACTAGGCAAAACTGTTTGAGAACAAATAAAGTTAATAACCAATGGAAAAACCAATGGGTTTTTCCCCGTAAGAAAAATTTTTGGTAACTAACAGACGGACATACCATATCCCAATCGACTTTTGATCAAGAAGTATGCATTGCATACTTCTGGGTCAAATGAATATGCTCTTTCAAGAATAGTTATTTCTGTAATTCTGAACCCTTATTCCTCTGAGTGTATATAAATTCAACTTACATATGCGACTTATTAAAAGTAACTCTGACATTCCTAAGCACACCGAAGGTTGAACTGACAAAACTTGAAAAATGAAGTCCAACAAAGACTTTGCCAATGGCGCCGTTTTAAAGCTCAGTACTGAAAACCTGGCAAAACTGTGACAAATGATTTTGACGACTTTATGCTCAGGCAAACATACTCGTACACACACACACACACACAAACGTAAGCTTGATCTGAGTGTGCGCGCATTTTTGTCATTTATCATGCTTACAATGCTAATGACATCTGGCCAGGGCGCTGGGCCAAAAACAATTCACGGCTCAGTCTTCGCAACTTCAAGTGCTGCTCCATAGACGTTGGTACTTAAAGCAGTCCAGAGTGTGGTACGGGCACTCAGTGTTGCAGCATAAGGTTATATAATTATTTCTTAACGGTTAAAATACTCAAGTCTTGGGGCTGACCACTTGCGCTCCGATTTCTGTGTGTGTGGGTTTGTTTGCCTACCGCTTAATTCTGTCAATACAGGGTGCCCCCGCTCGGTGGCCATTTGAGAATTTATGTAAATCATTCCAACACACTTCACACTGGCCACAATGACAAGCCGAAATGGCAATGGCTGGTTGAAGTGTTTCACGAGCAAACACTCCAGCGACCGAAACGCGGGCGCTGGGCTATAACTAACAGAATCAAATTGTATACCCACATTATATGGTATACGAAATTTTTGGTCATGCCCCGAGCGACATTTAATTAGACCCCAGACCAGGTCTCCGACGCGACGTTCACACGCCAAGCTGCCGCAGCTCGCGTCATTTTGGGCAAAAAAAAAACAAAAATAAACCTGCAGTTTATGGCCAACATAATTAAGTTAAAAGCTTTTTTACAGCCACCCCAAACTGGACACAGCGCGCGTTCAAATTGATAATGAAAATAAGAAAAACCCATGAAGCGTGTTTAATGGCTAAATAAATGCCCGCGTCTAGATTTCTGTGCAGGCAGGCGGCAGGCACCCACACCTGAGTCTATAATGGATATGGAAGGTGAATGTAAATGAAAATGGGCAGTTTCCCATTGCCAGTCTATTGATTAAGTCTGTCAAATCAAAATGAAAAGGATAGGAAATAGCAGAGGTCAGGGTAAAGGAAAATTAAATTTTAAAAGCCAATTTCCTTAGCTGCAAGCATTTTAATGATTCACCTCCAGGATAATTGATTAAGGGCCCATGTCACATCTTCTGCATAGGGCGATTCGTCACATAAAGTAACAAATAACAGAGTAAATTGTAAGTTAAGCTGACACATAGCAACTATCTGGAAGAAGAGCAATCGGCCTTTAATGATTCTAAAAACCATTTAGATCTGGAAGTGTGTAAAAATATACCCTTACTTTGGAAATCAAGGATTAAAGTTAAATCTTAATGGTGTTATTTGGCTGCAGTTTTTATACTCTGTACCATAACTACACAGAGTATATTAAGTTTGTGGAAAAGTAAGTAACAGGAAGAAGAAATGATTTCCAACAGCAAAGTCGATATAGCCATGTCTGTTTGTCCGTCTGTATCGACATATTTGACCCATGTCCCATACAACATATACTTCTTATACTTGCACGACCCCTGCCGTCCCCGCTATTTGGAAAAAACGTCATATCTCCCACTGATAGATGTTGTAGATAGATTGTTTGTACCTCCTTGAGATAATTAGTAATAAGGATTAGTTATCGATTTGCTGAAGGAATAATAAAGATGGGATGAAATATACTCAAGTTATGACCAAAAGTCAGTTCCAGTCAAAGGTCAGTTTTGAACTGATGTGGCAGCCCTGGCCACCTCTGGTCACACCATTCATCGAGCACCATCCCTAACGCGATAGCAGAGCGACAAGACACGCGCCATCCCTGGCGCTCAGTTTCTGGCTTGGCTTCGGCCAGCGCGTCACGCGCCCGCATAGCTCCGTTCGACTTGGCGATAATTGTTAGCTTAAGTTATATTCAATAAAGTTAGTTACTTATCAAATCTCGTAACTAAACTGATCGCAGTAGTGGCGCCATCTATTGGTCAGCTCTGAAAATCAAGTAGTGGCGCCATCTATTGGTCAAGTTATGACCAAAAGAAAGTTTGCTGTCTGTTCTTAGAAGAAGTTAATTTGTGATTTAACCATTTTTATTCTATTAATTCTTCATGATAATCTAAAGTAGCGCCAAAAAGTAAAAGTGTATTGGCTTTTTGCTCTCTTGGCACAATCTTCGGTGTGCGTTCTGCTTGTGTCGGTGGGAATAGCGAAGTGGGTTCGGCCCCTGCGGGCCAGGCGTGACAATCGCTGATCTAAACTCAAAAAATTTACCTAATTTCATGTTTTTTAACCGTTTGATCTTCACCACCCCTCAATTTACCCGTCTTAATGATAATCTAAACTCATTCCAAAATTTTTAAAATCTTGCGATTTTTGAACCTTTTTATTCATACCTTCTATTATCCATCTTTATGATTATCTAAACGAATAAGGACATTTTCACAGCATCTCCCATCCAAATCGGTTAAGCGGTTTTTTGATTTATATTTCCGCCCTCATAACTCTACTCCAATAGCGACTAGGAGTTTAAAAATTTAGGAGAGTTAGTTTCTTATTGATGGTAATCACATATTTAAATTTGCTGCAGATACGAGTGTGGGCAGTTTTTGTATGCTTATTCTGCTATGCCCTTTATAAATTCGGATTGCCTTTAACGTTTGTCTCAATATGATAACAGTAATAGATGTTTTAAAAAAAAAAGAGTGGGTGTATTCGCCCGGTACGAGCGAAGCTCTTTACGATGATATATCTGATTGTAAATTTGGATACTGGCGAAACGAAATTTTTTGGATTCGTTTGGATAAGCTCAATCTTGAAATAACAAATAACTATAACTTATTTTGAACAAATTTTGGACTACGATTTCTGATATATGTATTAGAAATATACTTATGACTGGGAAGGACTTTGGTTTATTGTATAACTGAATTGTTTATTAGAAAATCATTTTCTTTAAGGGCTTTAAGGACAGATTTGTAATTAAGTTCAATCCCCCCGTTAACCCACTTTTAATCCACTGTTAAGCCACTGTTAACCCACTGTTAACTCACTGTTAGCTCACTGTTAACCCTCCGTGGTTAAACACATTAACGGGACCAATAAATTTTTGAAACTACTGTCCTCAGGTAATAAATATGGTACCTGCCGGAGGCAAGCAGTAGATAGCTAGAAATTTACTTCAGTCTAATGGATGCGGGAATTCACTATAGTTGTTTTTGTTAAGTATTTGCGTTTGATATTCCTTCATCCATTCTCTCTTTGCCTCCAGTATATAAAAGTAGTAATTAATTATAAAAAAAAGGGATAGACCCGAAAGTTGAACATTTTACCTTTTGCAAAACTCAACGAAGCATTTTCTTTTATAAATACAAATTTGGGCAGGGGGTAATTACTTTATCTGTTGCTGAAGTTGCGCTTTTGCTTCCTAATAGGATTAGCAAACCTCACAAAAAAACAAAAATTTGAATCCCCTTGCCAAGAGTTCGTTCGTTGGCTTTTGCAGCTGTCAGAACCATAACTCAGTGTCATGTCGAGTCTGGCCTGGCTATATTTTGAATATCTGCGTGGCCGCAAAATCTCCCCCCGAGACAAGACAAAAACCAATTGTTCAATGGGCGACTACAAGACAGAGAGAGGGAATCGAAATAGATTTGCAAACAATTTGCAACAATTCAATCAAAAAACTTTAAACGCAAATACAAAATAGACAGACAGACAGACACGGGGGACGTGGACTCTTGACGGCCATCAGATAACTCACTCACTTGGTGGTCTGGGCCTGAAACTGAGTCTGCGTCTGAACTGGACCGGACCTCAGCCTTATTCACTTTTCGACTTTTTGCGCCCTATGTCTCTGTCGGTCTGTGTGCCGTTTGTTTACCGAAGCGTTTGAATGGCGCACCAGCCAGCAAACAGAAACGGCCAAGAAATTCAAGGTAAGCCACGGACTAAGCTGATTCTTTTTTTTTTGCTTTATGTGCAAGCGAGGATAAACGCAAAATATTTGCCAGCCAAACAATGATATCCCACATTGGCACTGTGGCATCTTCTGGCGGAAAACGCAAGTGATGCTGGGCGGAGACCGAAGCGGAAGTCATAGCTCTCGCTCAGCCGGAAAAGCGCAAGACAAGTTGAACAGTTGCATGTGCACTATTTCACCAAAGGCAAGTCGCGGCATATTGGTTGCCCCAAGCCGAAACTTTTCCTCAAAGTAAAAGCCCCCCAAAAGATGCGACAAATGTCAACAGGCCAACGAACGAGCCGAACAACTGACAACATCTGTGACATGGTATAGCCTAGAAAAAACCTCGTACATGGGGCGACAAAAAATAAAATCCGCTATGAGATGATGACGGGCAACAACAACTGCAGCCCAGAAGGCTAAAGCTTGAAGTTGAACCTCAGCTCTCAGCCTGAGCCATCGCCGTCCACATCTAGCATCATTGTCAAGGTTTGTGCCCGTTTGGCGTGCCAAGCGAAATAAAACTCTCGTAAGCAGACAGTGCCGCTTCTGAGCTAAAAGCACGTACTGCACAAGAAAGGAACCATGAATAAATGGGCAATGGCCGACAGCTGAATACCCTAAAAATTCAGATTAAATTGCAAAAACCCATAGGTAGGAAGGAAGGAAGGAATTCATTCATTTCCAAGAGACCATTGTCTAGAATAGAATAGAATAGAATAGAATAGAATAGAATAGAATAGAATAGAATAGAATAGAATAGAATAGAATAGAATAGAATAGAATAGAATAGAATAGAATAGAATAGAATAGAATAGAATAGAATAGAATAGAATAGAATAGAATAGAATAGAATAGAATAGAATAGAATAGAATAGAATAGAATAGAATAGAATAGAATAGAATAGAATAGAATAGAATAGAATAGAATAGAATAGAATAGAATAGAATAGAATAGAATAGAATAGAATAGAATAGAATAGAATAGGAATAGAATAGAATAGAATAGAATAGAATAGAATAGAATAGAATAGAATAGAATAGAATAGAATAGAATAGAATAGAATAGAATAGAATAGAATAGAATGGAATGGAATGGAATGGAATGGAATGGAATGGAATGGAATGGAATGGAATGGAATGGAATGGAATGGAATGGAATGGAATGGAATGGAATGGAATGGAATGGAATGGAATGGAATGGAATGGAATGGAATGGAATGGAATGGAATGGAATGGAATGGAATGGAATGGAATGGAATGGAATGGAATGGAATGGAATGGAATGGAATGGAATGGAATGGAATGGAATGGAATGGAATGGAATGGAATGGAATGGAATGGAATGGAATGGAATAGAATGGAATAGAATAGAATAGAATGGAATGGAATGGAATGGAATGGAATGGAATGGAATGGAATGGAATGGAATGGAATGGAATGGAATGGAATGGAATGGAATGGAATGGAATGGAATGGAATGGAATGGAATGGAATGGAATGGAATGGAATGGAATGGAATGGAATGGAATAGGAATGGAATGGAATGGAATGGAATGAGAATGGAATGGAATAGAATGGAATGGAATAGAATAGAATGGAATGGAATGGAATGGAATGGAATGGAATGGAATGGAATGGAATGGAATGGAATGGAATGGAATGGAATGGAATGGAATAGAATGGAATGGAATGGAATGGAATGGAATGGAATGGAATGGAATGGAATGGAATAGAATGGAATAGAATAGAATAGAATGGAATGGAATGGAATAGAATAGAATAGAATAGAATAGAATAGAATAGAATGGAATGGAATGGAATAGAATAGAATAGAATGGAATGGAATGGAATAGAATAGAATAGAATAGAATAGAATAGAATAGAATAGAATAGAATAGAATGGAATGGAATAGAATAGAATAGAATAGAATAGAATAGAATAGAATAGAATAGAATAGAATAGAATAGAATAGAATGGAATGGAATAGAATAGAATGGAATGGAATGGAATGGAATGGAATGGAATGGAATGGAATGGAATGGAATGGAATGGAATGGAATGGAATGGAATGGAATTGGAATGGAATGGAATGGAATGGAATGGAATGGAATGGAATGGAATGGAATGGAATGGAATGGAATGGAATGGAATGGAATGGAATGGAATGGAATGGAATGGAATCGAATGGAATGGAATAGAAGAGAATAGAATAGAATGGAATGGAATAGAATGGAATGGAATGGAATGGAATGGAATGGAATAGAATAGAATGAGAATAGAATCAAATAGAATAGAATAGAATAGAATAGAATCGAATGGAATAGAATAGAATGGAATAGAATAGAATAGAATAGAATAGAATAGAATAGAATGGAATGGAATGGAATGGAATGGAATGGAATGGAATGGAATGGAATAGAATAGAATAGAATGGAATGGAATGGAATGGAATGGAATGGAATGGAATGGAATGGAATGGAATGGAATGGAATGGAATAGAATAGAATAGAATGGAATAGAATGGAATAGAATAGAATAGAATGGAATAGAATGGAATGGAATGGAATGGAATAGAATAGAATAGAATAGAATGGAATGGAATGGAATGGAATAGAATGAAGAATGGAATGGAATGGAATGGAATGGAATAGAATAGAATAGAATGGAATGGAATGGAATGGAATGGAATGGAATGGAATGGAATGGAATGGAATGGAATGGAATGGAATAGAATAGAATAGAATGGAATGGAATGGAATGGAATGGAATGGAATGGAATGGAATGGAATGGAATGGAATGGAATGGAATGGAATGGAATGGAATGGAATGGAATGGAATGGAATGGAATGGAATGGAATGGAATGGAATGGAATGGAATGGAATGGAATGGAATGGAATGGAATGGAATGGAATGGAATGGAATGGAATGGAATGGAATAGAATAGAATGGAATGGAATGAAATAGAATAGAATAGAATGGAATGGAATGGAATGGAATAGAATAGAATAGAATAGAATGGAATAGAATAGAATAGAATAGAATAGAATAGAATGGAATAGAATGGAATAGAATGGAATGGAATGGAATGGAATGGAATAGAATAGAATAGAATAGAATAGAATAGAATAGAATAGAATAGAATAGAATAGAATAGAATAGAATAAGAATAGAATAGAATAGAATAGAATAGAATAGAATAGAATAGAATAGAATAGAATAGAATAGAATAGAATAGAATAGAATAGAATAGAATAGAATAGAATAGAATAGAATAGAATAGAACAGAATAGAATAGAATAGAATAGAATAGAATAGAATAGAATAGAATAGAATAGAATAGAATAGAATAGAATAGAACAGAATAGAATAGAATAGAATAGAATAGAATAGAATAGAATAGAATAGAATAGAATAGGTGGGAAAGGTGACTCCTTTAAAAGATAAAGCGCAAAATTTTAGAGCAGATGAATTCAAACATTATTTCAGGATGTCCAATGCGTCGTTTAAAGTACTCTAAAAAGTAAATTTCAATACTTAATTCGTGTCGACTTATGAAACCACGGTGGTTAAAGGGAGACCGACATAGTCACAAAAATAACTCAGAGATCCAAAATGACAGCGAACAGCCGACAAATATCTGAGTGAAAAGTTGTAGACGCAGCAAATTGTGCTTCTATGTTAAATTTTCTTTGACACGATGAACCAACTCTGCCAACTTAATTCTGGATAAAAAAACAGCGTTATGTATGCTGGCAGAACATGAGTCCTTCTTATTAGTACATGACCGATTTGACATTTTGAAAACGATGTGGCCATCGGATATTCAAGTTTGCAGAGTATACTCTCGCCTGGCTTCAAACAAACAAATTTTTGAGGAAAACTTAAGGGGGATTACAGGAGCAGTTGGTGCTATTGACTACGGTCAGTCAAATTTAATAGTCTTTATTTTATTTAGCTGTTTGTTGTCAAAAATTCAAAGTTTCCGGCAACAAAAAATATCGATAACTTTGTAGCCTAAAGATGCTATCAAACACGTTCACCAGCAACCAAACCCTTTTTTCTTATTGATGATTTATGTTAGATGATTGGTGTGTGGCTGGTGAACGCGCTCAATGCTATGGGCTCACATAAAGAAATCAAATTTTTTTCCACAAATTAACAAATTAAAATGCTTGTAAATGCATAATGACAAAAAATTGTTATGTTTTTTACTTTGACAGTAAAAGCCATTTGATTTACTTTAATAAAAGACCTCAAATTTTTTTATAAAGTTTTTGGTAAAAATAGTCAAAACTAAAGTTTTTTTCAGATGCCGCTGTGGCTGCAGCCAAACTTGAATTCACCATGGCCGATTTCTGCGTTTGAGGGCTTTTATAAAAGTAAATTAAATAGCTTTTACTGTCAAAGCAAAAAAACAAACATTTTTTGTCATTATTCATTTACAACCATTTTAATTTCGATAAATTTTTAAATTTGTAGAAATAACATATTTTTTCAACAATTGAGCATTGAAAGCACTCACTTTAGCACATTTTTGCATGAAAATTAAACATTTGGACAAGTTTTTCATTTTACATTTTTTTAGTACTTTTAAATCGTTTGGAAACCAGGAGTTATGAGACTTTAAGTGTAGGAAGCTTTTAAAAAAAATCGAAAAAAAATTATTACCAATACTATCCAGATAATTACCCAATATACATTTTTTTCATGATGATTTTCGTGCTCAGTGGGCTATTTTACTTTAGAAAAAGTTGGTTGGCGCATTGGGGAAAAATGCTGTTGAGAAGTATTATCTATAATGTGATAAAATAAAATAATTAGAACAATTTGCTTAAAATAAGAATTTCAAAGTACTAGAAAGGAAACCCCAAACTCATCCCATATATTTCCTATGTATTTCAAAATTTTTATGTTTAGAGCGAACGCGCGTTCCTTAAATGTTGTCCGATCGGTGCCAAACTATTTCTTATATCTGTTTGGACCAAAACGAAACTTTTTCCGCCCGGTATTTTGAAATCTATTTTTAAGGGCCAGTTGGTTGTTCAGTGAATTTTTAGTGACTGTTGCTAAGTGATTCGTGTGCAGTGGCTCTTGTTCAGCGACACTTGCTCAGCGACTCTTGTTCAGTGACTCTTGTGACCCTTAGTGACTCTTCCTAAGGAACTATGATTCAATGACTATTGCTCTTATATTCCTGTTAGTTTAACGTAACGTAGAAATACATTTGAGTAACATTTTCGCACTTGGTATTTTCCCTAAGAAGTTCCAGTTCTATAACTTCATGACTATCGCCAAAGTATCAAGCCTGGCAAAGGGTATCTATCCATCGAGCAATGACAACACCAACAACAGACGGCAAGCCGAGACGAACCCTGGACTGAGCTGCAGGAATTACGCAAATCTCGTTTGTTGAATGTGTTTTTCAGTTAGGTAAAGATGCGCCACGAAGTGGTAGAAGGTAGGAGGGATGTGGACATAAATCTGCTTTAGCATTTTGGCTCTGGCTTGTTTTGTGCATAACGTCGACACGATGTAGCCTGCCATTGCTTTCTTTCACTTTGTCGCCGTTTTGTCTGTGACATTGCGAATGGCTAAGTATTTTTTCCTTCTTCTTCCCTGGTTCTGTGCCTCATCGACTCTCTGTTCTTAGCTTTGTTTGTTTGTTTGTTGGTTTTTTTTTCGAGTTGCTGCTTTTGGCGTATATCCTCTGAGCTTAAAACTCATAATGCCGTTATAAACGAATGCAGCTGTGTGTGTGCGTGTGTGTGTTGTTGTCAAAGGTCAGCGCACGTTTAAGCCAAGCATCGCAATTATACGCACAATGCAATTGCTGAGCAGCCAACTGAGTCTAAAGGGGATGACGACATTCACACAGATAAGACAGCATATCCTAGCAGCAATTTCTGCTCGTTGTTGGGGCAACAAATAAGCTCGGATTCGCTTTGCCAGTTTCCAGTTTAAATTAAAGATATAAGCTGACAGTGGAAGCAAAATACCGAGTGCAGCAGAAGATTTTTGCACTAATTTCGCACAGCAACAGACTTTGTATGCGTTAATTCTATTAAAGACTGGCGTGAAGCAGCTCTCTGTGCATGCTCCAGCCAGCCAGGGGAGTCACCAACAATGCTGGTTAGTCACGTAGCTGAAGCTGGGTAAGGCGTTGATTAAGTTCCCTCAAAGATGCTGCTGGGATTTTCCAAACCCAAAATTGTGTCTCGCCCTGAGACACCGACATGTGTGCTATATTTTCCGGTTTACCACTTTGGCGTACACTAATTAAGTTGCTTGGCAAAAGAAGTTATTTTGCCGACAGCTGACAGGCTAAAAGTGTAAGCTCATTAAGCGTACTTGGCCAAGATTCGGGATTCGCCAGAGCCACCACCATTTCCAAGCAACATCAAAGTAAGCATAATTTGATTAAGACATTTAAGCCAAAGACCTAATCATCATTAGCATCCACATAATCATCGGCATCTCCCTTTTTCCTTGCTGCAAGCAGACCAGAGCCGAGCCAGACATCATCTATACGTCATGGACGCTCGGTGCTCTCAAGCAGACGAATCTAATTTATTGAACTTTGTCAGTAAAAGAGCTGTGGGCGGACCAATATAGCCCCTCGCCAAACCCCGAAAACCTTTTGGGACTTAAACACTTTTGTTTGCACAAGTTTTTCCGGGTTTTGGTCCGAAGTCTGGTGATTAATTGCAGGCCATTGCGGCCTCTACATGTTACGTTGATTTTTAGCCATAAAAGTTATGTTGAAATGATTTTAGACATGCATGAGGCGTAGTTCATTAGGATTCAAGTTTATTTGGTTGTTTGTTTCGGGTGTATATTAGACGAAAGAGTGCTCTAAGGGGAAAACCACTTTGTATGACGGCACATTTATCCTTAATAACATATGTGAAAGCAATAAATATCTTATCAGATGATAGGTAATTTATCAATATTTTAAATATGAAACACTCTCAACGAATGGCACGGGGTTAGTGAGAATATAGTAGACATTAGTGTTACCAAATCGTAAAATATTCTATTCTTATGAATTTCTACTACTAGAAATTTTTACTATTAAACCTGAATACTGCTACAAGATCTCGCCATTTGATTCAAAAGTGGAACCGATGGATGACGGCTGAAATAATCAAACATGCTTGATTGATTCCGCAAAGCTGAACTTTCAACTCCATTGTGCACGCTATCAAGCACAGAGCGTGATAGTTTATCAAGATCAGCCTTGAGTTCATCTTTTAGCCGCATGTGTGCGCGCGCTCATACTAAGGCCAATAACTTACCAGCCGACCAAAATAGTTTGAATATGAACCAATCATAAAGAGGTCCTGATCTCGCGGTACTGAATTCTCGTTGGACTTCAAAAAACTGCGAAATCGAACTTAAAATTCGTGAAAGATTCTTAAATCGTTGAGTTGGATCCTTCTTAATAAAAATTTAAATTGCTTCAAAGTTATGATATTATTAATTTAAATAAAGCAAGTTGGCTAGGCAGGCGCCGTTCATTAGTTCCATTATTATCTTGTCGATCTGGAATGCCCTTAGGATACCCCAAGAACCTCTAATACGGTGTTGATCTGCAAACCTTTTTTGAACCGCACCAGTTCGAGTCCGGAATTCTGTCTTTTCTTTTAATGTAAGCCGAACCTTAAACCGAAAATTTTTTGAAATATTAGCTGAAATGGTGTTTCGAACCTAAATTTTCGGTTCAATTCAACAAATATGAAAGACAGTCAAAAATCTTACTTACGTGCAAAAGTATGTAACAGGAAGAAGGAATCATTTCCGGCTCTTTGAAGTATACATATATATTCTTAGTCAGCATCAACATATATTATTCATAGATATTATCTATTATTCATATTCATAAACTACAACAGCGGTGGGCAAGCCCCTGCTCCCATTGCTCTGAGATTTTTTTCGGCAATTGCTCGCTTCAAATTGTGAACAACAACAACGTCCATGCGAATCGGAGCACGGCGACTACAAGACGCGCATACAGACGGCGCAATAGGTGCATCGAGACTGGCTGATAACGGTTGTTTTTTCTGTTGTTGTAATTGGGCTGCTCCCAAACTCAAATTTCATACCCACCGCTGGACTAGAAATTGAAAATTTACTTTACAGTAGTAAATGTTCTGAACATTATTTGGACGATCACACAAATTGTGTTAAGCATGGGCTGAACTAAAACTTACAACTAAAAACCGCGAACCTCGAATTTCCGAACCTTAACCATTGGTACATTTAGGTTCAAGAGCTCTGTATTCGGTTATGCATTGGCACCTGGATTTTTATTTCGGTATACCGATACGTATCGTTATGTGCTGATAAAATATTCAGAAAGATTGGTTTTTCGTCCATCTGATTTCCCGGGAATTAGACTTTCTACGCTTACTTAGCCTTCTCACAGGCATACATACAATTGTGGAAACATTGTTGCGTTTTATGACCACCATTTTCGTACATTTTCCATATTGTGTGAACGTTTTAAGCTTAGGAAATTTGATAATGATTGATGCCATTAAACTGTTTTTTGAAAATACTGAACTATTTATATTGCCTTGTTTCTTTTCATACAATTACATGTATGAATCGACTTAGGGTCCACTTTCAGCTAAAGAGTTTGTGTCAGCGCTGCTTCCCTCATCAAGTTTCATTTGAACAGAAATGGTGAACACAAGTATTTTTCTGTTCAAAGGTTATCATGTCATATTATATTGAGGGTCTAAGACAAGGGTGCCCAAGCCTATACCGCAAGCCACGAATTCGTTGTTGTTTGACGCAAAGGAATAGCTGGCGCGCACACGCAGCACGCGCGCCATAAGCCTACATAAAGCAAAAACAAATTCATATGCGTGCTCTCCTCTCTTTCTTTCCGAGCTAATGTTTTGTTGTTGGCGCGTGCAAACTAGCAACCACTATATCATATGTATCTCTCTTCTCTCTCTCCAATGTCTCTGGCAATTTAAAAAGCAACAACAATGTTGCTTATGCGTAGTTACTCGCCTCGCTCGCAGTCGCCGAACGCTTTTCGCTATTCCCAGCGGCACATACATACACACACAAACAAAAATCGGTTTTCTCTTTCTATTTCGTGTTGTTGTTATTGCTTGAGATATATTTTGTGCATTTGTATTTGTTTTCACGGCCGTAAGCTCATTCTGGGAACATCTGGTCTTAGAATATAGGATGCAATATTTTCTAATAGACTGGTCTCGCCTTTTCCTATTTCACAATACAACATTTTTGCTAAGCCAGACTCTTTTTTTTTTGAAGCCACCAAATTTTAGTGCCAGCTTTGCAGTTTAGTTGTTGCACTCAGAAACGAAACTGTTCCGGTACAATGTTTAGGTTCATTATGGTCTTTTCGGTTTGAAAAATATCGGTACTCGGATACCGGTACACAAAAAATGATGGTGTTGAGTTTGAATCGGTTCTTTTCGGTATGCGGTTCTCGTTCCGGTTTCATTCCCTAGTACGGGTGGTCATAAAAATCATAAAAATATACATATTTTTCACCTGTAGCATCTGAGTGAGGAGTCATCGATTTTAGGATAGCCCAAGAAGGAGGCGATTGTAAAAGAAAAATCTAAAATTTGTCAGACTTTGCGGCGGTACGGAAATTTCGGGAATTTCTAATTTAAGATTTGGATTGGGATCGGAAGAGGATGAAAATTTCTATCCTAGAATGGAGGATTATAGACTCAGCTGAATAGAATTATAAAGTTAATATTTCCACTTTATTCATGGAATCGTTTTTTCGTATGGGGAAGTTCTAAGAATATAGAAATCGGCATAAAGAATCCGTAGTCGAGGTTTATTGAAACACGTTTTTCAATACCCAACTAAGTAGCTATTTCGTCTAAATATTTTCCAAGTCTTCGACTAATCATGTTTCAAGATTCAATCATCACCAGATTCCACTTAACAAGTTGCAACAGTTCGCGTTACACTGTGACGTTCAATATTCTCAAACTTTTACACTTCTTCCTTTTGAATTAATCATGTATGTATGTAGGTATTACATTGCACTCACCCATCATCATGCATTCCATTTAGGAGCATTATTTACAGTCACATTATAAGCTCTTAAGTTCTACCAGCAACATCTTTTCTCGTCTGTGCCCCATTTACCCGGGACTAAGTAAATGGCAACCAACAATATGATGAACGCTCATGGGTTCTATGCATTTTTAAAATGCACTTTTCAGCTTGTGTTTTATGGTGAAAGCATTGACAACAATACGTAGCAATGGCAACAGGACGCAACACAATAAGGACATGTCTTGTGTTGGAAATTTTACGAGTCATTGTTTTAATGTCCTTGCCCACGTACTTGCATTTGTAATGCAATTTTGAGCACAGGACATTCGCTGTGACAGTGTCGCTGTCGATGTCAGAGTGTCACATCCTCGTGTTGGAGTGGCATTTAATGCAGTCCACACAAATGCAATTAGTCGTTCACACACACACACTCACTCTCAACACTTTGCATCTATGACTCTCCTGTGGCTGGGCTTAGCATGTGAAACATCAACTGCTAGGGGGTCGGGTCAGGACAGGATGTGCTCGGTCATATATAGATTATCGCCTGGCCGAGTCAATTTTCTTACACTTCAAGTCCCCAAGGACAACTTAAACAGCTTCGCTTCGATTTCTCGCTGGTCAGCAAAAGTTTAACATAAATTCAAAGGACTCCGAGTTGGTTCACACTCGCCTGCCATTAAGTTTATTACGCAACAACAATAAAACATGCCAATGCCAAAAAAAAACAAAAAAAAAGGGATGCGTTGCAGGATACGTATGTGCACCATTGGCCACCGAGGGATGTTTTGGGCTAGCACAAATGCCATAAATAAAACATGGCGAAAAGAGAGCAACAAAAAGCAAAAGTCAGTGTCTGGTCAGCGCCAAAAATCAAACATGTTGAAGCGCCAGCTGTGGCTCCACATGAGGCAAACAGCCCCACAGACAATGGAAGAAGCCACAAAAAGGGGCGACACGGCACCTAGGTGTAAGGGCGTGGCACAAGCCTCTCCGTCTGTGGTTAACAATAGTATGCCCCAGGCCATAGTTTGGTTGTTGGTTTTTTTTTTGCGGTTCCTTTGGCAGCTGTGGCCACCTTTTCCGGGGAAGAGGAAACGAAATCCCCCCGAGAATAAACTCAATTTATTATTGGCACTAGGAAAAAAAATTGGCATTTTAAAGCTTTAAAGGCCAGAAACAAATTAAATTAGACCAACAGAAAATAGTTGATTGCCTGCCGATTTGCCATAAATTGGTTTTTTGTGTGTGTGTGGCGGCCGTTTCTGTATTTTTTCCTTTATTTATTTGGTTTGTTTTATCGGCAAAGCAAAAGTGCAAAAAGAATCAATTTTCCAATTGAATAATTGTCGCCAACGAAGTTTTCACTTTTGTCGCCAAAGCCAAGTCAAGCAAAGCGGCGTCCAGCCAATGGCTCAACAGTTTGCCAGGCGTGTTTGCCTTTGACTCTCCTCTTTTTTCTTTTTTCTTGCTGTTTTAACAGCCATTTTCTTGTCTATTTTCAGGATGACTTGCCAGGCCAGGCTCTGTTGGATGTCGTCTTCGCCAGGCTCAATTTAATCGAGACTTCATACTTTGGCATACGCTATGTGGACGAGGAAAATCAAACGGTAAGTGTGGGTGTGGGAGAGAAAACATATTGGTTTTTTGGGAAATTCATTTTCATTTTCATTGAAATTCATTGAGGCGCAAAGAGCCAGACATCGAACTCTTTGAGTTGCTCCTATGCGAGTACGAGTAAATAATTTCACTTTCAAGAGCTTTGGCCAGAGCCTGGTTCTTTGCTCTTGGGCCTTCCTTTATGTTTCGCTTATAATACAAACTGCCTTTTCCCCTCCTCCGCAGCATTGGCTGGATCCTGCCTCACGTATTTCACGGCAACTGAAGCCCAAATCGGATGCATATGACTTGTATTTTGGTGTCAAGTTTTATGCTGCAGATCCCTGCAAATTGTTGGAGGAAATAACCAGGTTAGTGAAAATTCCACTCAGCAGTTTTAAATTGAATTTCAAAAATTTAATTTGTTAATTATCCCACACACACACGGATGCGGGATGCATGACATCGTACAACAAATTTGAGCTTTTAACATTTTCATGCCGTGAGAGGCAGAATTTCTGGTCCCTCTGCAATCGCAGGAGGACTTAAGTCTATTTCTGGCCGAAACAAATCAAGCAAAAACTCGAAACCAAACCAGTAAGGTTTACTTAATCGATGGGACTAAAGTTGTAACGCAATATCAGACGCCTTTAAATCAGAGTCCGGGGAGCGCCCCCATCTAATGTGTATACAACAGCCGCGACGTCGACACACCGACAGTATACGATCTTATACTGCTCTCTTTTGCATCAACAACGAAGTGCTAAATGAGCACGCTCTCGCGTGGCTAAACACACACACGCATCGCCAAAATGAGGATGTGTATTTTGCCGGCCTTTCCCTGCAAACATTTTTTTCGCGGAAGATAAGAATGCGATTCTTCCAGTAGGTATCGCTTAACTCTGGCGATATCGCATATTTATCGCATTCTTATCTTCCTTCGGGAAGAAGTGTGCCAAGAAAGCGATTCTTCGATAAAAAAACAATTATATTCTGGAGATAGTAAATCGTTTCTTCCTGAAGATGTGAATAAGTTAAATGGAGCCTCTTATGTGGGAGGGGATACGAATTTTTATTTTTATTATTCCCGAAAAACAACAAATTAAACAAATCTTATATTTTTTATTACAAATTTTTACTTACTCTGCGTGGGGATTCGAACTTGGGGCCGTTGAACTGAACTTTGGAACGACGCCTTAGACGGCTGCGCCACGCCGATCGTGTAAGGAAACGCATCTAATGTGTTACTTGTATTGAATAAGATGTACTTTTACTGAAAACATACACCAATTTTTGCGCTCTTGTAATTCTCAAGAACAAATTCCCTCTCAGCCCATATAAATAGTGAAATTTAAATTTGCGACGAGAATCGCATTTTTATCTTCAAGGCGATATTTTAGCGATATATCGCCAAGTTACCGATTGGACGAAAAAAATGCGATACCACATATCGCTTATATATCCCTTGTGTGTTAAGAATGCAATAACCTACGTATTTTGTTTGTGTAAATCGCCAAACTACAGAAAACTCTCCCCTCAAACTATCGCCAAACTCTCTTTTTGACGATAGAGATAAGGAACCCGACAAAATGTTTGCAGGGTTGCTCTAAATCAGTGCCGGCCAAATGGAGAGGACAAAAAAGTGTGCTTGTGTTGGTAAGCAAGAGAGCTCTCTCCAGACTACAGCCGTTTTACTTGCAATTTAGTGTTTACCGATTTACACAATATTGAGTTCGGCTCGCGTTTGCGTAAAAACACGACTGACTTCGGCCCCTGGTAGCTATGGCTGGCCGGCGCTGCTCTAAATGGAAATAAGGCTGTCGGGTTGGTGCCAGAGCGAAACAGCATTCGTGTCCCCACATATCCTGAAAAGGCCACTTTAACATATATGTATTAACAATAGGCACGTAGTGGCCAGTTGCGCCCTATTATCCCGCTCTAAGCGAAACTAAATAAATTTGGTTCTTGCTCCGCCCTTTAGTTAAAACTTGGTGCTCGCCGCTTATTATATGAAATAAGTATATGTGCATAAATGTTTTTCTCTATCTTTTCAATAATTGCAACGGAACATTTTTGGTTGGTATACAAAAGTGTGTTCTTGTATTCTATTTTTAAATGACTATGCAAAACTCTTCTTTGGTCACCATTCTTAGTACCGTTTTCATGAATTTTCTATGGTGTAATCGCATTTTCTTAGGAAATAAGTATATGTGCTAGCTTAGTTTGATGTGCATTTGGCGGTGATCGTCCCATTAACCCGATAAGCTTTATTAAAAATTAGCGAAAGGTAACTTGTGGTTGCATTTATAACATAAAACAATTGTTATATGAGTGATTTTTTTCCTAGCATGCCACGTGTAGTGCATTTGTCAGCTAAAGAGCGTGGATTAATAATGGGGCTTAGGAAAAGTGGCACTAAAACTGCTGATATAAAAGCTACAGTCTTGATAAAATCTCAATGTTACAGTTTTAAAGACCTTTATAAAATGTAAGCTAGAAAGTCTTCGATAGCTCGAGATCTTTTAAGCTATGACTCTATAGAACGAGGACAACAAGACCACAGCGTTTTCAAAATCCTCTCGGTGTAATCTTCAGTATACTTTGCCTTACATGAACACGACCCGGACATTACTTCAATTAATTAAGATTTCTTATTGAACTCCCGATGCCGAAATATTTGGTCTTCGATTTGTTATTAATACATAAATGGAACTCATGGAACTGTTTTAGAAACTAAATAAAATGTACATAATTTTGTTTTCTAACACTGGGCAACAAGGTACAGTATATTAAGGTGGTGATTCTAGATGATTGTCATGAGGTGAGCACGAATCTGTTTTCAGAAATAGTCCATATCGTCGAGATTTTCAGTAATTTGAGCATAAAGTTGCAAAAAATGACTATTTTGACCCTTTTAAGACTAGTTTTGTGGGGAAACTATTCATTTTTCGGGTAGTAGCACTCCTTAACTTTGAAATAAACTATCCCAAACAATTCTATTTGAATACTAGGTTTGGATATAAAATAATGTCAACTGCCCAAAGGTATGCCTTGCAATAGAATGCAAGCCAAGTTCTTGTATAGAATTGAAACATTACATACTTATGGGCTGAACAAAATAATGTTACATTTAGCATATGTATTCCAAATGGTATATCTTCTCTTAAGAAAACCGTAAAATTGTTTGGGACAATTTATTTTAAAGCTAAGTAATAGTACAAACTCCAAAAAATGCTAATCCAACTAAACGAGTACTACAAAACTTGGAATCTGAAATTAAACACTTACAAGTCAAAAGTTCTGGTGTTTAGGGATGGCGTTGGACGTTTAGCTCATGGGGAAACGTGGAGCTTAATCGGTGCGGAGAAAGAGAGAGTAACATCGTACAAGTATCTTGGAGTTACTATGACCTCAAATGGAAAATTTACAACGCACCTTCGACTAAAACTAAAAGAATCCATCATGGCGCTGAACAGCTCTTGTAATAAACTAATGAACAACAACAACTTACTACCGAGCGTCAAATATGAGATGTATGAAGCAAGCACTCCCTCCTTACTGTGCTACGCCTCACAGATATGGGGAATTTTCCGATATGAAGATGTTGAGATCAAAAAAATATATGCCAGCTGCCACGAAACACTCTAAACTATGCTACACCTTGGGCACGCATTTTGCCTACATGAGGCAGATGATGGAAAACCCAGCAACAAGTAAGGTGAATAAAACGGCGAGGCTGCTATTAGCAAATGAAGCTCAATGCTTTAGTGAATGGCGACTTCTAACTGCTGAGCATTACGTCCCACTAGACCTCCAAAACCATCGATCATGGACGGCGATACACAAAAAAAGAAAAAAGTTTTAAACAGGGCCAGAGAAGCATAAGTAGGGGGTTGTACAAACAACTTAATTTCTCTCTATGCGAAAGAAACTATTTGACCGCTACAATCTAAAAATTCCAATGGCTCTGAACTTCAAGCCATATAGAGATGGTATCTTTAATGAATGCTCGCTTTGCAATATGCACGAAAAAGAGGACGCCTCCCATTTCTTATCTAAATGTCCAATCCTGGCAGAAATTCGATTTGTGTATTGTCAACAATCTGAACACAGCAGAATTAACTGAAATTTTGAATGGGCGGAGTTGGACCCTCTGGCTACATAAAGATATAGACAGCAAATCAAAACAGAATTTTTGTAGACCTAAATAAGTATCTAAAATCAAACTAAATTAAAATAAAACCTTTTTATGAAAATATGACTGACTTCAAGCTACGGTCAATGTCATTCAAATGCTCAGAAAATTTTCAACAAAATAAACTACTGCTGCTAAACTACTACTAGTACTATACGGTATTATCAAAGGGAGTCAAAACAAAAGTACACCGAGAAAAGAAATTAATATTTTTCATATCAATTTTTTCTTCGATATGAAAATATATCAAATTGATATGTTAAAAATTTCAAATCGATATTTTTTAACATATCATTGTTACATTTTTAATATCATTCTGAAACTATTTAAAATCAATTTAAGTAAATGATATTATTTTGGATCAGAATGATATAATTTTCTTGCTGAACGATATGAAAAATTTGATATTTTTAAAAAGTTAATTTTAATAAGGGTCATATCAACATAAAATTTATATTTTTTTTCTCTGTGTATATGTCCTTCACAAAACGCTCCTAAAAAGGGTAAAAATATGATTTTTTTGCAACTTTTATCTAAAATTACTAAAAATCTCGATGTGATGGAATCGAGATGGGTGATGGAATCCCCTCAACCCTTCAGTATACTGGAAAAAGTCAAATTTTGTTGACTTGTGTAATTCATTGTGGGAGATAGAACTTAAATTTCCAAAGTATTTTATCAAGTGTCAATCAATAACTTGAACGTATTGCACATAATTCTTCGGACTTCTGACTGGATGAAGATTAGGTCATTTAATTTAAAATGAATTTCATAACCAGTTATTTTGTGGTACAGTGTAATTCAATAAAAAACACTGAACTCAAAATCAACCCATTGGCCCCAACTAATGGATAATGCATCATCATTCATTTAATGCATTTATGCGTGCACATCAAGCAAAATAAATTAAAATAACGCAATCGTCATGGGAAATTGCAAAAGGCCAACAGGAGTGGAAAAAAAGGGCGGACACGGGGACCAAATGTCGCAAACGTTTATGCCGGTTAGCTCTCCTCTTCTCTCCGAATGGTGTCTGGGGGCGATTGCTGTATTTATCAAGCATTTGGTGTGTGCAAATATTTGAGTTCTATGCGATGACGACACGTTGCCTGCCCCCACATCCGTCCCGTTCTTGCCACATAATCATCATCATCAACGCGAATGCCAATCGATGGCCAAACATCATCAAAATCCGTATGCCAGGCTGGCCAACTGCTGCGCTAATATTGGCGCATATAAATGCATCGAAATGCACTTGGTTGAGCCGGGACGGAGGTGAGGTGCATTGCATGCATTATGGCAAGTGCACTAGGGCTAAAGAATTTTTGTTATTTTAGCTATACAAAGTCTGCGGTGCACAATAAACGTCAATTGACTTTGGACAGAATAAAGTTGAAAATTATGATGAGGCTGAGGAGGGAGGGACAGTTGGTCCAGGATCCCAAACTTGAGTTGGTTTCTCGTATGATTTGTGCAAATAATTGTGAAATATGATGCGAGAGGCTCTTTAGCATTCCTGTTCGGCTTGTTGTTGTTGTGTATTTGTTTAA
The DNA here is from genome assembly GCA_037044535.1 of Lordiphosa magnipectinata. Taxonomy (NCBI): domain Eukaryota; kingdom Metazoa; phylum Arthropoda; class Insecta; order Diptera; family Drosophilidae; genus Lordiphosa; species Lordiphosa magnipectinata. The sequence goes on along the minus strand of JBAMBO010002638.1, from coordinate 252,813 downwards.
ATGATTTTCCATGTTGTGCCCAAAGTCAACAATTTCATGCTGTGTGTGCGTGCGTGTGTTTCAGTGTGCTCAAGGCAAACATCAAAGTCGGTTCAACTAATTTTATGCTGAGATTTGTTTGTCAACTTGTTAACTACTCGTTGTTGTTGTTGTTGTTGTGGTTGTCCCTGCTAATGATATTTGTCATCTCTATTTTATTACAGATATCAACTTTTTCTACAAGTCAAACAGGATGTGCTGCAGGGACGTCTGCCAGTGGCCTTTGAGCTGGCTGCAGAGCTGGGCGCTTTTGTTGTGCAATGTAAGTTTAAGAAATGGAATCACCCATTTTTGGTAAATTCTTCTAGATGTGTTAAAATTTTGCTTAAAAAAACAAAGCATAATTTTAGGCTGAAACTTGTTAACTTAAATTTATAAAGTTTTCAACTTCATCAAGTTGTTCAATTACTCTATCTCTCTCTTCATAGCCGAGTTGGGTGACTACGATCAGCGACGTCACTCCAAAGGTTACGTCTCCGAGTTTCGACTGCTGCCCAATCAAAGCAGCGAGCTGGAAACTCGCGTCTCTGAACTGCATCAACAGCTCAAGGGGATGTCACCGTCTAGTGCGGAATTGAACTATTTGGATAAAGTCAAATGGCACGACATGTATGGCGTCGACTTGCATCCCGTGCTGGTAAGTTAATGTTTCATATGAGTAAAACTTTCCAACCACAGCTGGTAAATGGGGTCGTCCAAGGGAAATGTAAAGTTTAATTTCATTTCAAGGCAAATATTATAAATCATTTGCTTACATTTCTCAAAATTCCAGAGAGGGAGGTGGGACAACGCAATGATTACCCCAAAAAAAGGGCAAACCTTGTGGATGTGTGGAGGCTAACCCGCTCTCTCAGTGTTTTGTCCCTTGCCCTTTGTGGGCTCATGTGCTGCGTAAGTTGGCACTTCATTTGCATTTTTTATTGCCCTTTACTTTGGATATCAAACCTCAATAAATCACCAGCTGTGTTTGTATACGAACCCTTGTACTCCACATGCTTGTGGTGTGTGTGTTTTCCACCCACCCTTGTTCCCTCTGGCCTTCTGTTTGTTTATAGACACAAATCATTGACTATCGCGGCGCCAGACCGCCGTCTTCCTCTTCTTTTTTTTTTTTAATTTAATTAACAGCTAAAATTACATTTATTTATTTTTTTCTTATGGTGCTAGCGGAGCAGATTAGTGGGATAACGGGTGCGTCGTTCACCGCCTGTCGCTAATGGGACAAAAGTTTCTTCTGGTTAACACATTTTTGGCAATAGCCAAAATAGAAACTTTTCGCCAAGTTTCGCTACACATTTCTCAACTTCTTTTTTTGTTTTGTTCTTTGCAGGGCGAGGACAGCGTGGAGTACTTTCTGGGACTGACTCCAAGCGGAATTGTCGTGCTGCGCAACAAGACGACGGTGGCTCATTACTATTGGCCGCGCATTGCCAAAGTTTATTATAAAGGACGCTATTTTATGCTCAGGATAAGCGATAAAAATGTAAATTTTTACGCTCCCAGCGACAATGGTGCAGGACGCCGAAGGACGATGTCCACAATGATGCCCAGTCTAAACAAAAAAAAAAAAAATATTGCTGACAAGTGCTTTCTTACAATTTGCAGTTCGTTTTTGTGAAATTATTCTGTTGCTTGTGATATTATGCAAAGGATAGGGTAAAAATTGTGTTAGGAAAGATTTTCAATGAGAATTGAAGCGAATTTAAGGAAGTGTGAATATGAGAGATGCACCTGTATAAGAACATAATTTCATTTAATGGTAAATGATACAGCCAACGGTCCAAAACCATTGATTCTAACCTGTTGGTTCAAATTTGATTAATAGCATGCAACTGTTTTAACGACGGGCGTAGTTCGCCGATACCAGGGTTTGTCTGAGAAATTATGTGTCCAACTACGTGGGAGTTTTCCCAGTTTTGTCATGAAGGGGGGCCTGGTAATCGATTCAGTGGTACTTGCTCAAACAAAAAAACCAAAGTCCCTGCTCGGGCAGCACTGTAAAGACTTCTTTTCGTGGAGCGGGCGTAGCTCGCCGTTGCCAGGCGAGGAGCCGATTTGGAAATCGCACTTTGGGAGTCAGACAGAGTAAGCGACTGTGCTATTCAACAGGGAGTCCCGTTCAGACACAGATGCTGATTCGGAAATTGTACATCCAGAGCCGATTTAGCTGATTTTAAACTTTTTCAAAAACCACTTCCTAATGGTCGCTAGAGGGTGTGCTGACCACGAATTTGTTTTCAGAAATAGTCCATCACTTCGAGATTTTTAGTAAATTGAGCTTAAAGTGGCAAAAAATGACTTTCTTGATGTGGGGAAGCCAAAGTTTTGTTTTGACTTTATTTGATATTATTGTAAATTACAATTTCTTAACTTTAAAATAAACTATCCCATAGAATTTTACGATTATTTTTAGCGAAGATATACCATAAAGCCGATTATAATAAAAATAACAAAATTGTCTGCTGCCCAAAGCTATGCCTTGCAAAAACAGTACAACAGGCTAGAAATTTGTATATAATTTCAATAAAAATTTTCAACAATACCCATTGCATACTTCGGGGCAGCAAAAATATAAATGATTTTCTGTGAAGACGTTTACAATTACCTTAAATGGTATATCTTCATTGCTAAAAATCGTATAATTGTTTGGGATAGTTTATTTCAAAGTTAAAATGAACAAAAAAACAAATGTTAAGGTTCTCCTCAAAACGCATCCAAAAAGGGTCATAAAAGCCTTTTTTCGCAACTATAACCTCAAATTACGAAAATTGTCGTATTCATGTTCAGCACAAGAAAATCATCTACAACCACCACAATATATTTGACCTTGTTGCCTATGTTATTAATATTGAAACATCAAAATCGTTGGGTCCACGCTGACTCGAACTTGATTTCGCTGCCCTATAGTGGTACATACAAGGTAAAGCTCTCAGCAAAGCTTTCAGAAACCAGAGCTTTGCCTTCTTCACTCCGATTCGCCGAAACGTTTCGCGAGGTTTTGAGTTCAATCCCTAGACACCCGCTGTTAACGGTTCAAGTGGCTTGATTTCGGTAGATAAAAAACTAATTTTTTTTTCTGCAGTTAAGAAACTGGTTAATCGAAATTTCAGACATGAAGCTTTAATAAAGCACAAGTTCGTATAGTGGGTTATACAGATAGCTGCTATTGAAGTACCAAAATTAAGAGAAGAGGTCAGCAAATGAATTATATTTTTTGAGTCATTAGAGAAAAGCTGTCAATGCGTTGAGCACAAGACTTAATGCTCTAACTCTAGGAACCAGCTAGCTGCATCGGCAGCGGTCAAGCAATACAAATCAAAGCTCGTTCTGTGCTCGTTTTCTGTTTATGACAACTTTTCTGCTTACATGGCCGACCTCTGTTTTGCATTTATAGGGAGGGGTTAAACCCGAAAATGATGATTTAATAATACTTACCTTTCGTATATGATTTGTGCCGTTTTTGGGCAGATAGCGATTTGTAGAAGCTTTGGATAAAGGTGTGATTTTAATGACATTATTCACCTTTCTTAGGATAAGTAGTTCGAGGAAAGCTCTTTGCTCCAGCATGGTTCAATATTGGCTAACTTTTAAGGCAGGACCAAAAAACTTTTTTTAAAGTTAAGTTTGTTTCAACATTTTCAGTGAACTCTGATTCGTAGCGTATACTGCAGTAGGATCAGAACTTTACTCGAATTCGCATTTTGCAGTGTCGCCAATTTTAGAATTTTTTTTTTTTTTTTTTGTGACAACTTTTGCCTGTCAACGGCATCAAGTGGCGCCAGGAGCATGAGTTGAGCATCGTTAGACAGACAACAAGTAGCTGGTAGCAAGATAGCAGCTCTCAGCCAGCTTCGGCAACTTGTACAGTTTTCGATGTTAACGCTTTGATAATCAAAAAAGTTTCTGCTGCCAGTTGACGCACACAAAAGGCGAAACTTGAACATTTTTTGGCCAAAACGAATTCACACTTTACACACTTTACACTTTACCAAGGGGAAAAGTTGCCCAGGCATTCATTCACTCAATTTGCCTTCATTCTTGACAACGGCTGGGTCTTTTGTCGGCATCGTCGTCGTCGTCGTCGTCGTGACTTGACTTTAGCGCTTATCACACGCTTTTTGTGATTCCTTCTCCTCATTCACAGAATGAGCTCAGCACTTATGGCTTCGAAACGCCACGCAAATCGGCGTGCAAACATTTGTGGAGATGCTGCGTGGAACATCATGCGTTCTTCAGACAGGTGCGCGTGGCCCCGCTGCCCAATTCGCAATCGCATGCCACCGATTTGTTTCAACTGGGCTCGCGTTTCAGGCACAGGTGAGTTTGGTCAGGTGAAATATGCCGGAAGTGTTCACGAACATTTGTACGTGCATTAACCCCCCCCCTTAACCCAATTTGTAGCAGCCAATTAAAAACGTTACAAAATTTTTATTCTGAATGGGCTGGTCAGCCACTTGAAAACTTCTGGCCAAGTGCAGAACCACCTCTTGTGATTAGCTCATTAGATGGCAGCTCAAGTAGCACTTGGAGAAGAACCAAGTTCATTTTTGTAACCCGTGGGCTGCCCTTTATATTGCTATCAGCTATGCAAGCAGCCCTCGTATAAGCCGTCCTCTTCCATTCCCATACAGAAGCCAGACCCATGCATAGATCAAGTTTACGCCACCGCAAGCCCAACTAATTGGAAGTCCAATAAAAATGTCGGATCTGCAGGCAATCAGCCAAAAAACTGAGTCGAGTGCAAAGCCCACTAATGACTTTCTGGCCAGCTCAGAGCTCACCTCCAAATGCAAGGCAATTGTGCATGACGAATGTGGCATAGGAATGGGCGGGGAGGGGGCAGATCCTATTTCTAGCCAGAGCCCATGTTGTTTATGACAGGCATTTGCGGTGACCGGGGCTTGTGGCTGACCATTTAGATGCTGCGGTAACTTTCTTGGACTACTTGGATTTGGAGTGCCGGGGCAAAACTATTAGCCACAAAAAAAGTTTTGTGGCGTCGGCGCATTTTATGGCTGCTCAAAAACAAAACAGTACCAGAACCAGCAGGGGCTGCGTTTTTAATTTGTGAAACAAATGAAAGTTGTGTTTTCTTTTTTTTATTTTTTGGTTGGTTTACAACCTTTTTATGGTTCACTGTTCATTATTAGCAGCCATCAAGCCGTCTTCTATGTTTCCTTGTTTTCCCCTGTATATTTTTTTTTTGTTAATATACTTGCCTACTTTTATGTTTGCCCAAAACTCGCATGTCTCTACCCTCGACCCACCCCGCACCGAACCAAAAGTCGCACGGACAAGCTAACGGAGAAGGATGCACTTGCCGCTGGACGTTCGCCGCCCGCCTTTACTCGCGTGCCCTCCAAGCGCCAGCCCAGACGCGTGATTGATGACTTTTTCAACAGTAATGGAGGAGTCGGAGTCGGAGGCGGAGGCATTCTTAACAGGCCTCTGCCACAGCCGCAGCCGCAGTCTCAGCCCCAGCCCCAGCTGCCTGGACTGGCCCACATCTCCAACGCGAATGCCAAGTGAGTACTCCAATGCCCACCATTTGTTTTCATTTCATGCACAAAAGTTTTGATTTACCCAGCCTCAAGTAGGAGAGTAGCATTGCTTCCTTTGACGTAGTTGTCCTTTTATTTTTTTGGATACACATTTTTGCACTCGTCTCGCTTTTGGTTTGTTTGTAGTAATAATTTTTAGAGCTGCCTCGCCAGAAGTGCTCTCATGTGAAGCATTTCTCCTTTGATCTGTTTTTAATTTTCAACATATTTTTTCGGCAGCTGCTCTGTGTCTGCAGCATCCAATTGCAGGTTCTAGTGAACCTCACATTTTTGTATCGCTTGCTTCAATAAAGAGGACAAAAAAAAAAAACAATGCAGAAAAACACTTCATCATGCCGCGTTGTGTTTGACAGGCCGACTCCTTCGCATTGTCCTCGTTCAAGTGCCCCATGGCATGTGCTTTGTGCTTAACCTTTTTTTTTCTTCCTGTTTCGATTTCGTGTTCAAAATCCATTTAGTTGCCATTTTGAAGGCAGTTACATTGTCTAGACGCAACATTTATTAAATGTTTTATGGTTTTGAACATCAAATTATATACACAAATAAAAATCTAGCCATTCGACAGAGAAGAGTTTTTGGCAACGCAACGGAAATGTTTTCAAAATGTTTCCAGTATATTTGAAGCCGGCGTTGAAATGAGAGGAAAGGGGAGTGATTTATGTATTAATGGCAGGTTTCGAATTGCTAACATATTTATTACAGCTTAATAGCTTAACGTTGAACTTAGTTGCAATATCTAGCGAGAAAATAATGAGAGTGGACTCAAGTCATCAATCATTGGCGGTGTTCCCCAGCAAACATCAAACATCAAAAATCAGAAAAAATTCGATTGGCTTATGCTGAACGGCTTTTATGGAGATGGAGAGTATCAGCTTGAATTTTTCTGATTTTTTCATCCATCACAATCACAAAAACCAGCCATTATGATTGCACATCACATTCGTTCACCACAATAATCGAACTAGATCCATTGATTTTATGGCATCGATTTGTGCTGGTGAACATGGCCATTGTGAATAAAAAATCTGCGTTAATAAAGACAATTGACAGTAACAAGAATTTTCGCAGAGTAACTATTACGACTATCTTGTCGAAACACGAGCCACATTGGCTCTTTCTTTTGATTATGGGAAAGAACAATCCAGAGAAATCTAGCACGAATTGGCAAGACAATTTAGATTTATTTTTCTTGATTTTTTAAGGCGAAAACTGGTCGATTCGAACAGCAAAAAACACAAAATGGATTGAATAAAATATAGAACCTCAAATAAAAAAAATAAAGGAAAGTTAACTTCGGCTCGACCGAAGTTTATATACCCTGGTAGCTTGTATACTTTATATAAATTAAGGTTTTAAATGATTTTCGTCGAACATTGATATCTGAGTTATTTCCCAAACTCAGCAATAGATGGCGCCATTACTTTGACCATTTGCTTGCCAGTTTGTTATATGGCAGCTATACGATATATTCTTCACAAAATTGTGTGGCAACTGATAATAATTACAATTGGAAAGTAAAAAGACGCTACCATTGAAAACAAAAGTGTTTTTCTCACTAGAACTACTTTTTCGACCGATCGTTTCTATGAATAGGAATACCATAGCTATGGTAGCTATATGCAATAGTCATCCGATTTGGATCAAACTTGCCATAATTGTGTGGTAGCATATAATATTCATCAGTAACGAGTTTCGGAGCGATAGCATTAAGAACAAAAAAGTTTTTGTATGGCAAAAGAAATATATTTCGTATGGCAGCTATAGTGGAATTGTGTAAATGCATAGAAAACTTATAAATTCGAGGTTTGGGCACGTTTGCCTTGAAAAGAAAAAGTTTTTTCTACTAAAACTACTTTTCGACCGATAGTTCCTATATGATATAGTCATCCGATGCGGCCGGTTCCGACAAATGTGCAGCGTCTTTTAAACAAAAGACTTTGTACAAAGTTTGGTTAAGGTAGCTTTAGGACAGACGGAGTAGATAGTATAGAAACAGACGGACAGACGGACACGGCTATATGAACTCAGTTCGTCATGCTGATCAAGAATACATATACTTTATGTGGTCTGAGATGCTTCCTTCAATGCGTTACAAACATCTGGACAATTTTAATATACCCTCTACAAGGGTATAAAAAGCATTAAAAAACAAAAAAAAAAAACGAGAAGCCCAAGCTAATTTGTACACCCTTGCAATCGCTGGTTTGGGAATATCAGAGCTACAACAAAACATTTTTCCTCAGACCTATCGTCGATCGCTTCAACCATTTTAGCAGCGTGCAAAATTTCAGCTCGCTAGATTGAAAACTGTGGGTCTAGTTTGCGTAGAAACAGACAGACAGACAGACGGACTTAAACAATAAATATTTTTGATCAGGGCGGCGAGCTGAATCGAATAAGCTTGTTTGTCTGTTTATACGCAAACTAGTCTCTCAGTTTTAAAGCTATCAAGGTGAAACTTTGCACAGAGTCTTTTTTCACTGCCTCTTTACTCGTTTTACTTTTTACCTAGAGTTTAAATTCTTAATAACCAAGACGAGCTGTATTAATATAGCCATATCCGAATGTCCGTCCATCCCTGCTGTTTTTTGGCTATCTCCCTTCTTAGTCGAAACTTGGCTCATGAGATTATATATAATTGTTGAAACCGACCGCTAGATCAATGGTCTACATAAGACAAGTCTTAAACTACTAGAACTATCTACTCGGAAGAACACACTGCGTATATTGTACTTATTATGGAAATGAAGGACTCCCCATCATTCTTGACTGATCACAAAGTTCTCTAAAAATTAAATAAAACTTCAAACAATCGCCGTTATAATTTCAAGATGTATTTAAAAATATTTTGGCAATAATTATAATTATAATCGTAGGCCGGTTTTCTTATTCTTCGATAAGTTTTAAACAGGCTGAAATCATAGAACACATTAAATTTTAATTATACAATTCATTCATTTCCATAATTGTTTAAAAAAACCATTCGATTTTAACAATTGCAGTTGGTAGAGTTCAAAAGTAAACTATAAGCAGTGGTAGGGTGAGGGGGGAGAAAACCAAATAGTAGAATAATAGTCGAAACCGAGAGAAAGGTTGCAAAAAAGACACGCCAATGTAATCGCTGGACAAGCAATTCCTAGTAACAACTTTGACTGGGGCTGGGGGCCAGTGCAAATAGCTCACGTCATTTATCATTTGCAAACAAAGAGAAGCCAAAACATCAGGTGAGCGAGCGAGGTGGACAGGACAGGACAGGCCAATCAAGACCAGAACCAAGCGGGGGCATAAATCACAAGGCACGCCTCGGTTCTCGTTCCCCGGTCTGTGGCACGTTCAGGCGACGACTCCTGAGAGTACGAAATGATTGCCCGCTGATTGCCAGTGCGGCAATTACTCAATTTTACACACGCGCATTATTTGTCTGTGTCGATCCTGGATTCGAGGGCGATCCTCCTAGTCGGGTCGGACAGCCTAAATGGGCCTCAGACTTTAATCAACGTTTATGTTAAACAATTTAAATTTATGGCAAAATAATGCGAGAGCGTTGCAATTGCTGACTGATCCCGCTCTCTGCTCCTCTCCCCCCACGCAGCAACTACGACAGTCCCTACCGTTCCACATACAGCATACCCACCAGCCTGGGAGTGCGTCCCTGCCATCAGCAGCAGAACAACAACTCCAGCAGCTACAACAACAATGGCGGCAGCAATTTACAGACACCTGACTCGCCGAGGAGCACGCGCAGTGCTCCCTGGCCCAGAACCCAGCAGCGTTCGCTCTTCGGCCATAATCCCTCCAGTCCGCGTTCGGTACGGTCGGCCAGCACAACGGGCGGTGGACTGCATCATCATCATCATCATCATCATAGCCATGGCCATGGTACGAGTCATCATCCGCAGTCATCATCTTCGCATCATCAGCGCCAGCAAAGAGCCAGCTCCTCCTCCGCCTCACATCAACAGCAACGCTATCGCTCCAGCTCTGTGGAGAGTCATTCATCAAACGATTCGCGCTCAACGCGCAGGTAAGTTCCACTGATACCGGAGCGGTGGTATCCCATTAACTGTAACACTTGTCTTTCCCCCGGGGCAGACACAAGCATCGTCATCGCCGGACCTCGGACAACGAAAGCGAACTGTCCCGTGGTTCGGGACGTTCGGGTCGCTCGCATCATCGCAAGCATCGGCGCTCCCATCGGCACAGACGTGACTCTGCGGGCGGCTCGGATCATGATAGCAATCGAGGACGCAGCTATTCGGGTCATCGCAGCTCCTCCATGCGCAGCGGCAGTGCCGAACTGATCGATTCCACGACGCAATGGCGTGAGGTGCAGCGTCGACAGGCGGAAGCCAGTCTGGGACAGAGTTCGGTGCAGCAGGCGGCTGTGTCCAAGAGCAGCATGGTGGCACGTAGCCTCCACAGCAATGACAGCCATTCAGACACGCATTCGCATCACAAGTCCCGCCGGCATCGCAAGAATAAGTAAGTATAGCGACGCTCACTGAAAGTTCTTGCTAAGTTTTCAATCCTGCAGATCGCCCTCGGAGTCAAGAAGTCGCATGTGGAATAGCGAACTGGCGAAGCATTTGCAATTTGATCTGGTCGATACGGAAGGCATGTCGGAACAACAGCTGAGAGAGATACCCTATACGGTGGTGGAAACCACTTCGAAGCGTTCGAATTCCAATTTGAAGATACACAAGAGCAACAGCAAGAGCAGTGTGGGTGCCAAGAGCACGGGATCGGGCAATACTATCACCAATGGCAGCGGTTCGACTGGCACTGGACAGGCCAGAAATCGTGTGGATCGCATACGAGGGTGAGTAGGGTTTTGCACTACCGAAAAGAGGCGGAAGCAGTTCAGCAGCAGGTGCACGTGGGATTCATACAAACACGTTTCGCGAACACAGCAGCCTTAGTGAGTGTGCTTAATGAGGATTTGTGTTAGTCAAACGCTCTCTCTATTACCAAAAGTGGCCAAAAAGTGAAAGTGTATTGGTGTGCGAAGCTCTTTTACGGACGTTCGTTTGGGGGATTAAAACTAAATAAATCGAGTCTTTGCAACAGATTCTTTTAGGTACGCATTTGTCTTTGCAAGGTCAGCTGCTTTGGCCATTTGCTGTAGCAGTAGGTGGGTTGAGCGTGCACTGCGTACTGAGTACTCAGTATCGAGTAATTAGTATGGAGAACTGAGTATCAAATACTGAGTACAAAGTACTGAGCATCGAGTACTGAGTAGCGATTACTGAGAATCGATTGGTGAGTATCGTCTACTGAGTATCGAGTAATGAGTACCTAGTACTGAGAGTACCGAGTACCGAGTATTGACTACAGAGTATCGAGTACTGAATATAGATTACGGAGTGCCAAGTACTGAGAATCGAGAAATATTATGATGTTTTTTTTCTGAATACACTTGCCAAATTTTTAGGATGTATATAATTATTTTAGATTTGTAATTTCAACGACTGCGATCATTTTCTTGCTGCATTATTATGTGTAATAATACAATTCGGTTGTGCCGTACTCACTACCATGTCGGGTCCAAGGATGTCAGCAGGCCTGTTGACGTTGATTTGACTGTGGAGGCTTCAAAGAATAAAATTTACAGATGCAACAAAAGCAGATCGTGTGGCTGAACTATAAGAGACATTGAAAATTTTATAAGTAACGATCTAAATCCAATTAATTAATTGATTTCCAAAACTCTTTCCGATTACTCCTTCTGGGATGTGTGCAGAGGTTTGCACCTAACAAATTTCTTCCAGCATCAAAAAGCACATGAACTTCTTCTCAATTGTCTTCGCCTGCAACGTAGTAGTGTGGCCAAAGGTTATGTAACCTAACGCAAGAGGCTAGGGCAGACACGACGGTCCATAAAAACGGGCGTGTGAGCGAGAATCCGATGCCTCGACCAGGTTTACATCCTTGGATGATCCTTTACTTTGGAAATCTCCGATCTCGGTACGTTCTGCTTTATGAGTATGTGTGTGTGAAGGTTATGGCCTAGGGCTGGCACATGGCCACGCCTGGCCTAAGCTTGTATGGCGTGCCCCAATGAAAATTATCCGCTTCACCACAACATACGGTTGGGTGGTACTGCCAGGAACACAAAGGCACCGCAGATCAGAAACACTATAAACAGACTCGCATATAGTCGACTCGTGTCGTATAAGCCAACAATTAGGAAATCGTTGGTCCACACCTTATATTCAAGCACTTGGGGCCGAAAGTAAAAGCCTTGGCAATGATGCTATTTGCACTTCGGGGATTGCAAAACTTCAGTGGATCTTGCACGCGGTTTAATATAATCTTGAATCTCACGCAAAGTATTAATACGTCTTTGATCGCTGCTTGCCAAAGAATAAATGTCAGAGTCAAAGCGGAAATTCGACCAATTCTGCGAAGTGTGACCAATTCCGATAAGGGAGAAAATCTGAGTTTGCAAATATAAATACTGAATTGATCAAAGTAGGGATCATTGACAGAGTAATGCATCCACACACGAATCTGTTCGACGAACCAATTTGACAAAAAAGAAATCATTTGCCCACTAACCAGTCGAACATTTCTCACAAACATCATTTGCTTGAAAATCTCAAGGAGTAAACATGAAAATATGGCAGCGAAAACTAACACAATCATGACCTTGATGGCGATACAAATTAGCTTAAAGCCTTTTTTCACCATTTTGGGGGCATTCAATAAATTGCAGCCACAATTCGTTGCTCATTTGGGCACGTGTTCACTCTACAAATATTTTTGACAAATGATATTCGTGCACTTGTTCCCATCCATTGACGAACATGTTTTGCACGAGCACACGCAAGATAGAAACGTTTCTGTTCTCTGCGAACAAAAAGTCGAACACAAAAATCTATCACGAACACCTCCACTAACGACGAACATTTCGTCGAGCACAACAACATAGAAAAACTAGCATAGAAGCACACTTTGAAACGACTCTCTTTTTTGAGTGATGTTAACTCCATTGTGACAATAGATACTTCATAGAGAAAACAAAATCTGTTACTCAAAATTGCTGTTGACGTAGGAAAACGCGGTGGTTAGAGGGAGACGGACATAGTTAAAAAAAAAATCAGAGAGTCAAAAAATAACTCAGAGCCAAAATGACAGCGAACAGCTGACAAATATCTGAGTGGAAAGTTGTCGACGCAGCGGATTGGGCTTCTATGTTAGTTTTTCTTCATATGTGTGGATGCCCTGCTTAATGCAGTGCGCTAACAGTGGCGTCCAGAAAAGTTAGTACATGTCATGTTCTAAGTAAACAATAATCTAGGCCATAATAATGGGTATAGTGGACATGAATATTTGCTTGCACCCTCACAGTATCGTGTACCAAGTACTGAGAGTGGATTACTGAGTAAGAGTACTGAGTATTGAGTACTGAATATTGAGTACTGAGTATTGAATACTGAAATCGATTACTGAGTATCGAGTACTGAGTCCATAGTACTGAGAGTTCCAAGTACTGAGTATAGAGTTCTGGGTATCGACTACTGAGTGTCGATTACTGAGAATCGAGTACTGAGTATAGAGTACGAAGTATCGGGTACTGAGAATCGAATATTGAGTATCGAGTACTAAGTAATCGCTGAGTATTGAGTACTGAGTATTCAGTACTGAGTATCGAGTACCGAGTACTGAGTATCGAGTACTGAGTATCGAGTGCCGAGTATTGAGTATTGAGTAAGAGTACTGAGTATAGATTACTGAGAATCAAGTACTGAGAATCGTGTAGTGAGTAGTGAGTATCGAATACTGAATATCGAGAACTCAGTATAGTGCTTCTTTTGTACCGGGCGTACAAATCAAAACAGTCGCAACCTGCACCCAAGAAGGTCAATGTATTTATAAGTCATTCAAAACTCATCGACTTACCAATCAGAAGTGCAAAACTTTCGCTTGACGTACAACGAAAATAAGGCGACACAAACCAGCTCTGCCCTATTATATAGACCTCTGGTCAGCGACTGAAAAAATGTGTGCCTGACACAAACCTCGGCATGCGTTCGGCTCGTGTTGGTGTGAATAACGAAATGTGTTCGGCCTCTGCGGGCTATGCATGACACTCATGACAAACACAGAAAAAGAGAATGCTTCCAGCGGGAAAAAGTTTTGTAGACGGTATTGCTTACAAGAGTTTCCGGACGGGTATTCGGAAAAAGTATGAAGAAAGCCTATTTAATGCTCGTTTCTAAGCCTGCTTGTGAGTATGCTGAGAATATCTATCTAAAGCTCGTGTTAGCTTAAAAATATTTAACATATACTGTGAAGAAGCTCGCTTATGATCTCCTTCTCGAATTTTCCGAAAATGTTCATAAAATGCTCGTTATTCTGTCCGCTGAGCTGCTCACCATAAATAACTAGGGATTACCCATTATTAAGCAAAATTAAGCTGCTGAACTGCTGCTGCTTCATTTGGATAGTACCTAAGAGGAGTGAACACTTTGGTCCTTGCTCATTATCTTGACTCGCAGACTCTACTACCAAAACTCTCATCCGCATGATAGCAATAGCGTAGGCGTCGCTGGAAGCGGCAATGCGCCCAAAAATGGATCCATACGTTCAGCCAGCACCATTTCGTCGCGGGAATGTGAACGTAACAATGGATTGGTGAGGTAAGTGAAACCATTGATCGAAGATCCAACGGGTGTGTGGCTACAGTTTTTCTGTTTAGAATGATGTCCAGCATGAGCATGGGTGATTTCATTTCACCCACGGGCTCAAATCTAAGTCCTTTGGAGAACTCAACGTTACGTGTTTCACATGAGCATACGGACTCGGGTCTAGGTGCCGATCAGGATTATGCCTACTCCTCGGAAAGGTAAGAGAATTGCTTCGATTTCCATTTGTGTAAGCCAATAACCCTTCTCCCAGATCCAGTGACAGTACACGCTATGGCACCAACAAATCTTCAGGCGCCTCCAGCGGTTCGCATACTCGTAAATCTGCGGGCAGTGCCAGTGGTGGCGGCTACAACAGCCTCATGCAACAGACTGTGAGTAATCAGCAGCAACAACAACGTTCCCTATTCGCACAACAACAGCGCCAACAACAGCAACTACAGAAGCCCAATTACAAACACGCCTCCTCATCCACTAATCCCACCACCAATTCGGGTCTGGCGCCGGTGCACAGTAGCGCTGCTTCATCTTCCTGCTCCACTAACCATCCAACTAACCACACACAAACGCCGGCTGCTGGCAATCGCCTGCTCAACTACACGACTTTTGAGAATAATCAGTACAAGTTCAGCCTGAACAATGCCCTGGCCAAGGGATCGGTAACGGGATCCACCTCGGGCATTGCCAGTGGCGGCGGCAGCAGCAGCAATCTAACGGGTAACCTGGTAACGGGCTTTGGTGGTGGTAATGGTGGTGCTTTTCACAGGCAACGCAGTTTTGTGGAGTGGCCCAGTAATCCGGCTGCTCCATATTACTACCAGGGACCGTCGACGAGTGCGGCTCAGGTAAAGAGGCGTGATGCCAAGTCAGATATAGGTGTGCCCACGCGTCGTCTGTCCGGTCAGAGTCTGACCAAGACGCAGCTACTAACGGGCGGAGGCAGTGGTGCCGCTCAGTTGGCCAATGCCAGCTGCTATCCGCTGCACTATGCCAGCAGTAGTGTGACCCAAGCCGGTTACAACCGTCCGCTGGGTCAACGCACGGCCATGCACTCATCCTCGGGCGGGCCAGGAGTGGGCGGCGGTTATGGTTTGCAGCCAGCGAAATCTGATCTCTTTCTGTCCTACATACATGGCGGAGAGTTTGAGCGGCCCTACATCTACAACTACAAGATGCCACAGATGCCAACGGGCAGTGGCAGTGGATCATCACCCAAGCAACAGCCCACCGCCTATCACATCTCTGGCTCACAGACAGCTGATCCGCCGCCACCACCGCCGCCGCTTTATGGCGGTACGGCGCCCGCCAACGATGTCATGTACTATCAGTTTGACAAAGGAGCCGCCGGTGCATCGGAGTCGCCCATTGTTAAGCAACCGCAGTCGGTGCAGTCGGTGGCTGGTGGGCCATTAGTCTATCTGCAGCATGGCCAGAATGTTGCGCCATCGAATGTCACCTCCACGCAGCAAACTGTGAGTAAGATTTAGGATTCAGCGGTCGCATGTTGCGTAAACCTGTCGCATGTTGTTGTTGTTGTTGTACGTCTTCTCCTCTTGTGTGTTGTCTTCCCGCATGTACCTTAAGTTCGTTTCGATTCTTTTGTTGTCTTGTGATTGTGTCAAGTTGCCGCATTTCAGTTTAATTGAATCTGTATTTTATTGGCATTATCGCATACGAGGCAAGCACTTAGCTGAATGTACATACTTGTCGTTCCTCCAAAACTCCCAAACTGCATGCACCCGACAACATGACGTATACTTAATTTTCTAGCGCGCACACACTCGGAGAAACTATGAAGCATGATGTACTCAAAAACATAGCTGTACATCGAAATAGACATTACTATTTTGGGTTTTTAAAAATTTGATTACCATTATTATAGTTGAACAAACAAATTTTTGGATATTCAAAATAATTGCAACTACTTACGATGCAATATTTCATTACATGAAAGTAGTCGAAATGGCAATTACGAATTACGAAATAATTGCAATAGGACTGGTAATTGAATTTTCAATTAACCAAAGAATTTTATTAGTAATTTTGATTTACAGCAAATTAAGTTCCATATATTTAAAGCTAAGAACAAAATTATCAGTCAATATTCAAAAATATTATACGAGCTCCAGAGACGATTCACTCCCACTAAGCTCTTGTGTTTTGATTCAAGCAAAATGTAACAAAACCATCTTACCACTTTCTGATCATTTTCAGAGTGTACCTCTCTGCTCGTACATATAAATACTTTTTTTCTCTCCTAATTTCATATTAATCCACAGCAGACGCCTTTTCACTAGGAATTTACAAACATACTACATATATTTTCCGTAATAAGTAACTGAAGCTTTTATGTTGATTATTTTGTAAGACTCATTGTAAACATGTGAAGCGATGTCTATGCTCTGTCCCCCTGCTGCCTCTGTGTCCCTGCGCCTGTTCTATCTGGGCTTAGTTACATGCACACTTATCTTTTGGCTTGCACACACTTCTCAGCTTGTATGTACATGTAGATGTGTAAGTGACTGTGTGTGTTTGTGTGTGTGTGTGTGTGTGTGCGGGTTATCAAAGAGCAACTCTAGTATGTCTGCAAATAAACTTGCCGCTATCTGCGTTCTGTGTCTGAAATCATATACCAAATTTAATTAACTTAAATTTCATGTGTGTGAATATGACTTGAGGAATTTGGTGAAATGAAAATTTGGTGTCTGCTTTTAGACACTTTAATTAGCTACACTCGAATCTTTTTCAGTTTTCCTTCTTACATTACACTGTTTATCATTTAATCATCCCTTCAGAACGGCATAGTACTGTATCAGAGCAAAATCAGCCCTAATTTTTAAGGGCTGGTGCTGAAATCATGCATTTCAGTCATGAATTTAACACAGGCAGGGCCTACCAAGTCAAGACTAATGTTTCTTTCAATCATGATTTCAGTGCTTAACTCATGGGTTCGTTTTAAAACAGTACTGAATTCAGTAATGAATTGGAGCAATTTCTACTTCTCATTACTGAATCAGCGCTGAGGCGTAGAACTGCAGGGAAATAATTGGATATTTAAAAGTAAGAGTAACTACACAGAAAATAAGTCAATCTCAGTCATTTTTGATGCAATCCGTTTTCGGATTGAATGTAGTTCGAGTATCGAGCTTAATTAAATCTCGGGTATTCTTGCACCAAGCCGACTTCGATATCAAATCAAGTACGAATATCGAGCTCATGTCAATATCGGACCATCTTGATTGGATCCGACTGAGGGATCAAGTAGAGATCGAATAACAAGATGAAATCAATCCCATGTGAGCTAAAGTGGGGATCAAGACAAGAATTCCGGGATTGAAAAATCCATACTCAAATCAATCCTTTTCGAACTTGGTTTGGGATTGATTTAAGTCCGGATATGTCTAATTTTTTTTAGAAGCATTTAAATGTTTATTTGGAGCGATACATCAATTCCTGTCATTTACTTTTTAAAGATTATTTCAAGTAATAGGCTAATTACACTGAGCGCATCAGACATTCAACATCCTGAGTCATAATCATTAACCATGGCGAAATTTCTCCTCCTTGTAGCATGTTCTTATTTGACACCGACCGAATTAACATTTTTACATCAACATTACAACAAAAACTTTAAAATGTTGACATAGCAAACGGTGATTTAGCATTTAAACTCAGGATGTTGGATGTTAGATGTGCTCAGTGTGATTAGCCTACTCCCAAATAAAAGTAATCATCAAAATGACACTATTTAGTTTTCAATTTGAAACTATTTAGTAACAGATTCTCTTTAATACTCCAAGTATCAAGTTGATAATTTCGAAAGTATTTCGAGGATGTCAAATTGATACCAACTTGTATCAGACTGACAGTTTTTGGCAATTGTCAAACTTTTTTTAAAATTTTGATACTAGCTTTTATCAATTTATTATATTTTCTTATCATTATTAAAATTAAAACATAAAATTTTAAAAACTTCTTACTTTATTTCGAGCTCTTACAAAATGTAATTGATTTACACTAATGAAATGAAATCGTCAAGTGTGGACACCTTATAATGGGAAACATTGTTCTCTTACCCTGCATGCTCCGTGTCCACTCGGATTTTGTTTAAACAGAAGTCACTGTAATGGTGTGCCTTATGCTGGATGCCTTTCATGTAGAGCTTTACGCCTTCGACAAGATCCTCAGTGAAAAAATACTGTTCTGCAGCTATCTTCGTTTTGAAACTTTTGCATTGTGCGTCATCATGCAAAGCGATGAAACAGCCACAGCAGCATTGTGGCGTGATAAATGTCTAAAGAGTTACATTTCTTATTTACATATGTTTGCAAAAAGCGACCACAGCAACATATATACATATGCATTTGACATGCTTCGTTTTACAATTCATACATTCTTCGAATTCTCAAACTATTCGTTGACATTGAAAATTTTTTAGTTTCAAATTAATACTTCTGCTTATCAAATTAATATTGTACGAATCAAATTAATAATTACAATATCAATATGATGCTCTCTTGGCTTGATACAAAAAAAATTATACCAGTTTTAGTTTCAATATGAGACAACGCGTATCAAATTGATATTCATCAATTTTTATTTTTTTTTGTTGTAGAGCTCAGAGACTAGAAGAGCTAGACCAACCAAATTTGAAACGTAGACTCCAATTGTCTGCACGCAGAATAAGTTTGTTTCAAATTTTAGTCACGCCCATCCCGCCACCCCAATAATAAATGTTGAATAGCTTCCACAATTTTTAAGTTATCGATCTCAAATTTGAATATACATTTATATTCGCAATATCTATAATCCCTCAAATTTTCATAAAGATCGGAAAATAAATAGCCGAGTTAAAAAATGCTTGCAAACTTTTTGCCTTTCCCCCCATCAGGTACACAGGAAGGCTATTAAACCTTTCTTCCCATAAGTAACTCGTATTTTGAAGTCGGGTCTTCAACTTATTCCCTCGCTTTTGCTTAAAAATTGCCCGGCTTTTTTTTGTGTAGTTCAAAGAAGATATTTTTCTCATATTCAGAATCGGAACTCTGCACCTCGTCATTTGCCCAAACCTCTGTCTCCTTTTCCATTTCCAATTCTTAATCCAATTCGGTCGATAATATATTTGAGTCTTGATCAAAAATATTTTATTTGACTTATAATCCAATAGAAGCAAATACACCTAAAATGTACTTTGCGTTCTAAAAGATTTTTGGAACTTGTCCGAAAGAAATAAGGGACAAATTTTAAATTTAAAGCAACATAATTCTCGCTTTTAAACAGAATATTCGTCAACAGCATAATAACTTTTAGAGTTCAGTTTCTATTTCACAAAATGGTTTCCCCCCGAAGGAATTTGGAAGCCAAAAACTTTGCTCAATTTTACGCATGCCTAATTAACAAGCAAAATATGCCAACTAATTTTTGTTTAGCACACAAATAAATTGCACAAAAACAAAAAAGCAATAAAACCCAAGACAAGACAAAGCACTGAGGGAGAGAGAGAGAGGGTGAGGGGGCAATAAAACAGAATAAATAATAAGCAACTATTTGCGCTACATTATCCAAGTTTATATAACGGACAAGACACTCCCATTGGGCGGCAGCAGAAACTTTTGGGCTGCCCAAGCAAATAATTTCAACCAAAGTTGACGGCACAAATTTCGCAAAAATACTTACAATTCTAAAATAAATTCTGTGCCAGCTAGCGGCAGCAGCAGAGGCAGCAGCAGCAGCAGCGCAGCAGAGTACACACGCATGTGTACAAGTCGAATAGCCTCCAGAGCACATACTAGAAACATTCACGAAATGTTTGGCATAATTTTGCTATAAAATAAATTTTGCAAAATTGTTTTCCTAAGCTGGGAAGCAGCTTAGTGAGCAGGACAGGCAAAGGAAAGGACATCAAATAAAACAAGCAAATCAAAAATTATGACAGCACAGCAAGGGGCAGGCAACCAGCAAAGGACATGGTGAAAGAGAGAGAGTGGGTGAGGGCCAAAGTGGCAAAGTGCGCAGCCAGCGGCTAAAAGACAAATGCCAATGCTGACAACAGTCAAACGGTGGGCGACCGGCAAGCATTTGTGGCATGTCTTCGCCAAAAGCAGTTAAGTCAATAAATTTACTGATTTAATGTGGCAAAAGTTTCGATTCCTTGTTGTTGTTCTTGCTCAGTTGGTCTGAAGGGTTAGGTTCCATTGTTATTGTTCCATTTGTTTTAGTTGTCGCCTTAGGGAACACACGCACACACACATACTTACTTCACTAACAAATGTTAGATTAACACAATTGGTAAACAATAAAAAACAGTCAGCTTATGGTGCCTTAAGCCATTTCGGATCTCTCTCAGATACTTGTGTACCGATTTGGCTAGAATTGAACGTTTTAGTTTCTTTTTTTTTGGCATAGAAACGCAAGTGCAAATAATGTCGAATACACTTGGAAATAAAACCTTAAACAAAATTTTTTTAAAAATAATTTTGATAATTCCATCATATGCTTTTTATTGACTCCTTGCGTTGGGGTAAGCTCTCTTGAAGGGTTTCATTGTTGATCTATGCATAAATAGAGGAGGGAAAGAAAGTTAAATACCAGTTTTGACGCCAAATATCATCATTACTTGCATGATATTTTATTGTTTCTAGCCATAAGCGTACTATACAACAAAGGAACTGCCAAAACAAAAAACTCCATATAAAAGCAAGTTAGACTGCTGCAGTCGAGTACCCCGACTGCGAAATACCCTGTTCCAAGCTATGTTCTTTTTGCTCGGATCTTATTGTGGTTTTCAGAACTCAAAATCTGAGTTCAAACATACAAATGGCTATGACAGTTTTCCTCGGTTAAAAGGAGGAGGAGGAAGAATTTTCCAAATCTAAAACAAACTCACCTGAGTACGGTATACACCTACATAAATGTAAAAACTTGTGGCTTTATCTCTTATAGGCTCTAAGATCGACGCGTTCATACAGACAGACGGACGGACGGACAGTCGGACATGGTTAAATCGACTCGTCTGCTGATGCTGATCAATAATATATATACTTTCTTTCTGGCTGTTACATACATTTGCACCACTTCATGATCCCCTTTTCCCATTTTTAATGCGAACAGGGTATTAAAACACTCAATACTTTTGGCATCAAAGCCCTTTGGTGCTTTCTTTATTGGCAATCCACACTTCCCACAAAACGTTTCATGTTATTCATTTACGAGTAATTTCAAATTAGACCAAAACAATGCACTGAAATACTCCCAAATTCCCCTAAAATTCCAAATTGAATCTGTTATTGAAACACAAATCCAAACCACTGCCTCCTCGGGCCGCTTTGCTGGCTTCGCTCGAAAAGGAACCGGTCAAGGAAAAGGACAACAGGGAGACGCCTTCAGAGAAGGCGACCGAGCAGGAGTCCACCCACATAGTTAATAAAATTAAAATAATTATCACTAAGAATACAAGAAGTAATAGTCATAATTAGACAACGGATTTTATGCACTTTTTTAAATGAAGGTAGATTGAGGTGAAAATCTGGAATTATACTAATTAAATACCCCACTTTACATTGAAAACTGCATTTTCAATATATGCGAATTTTGCATATGCAAACAAATATCCAAAATATGCAAAAAAAAATATGCAAAATATGCAATAAATATGCAAAAAATGTAATTGTAATAAAAATACATAACAATGGCGAAATTTGCAAAAATTCTCATTCTTGAGCTTAGATTATTATAAAGAAGAAATAGATGGCAAATATAGACGGTTAAATGGAAGTTGTAGACCAGAGAACGGCTTCGTTCGATTGCAAAACGCTCACACATTATTCAACACCCGAATAAACAGGCTTCGCGCTCCATTCATCAAACTTGCATACTCAACATGTTCGCAGCAGAGTTTTATTCGAACCAATTGTTGGCACTCTGATTATAATCATGTTCGACTTCATTCCAATCAGTTCGGCTGATTGTTCCTTTGGCTCAACGACGATTGTTTAGAGTGAGCGAAAATCACCTTGTATGAATAAACTCTTGCTATCCATGCTCTTGCTCAGCTATGAAAATGAGAGAGTGGAAAGAGTGAAACCTCTCGCTCAACGCTGTGGCCGGTCAACGCTGAGTTTTGTTCGATCAAACACTCTAGCTCAACCGCTCGATGCGACTGCCGGTATGAGCTGAATATATTCCGCACTGAGTTCTGTTCGATAAATAAATATGAACATACATGTTGGATCACATAACGCCGCTCGATGCGATTGCGTTGTGAGTTGAATATATTTAGCTCTGAGTTTTGTTGATTGATTAAATGTGAGTAAGAATATTTGTGTATGAGCCAATCAAGAAAAAAGTGATTTTTGCGGTTCTCTGTTGTAGACCGAGCAAATGAAAGGTGTACCTTCTAAAATATCGGGATATTTCTAAATTGTTCATTCATTTCAGATTTTTATGAAGATTTTATAGACGGCTAGAGTACACGGGTAAATAAAGGAGATGTAAAACAAATGGTCAAAAAAATAGTGAAATTTTAAAAATTCTCATTTGAGCTTAGATTATTATAAAGAAGGGTAAACCGGCGGGGAAATAGGAGGAGTAGATCAAAGAGTCAAGAAAATTGCGAAATTTGGAAAATTTTCAAAGGACCTAAGATAACTTTGAAGGTTTGATATATGGCAATTGAAGACTCGTATATAAGAGTCTTAGACCAAAAACCGCAATATTTGTCAAATTTTCATTTGAGTATTTACGAAAGAGCAGGCATTGGTAAATATGAGGCATAGATTGAACAGGTCAAAATTTGCCAATTTTTCGTATGACCTAATATTATTATAAAAATTTTATGGATGGCAAGTATGACCAAAGATTATTATGAAAACTTAACAGACGGCAATGGTAGACGATTTAATACAGAAAGTGTAGACCGAACTGTCCAAATATATCCCAAAACTTTCAAAATTATTATTTGAGCTTAGATATAATATTTCACGAAATTTGGCCAATTTTATGAGTTTTGGGAATCATTCAGATTAGATAGATGGCAATTGTAGACGCGTAAATGGTTAAATGCAACGGTACAAAAAGCGGCGAAATTTACAAAACGCGTAAATGAGTTAGATTATAATTTAGATGGGTAAATTGACGGGTCAAGATCAAGCGGTCCAAAAATCCGCATATATTTACAATTTTTATGATAAGTTTAGATTATGATGAAGATATAATAGTTGGCAATTAAAGACGAATAAATAGGAGGTGTCGGTCAATCGGCTTAAAGAAATTTTAACATTTGCGAAATTCTTATCTGAGCTTAGATTGACACAAAGACGGGTATATCGACGCGTAAATAGGAGGTGACCAAAAACTCGGGAAATTTGAAACAAAATTTTCATGAAGATTTGATAGATGGCAATTGTCTATTAAGCTTCACTACATCGTATTGTGTTTCAAATTCTAAAGATGGCGCAGCAACGCACACCGTGTGCCTGCTATGTAAATATGTGTTGCAAAACAGTTTGATGGCAAATCTTTTGGCAATTTTTGAATTAAACGTGTGTTTGATCACTCATTTTTGGCATTTTAATTGATTACAATTTGTATTGGTGACGTTGATTTACAAGTTCAAACTGATTTGCAAATATGCAATTTATGCATATTGATCAATAAAAATAAGATGTGTGCAATCAGAACTTATTTAAAATATGCAAATATGCAAAATCCGATGTCTAGTCATAATAGTGCCTCCGCCTTCAGTGCGACAACGGCAAGCGCGGATCAGCCATCGCCCATCATTGTAATAGGAGCTGGACCAAGCCAGACGGCTGGTCATTGTCATCGAGATCCTTTACCTTGATCAGCGAATCCATGTTATTATCATCGCTATTATTTATGTCCAAATCTTTCAATGTGAACATATTATATGCATACATCTTACAATCTGGTCACACTGTCCCAAAACAAAAGAATTATCACTTATAGTATTCTTGTTTTGGCTTTTTTTGATAAGGTGTATACTAAACTTTTCCTCATAGCTCATTGGATTGATGACAAATTTTCGCTACTATTTTCTGAAAATTTCAGTTATGATAGACTTTGTGTATGACGCATCCCATTTTACTAGCCTATTTATATGACCTATCAACATTATTCTTAATAAACGTGACCGTCATTCACTTCCACCAAAAGCTCCTGGGCATAATTGCGGTGCTTCAGCAATTCCGTTTCCAAGTTTTTTCCCTTTTTATGTCTTATGGAATTTCCTCAGCGTATGACATTTATCAAACTGAGAACTTGCAGTCAATTTGAAATTCCATATAATATCAAAAGCACTTCTTACTGTTCCAGCTACACAAGTAAGCTAAGACCTTGTATCTTATGGGTTGTATAGATTATTAAGTTTCCCTTTGCATAAAAACAAAAGAAGAGTGTAAGCCAGAGTTATTTTGGATAACCAATATTCTAAATAAAGGAAATCTTTGCGAAAGTAGTCATTGTATTAAAATTGATTTTGAGAATTGCCTCAGAAAAGGAGCATTAAGCTCGTCTAATAGTTTGGTTTCCTGGAACGTTAAATCCCTAACTGCCATTAAATTAATTAAGAGAGTTCCCCAACAAATCAAATGAAGCTTTAAGTAGCAAATATGAATAAAGCGTATGAAAACAAAACGTTCCATTGCCAATTGATTTGTGTACGGAAAACATTTTGCAAACTCAAATAGTGCGGAAAAAGGTGTAAAAAAATTGCAAAATTGTTCAACAATTGGTATGGTTTTTTTTATTCGTCTGCATGATTTAATTATGCACAATGCAAACCATTCGAAAGGAGGAAGAGATGTTTTTTTATATAGCTTTTCAATTGCCTCTAAGCGGGTCTATTGTCTTTGGACTGCGGGCATATGTCGTTTTTAATATTTATATACATTTTATTGTTCAAAGTTTTATGCATGGCCCAGGAAAATGCTATTTTATGCATATGAATGGAGGGTGGAAAAAAATGGGTAACTATTATCTAACTAATGGCGACAGTTGCCAGACGAGGTCGGTCCCTGACATTGAAAGTGTCCTAGGTGGGTGTGTTAATGGCGAGGGCATTTGCCAGACAATTTGATGCATTAGCCTGGCAAGAGGCGTGTTTTCCCAATTAACACACTCACATACTCGCACACACACACACACACACACACCCTTAAACGCTAAACCAAATTAATTAAATTTTGGGAGCTTCTTTGACTTGCCACCCAATGTTTATTTAAGCCATCTCATACGTGTTTCCATTAGGCCACCATTCAAAGTTCATTATCTAAAGGAAGTGGTGTTGGGGGATAAGCAACAAATACAATTTTTAAGTTGAATGCAATTTTAATTAATAGAAAATCAAACATGCCCAAAATCTATGTGTATAGAACACAAACTTGTACACAAAACTTCTGTCGACCGTAAAAAGCATCAGCTTTGAGCTTAAGATGACAGAGAGAAGGAGGACGAGTTGGAGCAGGGTAGATATGCGAAGTACGTGCACCTTGTGGGATTTCATTTACAAATGAATTTGTCCATCTCACTAACTAAGTATATGAGAGTTGGGATCACTTTGTTTGCATGTTTGCTTAATACCTTGGAAAACACGACAGTGTGAGTGTGTGTCTGAGTGACTTTTGCCCAAGAACTCAATCATAAAGGTAGAACGTGTTTGTGGCCAAATTGAATGAGCTTTTAAGTGTATTGGTACATTGAGTAAGACATTTAGAGAGATTTGCCCATGTCAAAAGAAAATGGCTCAATATGAGACTGTGTGTTGTTTACCTTTTTTGTGCTGTACTATGAACTCTCAATAAGACTACAAATGGAATAGATAATTGTAATTAGCACATGAAAATGGTATATGTATTTAATGCTGGTACGTTCGAGTTACTTTAGCTTCAACTACAAGACCTTTAACAAGATGCGATAAATACACATACGACATATTGCTTAAATTCATGCATGTCTTGGATTATAAACATCTTTATACTGAAAGAAATGAATGTAAAGTTTTTAAGAGCCCTAGATATAGGTTCATTAAGGGAATAACTAGTTCGGGAAAATTGGTTGGAAAAGGGTTGGAAGGTTCTAAGATTTCTGCCTGGTACATTTAAATTTATCTTCCCTAGCAAGGTAGGACAATCAATGCAGCCTAAAACAAGGTCGTTTAAAAACAATAAAGACCCAATAGTTCTTCTATCTTCTGGGGTGGAGAGATGCACCAAGGCACATCTACTAAAATAAGGCGCCAAAGGATCAGAAAAATTGAGCGGAATGAGCGCGAATTTTAGAAATTTTTTCTGCACCCTTTCAAGCCTCTTTGTATGAACTGCACTAGAGGGATTCCAAATAAATGATGCATACTCCAACTTGGAACGCATAAATGCAGAGTAAAGGCTTAACCTAGTGTAGTGTAACATGGAATAGGCTTTTGGCACTTTTCAGACTAGTATCGAAAATAACAAATTTTTCATTTTTAGTCAGCTTATTGACACATCGGGAAAAATACATTACAAGCTTTTAAACATATAATTAACATGATGCTAGGGAACCGCCAAAAAATTTAAAATTTTCTATAACCCAACCGCTTTTTTTTTAAAGGGAATAATATGATAAGTCTTGAGACACTCTTACGAGCTAAGGGGTTAAGTTTGTGCAAAAGTATGTTACGAGAGAAAGAATCATTCAAAGAATCACCCTATAAAGTATATATATTCAAAAATCAACAGCCGAGTTGTATAGTCACTATAGACAGTATAGGTAAGTTCGTCTGTCAGTATGAACAAACAGAATTCAGAGATGGTAAGAGGTAGAGGTTTGACATATATGGGATTCTTATTCTTGCGGGCAGATCACTTTTATTTTTTAAAATTTTTGCCCACAGTGGTCCCAAATCACAAAAAGATGGCCAAAAGTCGAAAAACGGATTTGATTTGGCTGAAAGTTTGTACTCGGGTGTTTTCGGGTTCGCTGATTACGAATTCCAAGTCAAAATTCAGAAAGACAAAATGGTGGATGCAATATGGTGGACAATTTCTTCAAAAACGATTGTGAATATGTTGTGAAATTATGATAGTGAATAAATTGAATGGAAAATGTAATGACAATTGACATTACATGATTTGTGAAGAAGAGGATTTGAATATAGTAATTGATCATTATTATGATGACAATGAAAATTCATTATATTTAATTTTATTACATTTAAATTTCTTACATTCTTTATTATAATTTTAACATCTTTTAGTCCTAATCGCTGTACTCTAATCAGTCATCATCGTCAGATGCATCGCTTGTACTGATAGAATAAATCTGACTTGACTCTGGAACTGAAAGTGAAATCAACAGTTCAAGCGCGTATGGGGATAGCGATCTTTGTTTCTTCGGAGGAAGTTTTCGCAAACTGAATATAACTGAATCTGACGTTACTAAAAGTCTGCAAATAATGTCTTCCATGTTTTTTGTACGGTTACATTTTCGTGAAAAATCTTCTCGGAATTTTTTGATACTCTTGTTACATGATTTCTGTGCTTCTTCAGAGATTTGCCCGATAGGAAACATCGAAGATTCCACAATTTCGTGACCGTGAATAAGAATGTTGTGTACTGGTATGTTTTAGATATTAGCGATCTTTAAAACTGTCATTATGAGTAATATATGCTTTCAAATATATTCTGCAAAATTTGCTCTTAGTCAGTATCTCAAAATATTACTTGCTTGAGTATAAATACGTCGGCATCTGAATAAAAATTAAAGTTTTGCCTATTTTCTCAAAAAAAAAACTATAAAAAATTCACTTTATTTCAGATTTTTGTGTTTGAGGGCTTTTCTTAAAGTAATTCAAATACTTGAAATCAGGGTTCGTAAATAATACATAATGTAAATAACATCGAGTTCTAAACAATGTAAAAAACAGTAAGCATTGTCTCTTTGTAATTGTTTGTTTAGAAATGTTCAAAATGTTTTGAACAGTGTTCTATTCAATTTTTGTCAGAATAACGAACTCTGATAAATAACACTAGGCGTTTTAGCACTTTAAATAAAGTGTGTTTCGAATGGTAACTTTGTTAACAAATAAAAAACATGTTAATTTACATTTTGAACATTTTACTATTCGACACACGAAAGCAATAACATTTTTAAAATTTTTATTATATTATTATTTATATTATATTGTTATTGTGTGTTATTTACGAACCCTGCTTGAAATTGCAAATTTAAAAAATCATAAATTTTGTTAACTCATTTGCATTTACAAGCACTTTAATATCGATCAATTTTCAAAATTTTGCAAAAAATTATGTTTTTTTCTATTCTGAAAACAAGAAGAGGCCAGGTTTTTTCTTTACCACTTTTCAATCGGTGCAAAAACAAAAATGATATGCGAGTTTTAGTGGAAGCAGCTTCGTAAATCATCGAAAAACGCGTTTATCGATAATGTCTCGATAACTTTTCGACAGATTCATTTCGATTTTCGTGCTCAGCGGGCCAAAATACTTTAGAAAAAGTTGTTTTGGACAATTGTGGGAGAGTGCTGCCGTGACAACTACAAAAAACTCCAGAAAATTCACGTAATGCGTGACAAAATTCATCACAGAGACTGAATCTGCAGCTAACCGCAGCTAATTTTCAGATATGTTTTAAAAAAGTGTCTAAACAACTATTTCTATTTTGTTCAAGAGCAGGATCTAATAGGAGTTTTGACTTATTGCTTTTTAACTCAACTTTTCAGAATGTGACCAACAAAAAACGTATACTTTTACTAAAGACTCACTATTTCTTGCATTGTTATTAATCATTTCGAGCAATACATTTGAATTTCACTTACTTTCTGAAATAGAATCCAATTTGTAGATTCCAAATCGGTTAACTTTTCGCGATTCTATGCGCGAACGTTGTTTTATTTTCGATGCGTGACGAGTAAACGTCATATCTCGCACAGTTTTGCATATATGTAGATGGTTCGTACCTTTGATACATATTAAGTAATCAGTATTATTTATCGATCCGCCAAAGAAATGATAGCGATAGTCGAATTATAAGGAAAACAAACAATTATGATGGGTAGCACTGGCGGCAAGGGCGATGGGCAGCACTTCGCACACTTTATGGGTACATTGCCACTTTTTAATTAATTTGATCAGATATACACATACTTTGGTGGTTCAGAGTACATTATAGTCGGGCTTGACCGACTTTCTTACTTGTTTTCATCTTAATGACTTGAAACTTAGTTTGCAGCCGACGTTCGCGACATATTTTGACACGTTTTCCCAATTTCCTAAAATCCGCCCACAAGAAAAATGGATATAAAATTCTGCATGCAAAATCAATTTTTCATCCGATGGACTTGAAACTCGATTTGTAATCAAAATATTTTACATATATTTTTGTTTGTAATGTGATTTTTCGAAATGGGAAAATTAGGCTAAAGATTGCGAAAATTTTTACGGAAGAAACGATTGTCATGAAACTCGATTTCGGTTCGGACAAACGGACAATGGCTATATCGACCCGACTGTTGATGCTAATCAAGAAGATGCATATTTTATAGGCTGTTACATACATTTGTGTAGCTTTGGTATAGAGTATTAAAAGTGGGTAGCACATTCTTGGTAAACTTTGTTCGTTCCACCCAAATTAGTTGGTATGTAAAAGCAACCCCCTAACTATTCCCACAAAGCAAAACAAAACGCGTTGCATGCCATTGCTAAGCAATCAACATTAAACCGCAGGGCAAATTGTGTCATATCCCTTTCCCTCTGATCACCTGTACGCTTGGTTTGAATTGGTTTGGTCAGCTGTTTGACCGCCAGCTTCAATCGGGCGAGGTTTTATTACCCTCACCATTTTGTATTGGCTTTGGCCATTGTTTTGCTGAGGCAACATTTTATGCTGCTTTGGCATTGTGTGTAATTAAAAGTTTCGTGCCCCGTGGCTGAAATAATACATTTTGTATGCAAAAAGGCGTTAGCTTGTGTTGTGTCCACTATACAGGTAAATTAATTAAAAATGGCATGGAACAAATTTTGTGAATTTGCCGTTAAGTAAATATCGCTACACGTTTTGTTGATGTAATTGAAATATTATTTACATAGCAAATAGTGTATTAAACTGCATGGCGTCGCATGTGTTTGCCTGCCTAAATCGATTTGTTGATGTTTGTGTTAAATTAGCCACAGTTTTAATAATAATATGAATGATATTGTGATAATCCCTAGTTAAGTAAGTGCATGACAAAGCTCCGCTAGAGACCCATTTTCGACTCCTGCAAGAAAGCTAAACCTTGTTTGTATTTCACACCCTCCCCCCAAAAAAAACACAAACACCACACCCCAACCAATGAAAAAAACCCCAAAATATATGCACACCTAGGCAACGCACTCTTCGTCACACTCCTGCAGCGAGGAAGATGAGGCCATGTTGGTGTTGGAGGCCATGCAACAGGATGCCCAGACCACCAATGACGAGACTGAAGATACCGATGACATTTATGATGATGAAGCGGCCGAGGCTGAAGACATGTTTGATGCTGATGCACCTTTGATGTCGCCCACGGGTAGCCACAATAGTAGCAACAACAACCAGAGCCACAACAGTGGTAATCGATCAGCCCTGGCCAACATTAATCTCGATAATTGCAATGCGAATGTGGTACAACCAATTAACACAGCCAGCCAATCGTTAAATTGTCCCACATTGAATGCAAATACCAATACCAACTCCAATGCGAATGCGAATCCAACTAGCGACCCTTCACCCAACCACCACCACCCACCACCAACAACAACAACTGTATCGAACTTGCACTCGAATCTACAACAAAATCCAAACATTTCCTCCAGCTTAGAGATAATCCTATCGCCAATTATACAAAGTAGTCGACGGTAAGTTTGTTTTTTTTCCCCTCCCCACCCCATCTTTTATACTAGGGGTGGGGGCCTGCTGTTTTCTGTTTTGTGGCTAACACAGAAAGTTAATTGATTGTTATTTTCAACTGCATGTCAATACAAGAAAATGTTGCTATACATTTTTAAACAAACCCCTAAAGATCAGCTGTTGCAATGGGTTCAAAACCTCTTGGTATGATCTAGTAGGACAGATGGTATATGTTATAATAAAGTATTAAAGTATAAACTTAGCTGTTAATCCTATACAAGACTTGCAAATTAATTTAGATGATCATTGATGAAATGTAATTTTAGCTTACTTAAGATTCCAGAATATCCCATTGCATCATTAAGAATTGTAAGTCTGAGTTAACTAATTTGACATGTTACCCACCTGCTCTTAGTAAATCTTGCTTTAAACAACAATTGAAACTAAGCCATGCAAATTAAATAGTAGGAACAATGCAATAATATGATAAGGAATACCACAGATGGTAGAAAATAGCAGAACAGCTGTACTCCAACCCGCTGGGACAAATTAATTGGGCGATTATAGCCGCAACCCGTAACATGGGTGCCCAAGGCCTATGCGCACAGCAGGCATTCGTTGCGCATAGGTATAGCCAACAACATCGTGTGTTTTCTCTTTCTGTCCTATCCCTCTGTCAAAATCAATCGCAACAACAAATTTGTAAGTGTGGTCTTCATCGTAGATTTTGTTGTTGCCGATGAATGGTTTCGTGTGCATCAGGCAGCCCAATCGGATTTCTCTTTCTAGTTCTTGTGGTTGTGGCTTCAGAAATAGTTTCCTCATTTGTATGGCTTTCTACGCCGCCGTAAGCTGGTTTTGACCTAGAGCTTCAAAAATGTCAGAAATCAAGTGATTCTTGTATAGTAGCGCAGGGCACGCAAGTTTGACGCTTTATTGTGAACAATTTGTTACAAATTCATGTTTTAAAGTATTGTTCATTGCTACCCACTACTTTTTCCTCATCTTTTTTCAATTTTTTTTTTGGAATCGATGCAATTTCGGAGATTTCGGAGTTGAAGAAGTGCTGAACCTCAAGGGCATGCGTCATCGACAAAAACATGTAGTAGTCAGAAGGGGCCAAGTGTGGGCTATGCGGCGAGTAAGGTAAAACTTCCCATTTCAGCGTTTCGAGGCATGTGGCAATATTATTTTCATGCTGCAAAATTTCATTGACGTGCCTTTGCTCGTATTCTGGCCGTTTTTGCTTTAATGCTCAGCTAAAACGCATCAAATGTAGCAGCTCATAGTACTCCACGCCCAATTGGTCCCCCCAAATAGAGAGAATGACCTTGCCTCTGGAAATATTCGACTTTGGGCGTCGATTTTGGCGTATGGCCGTATGATTTTTTGCACTTGGAGCATGTTCCCAGTAAGCTTCTTGCAGTATTCGATGGCTTTCAGCTGCATTCTGCTTCAAATGAAAGCAGAAAAGTTTACTTTCCCGCAAATTGTGTTGTGTTGAAGGACACAAAAACTATGTTGTTTACACTTCAGCAAAACGACACATACTGAAAAAGAATGCACAATGTTGAGGCTTTAAAATGAATTGGCTGCATTATTGTCCGATTCGAACTTTTTTATACAGGTAACACAACATTTAGCTGTTAAAATATTAAAATTTAAATTCAATTTTTGTGCCACGACTTCAATACCAATTTAAAAATGTTTACATTTCTTTCACCAAATTGACCTTAAAATCCTCCACCAAAACAAAACTGAATAAAAACATTATAAATTATGTATTAATGTGCCTGTTAGGCCTATGCCTTGGTGCTGTCTCTGCGTCTCTAAGGAGTGGGAGAACCCTCCTTTGGCATTCCCCATTTTCATTTTTGCCATTGCCAAAGTCAAAGCACTTTGCCAGCTGCCAATTTTCAATTGCCTTCGAGCAAACTGGGGAACAATGGCACAGAAAGCGACAACGATAACAATTGAGGAGGAAGACATTGCACAGGCCAAACATTCGTTTTCATTTCAATTTCACTCTGGCATTTGCTTTCATTTTGGATTTACATTTGATTTGACTGCGTCGCGCAGTTTTGTTTTGTTTGCTGTCGTTTTTACGCTTCGCA
The DNA here is from genome assembly GCA_037044535.1 of Lordiphosa magnipectinata. Classification (NCBI taxonomy): domain Eukaryota; kingdom Metazoa; phylum Arthropoda; class Insecta; order Diptera; family Drosophilidae; genus Lordiphosa; species Lordiphosa magnipectinata. The sequence continues at coordinate 219,567 of JBAMBO010002638.1, read as the reverse complement.
AGGCAAAAAGCACACAAATATTTATGTAAGCAGGCAAAGACAAGGCGAATGATGGTACTCGCAGAAATTCGACAGCCTATTTACAAATGAATAGGTTAATGTCAACCGGAGCTGGGGGCCTGATGTTTGTTTACGAGCAAAAGTTTAGGAAAATTGACTTTAAACATGTCAATTTACGTTTTTCCCTTAAACAAAAATGACAATTTCACAACAAATTAACTGCGCAGCCAAGCTGACACACACTCACACATATGAACAGAAATTACATGTCCTTCAAACTCGATAAGCGAAAACAAAGAAAAAAATACATAATTTTGAAAACTCCCAACCCCAACACTTAGATGAAAATATGATGGGATACAACAGCCAAAGCATTAAAATATACGAGTTTTCCCCGAGCAAATGATACTTTCGCCTGTGTCTATGACATTGTCTATGTGCCGGCCCAAACATAAATACAAATTTCCACACAACATCAGCCCAAAACAACCCAAAAATATACGCGTTGAAAGCAAAAAGGCGCAAACGAAACGAGGCAAGCCAAAAAATTTCATATCATTGAAATATTTTCCAGCTCTGTGAGTTGGTGGATGGAAAAAAACAAAAAAAAAACACGCAATCGAAAACAGTTGAACAATATATGATTGAGTTGGTATAGAGGAAGTCTAAATACTCTTGGTTAACTAAACCAAATACAGAAAATAATAAAATGAAAAGTATGTAATTTCCTAATTCCTATTTATACTAAAAACTACTTAGCTGACTTTGATTTCATATAATTTAATATTACTCGAAGATATTTTGCTTGATTGTGGCGCAATTCCCATAGCGATTTTAAGAACACATGGGTCTAATTGAATTATACGAAAAAGTTATATATAGGGAAATTGAATAAGAATAATAAGGAATCCGCAGATTTAAAACGTTCAGACAGGAATTTGGCAGGAATTTGGCCAGAAATTCGGATATTAATAACATTTTTTTAGGGGATACAACCAATTGGTTATATTGGACGCAAGCATTGTCTTTAAATTCTTATATGTGATCACTGGAACAATGGCCAAATAAATTCAAAAAGAAACAAGGAATGAATTCCAGTCATATAACTGAAGGTCATGAATTTTTGCTCAAATGCTGTCTTACTTGTGCTTTTTGAAACAACACCAACAATAATATATCCAAATAGGCACTTTCCGCAAGCTTTTTGTCCCACGCAGAAGGATTTTTCCTTGTGACTGCTGCACAGAAAAAAAATCAAAGATATCCGGGATGAACAATTGCACCAAAAATGACTGAGATTGACTTTAGCTCGCTGTTTAAACTCATTTCAACCCCATAAAAAGCATCTCACACGAACACCATGCTATCAAACCAGCAAGTTCTAGCCGGCTCGAGGTCATTAGTTTGCATACAACTGTGAAAACAGGACACAAACAACATTACATTGAAGGCTGGTCGCTATTGATGCTCTTCCATAGGCTAGACCCATCGACTGCAATTCAGCTGCTACCTTCTAATACTGGAAGTACTATAACTGGAAGGGAATTCCAAGGCATCATAAATGCAAAAAACCCACACCCCCAATAAGTGGACAGAAAAAAATCGCGTATGTGTGTACCCTAGATTGGACATCCTGAATATGAAATTTTAAACGTCATGGTCTCACCCCACTATCTGATGCTTTTCTAATGTGGAAACAAACTTGATCTGGGTACGGTATACACTTATGAACATGCAAAAATTTGTGACTCTTTCTCTTATAGTCTCAAGCGGCAATCAAAGCAATGCAGAGACATGCTATAAATCCAAAAATGTTCTGGCAAGCAGGGTGGCAATAGATTCCCTCAGCTTCTCTAGAAAGGTGCAAATCGATTGGATTTCCAGCCACCGGGGCATTGATGGAAACGAAATGATTGACAGTCTTGCAAAAGCCGGAACCGCACTAAGCCAAAAAGCAACACTAAACATACCTATCTCCGTACAGAAGCTATACAGCAACCGACTGCAGAATCTCAAAAATTATGTGTAAGACAAGAGACAAAAAACTCACGCACTATAATGGTCTCCCACCATTACCTAAATGACAAAGATCCTCATGGATTTGTAATGGTTCCCAGAAAAACCACCCGTCCTCACTAAGGACCGTAAGGTCTATGTGTGGTCCCTACAAAGGGCCAGCCGGAACTGCCTACCCTACCCTCTTATAGTCTCTGAGATCGACTTTTTTATACAGACAGACAGACGGACATTGCTATATCAACTCGGCTGTTGACGCTGATCAAGAATATATGTATATACTTTATAGGGTCTGAAATGTTTCCTTTTCCCTGTTACATACGTTTGCACAACTTCATGATCCCCTTTTACCCATTTACAATGGGTACAACACTCAGAGAAAAATGGCATAGTAAAAACTATAACAATCACATTTGTCTTTAGTACGCAATTTTTGTATTAAAATCAATTAATATGCACTTTGATTCAACTAGAAATATATTTAATCACCTAATTTTCTTTGCACCATTTATATTAACTATTCGGGGAACTCGAACTTGAGAATTACAAATGGTCTGATGTTCTTAGGCAATTGGTAGATTCAATTCATTACAAGTAGTATCTTAGAAGGCTTTCCGCCAGCGCGCTCAATAGCGCAACCCGTAGAGAGGACGTTCCAATTGTGTTCAGACCAAGGGTCTCGAGTTCGAATCCCCGAAGAGTATGTAAACATTTACGAATTCCATATTTACGTTAAATGGAATCAATGGTGAAAATGTTAAAGTCAAAAAGTAAATATTGAAATTTCAGTGCATTTTTTCATCTGTGTATAAAAAGAGATCACTATGTAACGACACAAACGTGTCGAATGATTAATATTTTTAAAAACCTTAGGCCCTGTCGCGAACATTCAAAATTAAAATAACATTTTTTGATTTTCACAATTATTAATTATACAACAAATATTAGATTTGGGAATGCCGAGACCTAGTATTTTCCATTTTGCCGTTTTGAGGTTCGATCTGGTGTACCCATTTAGACTGAGAGAGCTGCTCAAGTCATTTTCGGATTAATACTAGCCTTTTAGAATTGTTCCTTTCCTTGGGTACTTGATTCAGGTAGAATCTGGAACGACTTTACTTGAAATTTCAATCCGAAGGTCGAGATCAAACCAATTTTTTAGAGCTTGATTTTAGTTCGTCTTTTTTTCTGTGTGCAGCTGTTAAATAGATGATTAGATGGTGCTTAAAGGCGCATTTGTGATTAACACATAGTTCAAAACTCCAACAAAATCAAGTCAAGACTGTAAAATTTTTATAAGCTACAGCATGTTTCACTTTTAGATAAAAGCCTACGACCATTAACAAGAATATCCTTTTTGGGGTAACAGACCTACGTCTGGTTTCTGTAGTGTACGTTTATATAATTATAATTAGGTACGAGTTAACATAGTGTAATAAAAAGGGTATTCGAAGCATGTCTGAACTCAAAAGGCTAACACCATTCTTTAAATTGGGTGGCTGACTTAGATTAGCAGTCCCATGTAACTACTCGTCAATCTTGACACATTTTACTTTGATGAGAAAAGACAGGTGAACAGCGTCCGGGCCGAAAAAGTAAGTCTCTGAGTGGGCACCGAACCCAGAAATTGGAAGACGTGCTCAGTGGCCAAGCCTCGGGAGCACACGCGGCACGTGTAAGCCTCGATCCAGCTGTAACCTTGAAACGGCTACTTTATCCAAAAGATGGGAACGATCCGTAGCAAGATGTAGGTAAATCTTTGTGTAGTGAGGGTGTCCTTCTTCGCCTGTAAGCGTATTTAGGCCTGCGCATGTGTGGCCGATATGCAGACGTCTCCTTGCAGTTATGTGCGGGTGAAGGTTGCATTCTTTTTTCTTTCCAATTAAATTGAATATGTCGCAGTATTTGTGCGACTGCAAAGAATGCACATACACAGGCACTATCATCTCAATCGTTGAAGCAGCTACTAGAGGGTTTATTTGATACTGTCCAACCGGACACTTTGAAGACCACGAGGAGACTGAACAAGTGTTTTGACCTCCGACTTTATGAAGCTCAGCTTTCGCTTTGAACTTAACATTTACTACGTTTATACACACAAAATTTATTGTGATTAATGCCCATTAAAGTATGCAATGCTTTTAATAAGGAATGGTTCAGAATTATATTTATTTTATATTTGGCTAACCACAAGATTATATTGCAAACCTTTTAATGGTCCGACAATCTGGATGAATTTACAGTGTGGATTATGTATGACGCTCCCATAACTGGCTATCAATGCTTGCGTTCTAATAGAACATCTTATAAGAAAATAAAGTTTGCATACTTTGAAGGGCATTAATCATGATTAATTTTGTGTGTATAATTGTTGTAATTGTTACATTTTGACTTTTGATATTCATTTTAATCTGTACCTATATACAAGTCCATTACAGACTACAGAGAATATTTTAGTTTTTGGGAGCCAGTGGAAAGTTTATCTTCTCCTTCAAATTTGCAATTATAAGCAGGTAATTTTTTACTTACCAATTGCCGCGGCGATTGCAATCGATTTGACTGATTTATAAGCGACACGATTATCGATAGCTGATGAAGTTTCCTCCTTTCCTCTGGTTTTAGAATATTTGTAGCTATAAATTATCATTAGAAATGTTAAATTATCAAAATCGTATTTTTGCATTTTTGCCTAATCAAATCAAATGCCCCAAAACCCAACAAAAAGTAATCAATAAGTGATCATTCAGTTCATATAAACATATCCGTTAAACATTCTTCATCAGTCAAGAACAACATCCTTTAGCTTTAAGTGTATATATTTTTATAGAAAGGTCGACCTTGCCACAACAACGAAAGTCTATGGTATTCTGTCTCTGCCCTTGTACTCAACCCCCTTCTCATCTACGCTGTTCGACCATTGCGACTTGTAGCCTGGGCGACACGCAAAAGCTAAAAGGGGCAAGGCCAACAAAGGAGCCCAGCGAAAACTTTACGCATTTTTGTCACAACAATAACAAAAAAAAAAAAACAACCACAACAACAACAACAGCAGCTGGAAAAAGTGCTGAAAATGTGGAAAGTGCCTTTGGCAATCGTAAATTTGACGCACATTTATTTTTGTTTTTTTTTTTTGTTGGTTTTTTTTTGTGTTGCCAAGGCAAGAGATAAGCTTATGAATGGCTATATAAAAAACACAACATTGTTAAGGCGCCCATGGCCAATATTTTGGTTCCTTTCTTTGTTTCAGTTTATGATTAAATTAAGTAATTATTTGAGCACAATGAAATGTTTTTGTATTATTTATACGCACCGGTAGTAGCTGGGTAGTAGAGTGGTTAAACTAAAACTAACAAAAGCCTCACATACACATTTGCACTTACACACAGCTTACAGCACTTTAGAAACCAAAACAACTAGCAAACTTTTCTAACCTATGCAAATATTTTCTGTTTTTTTCTTCCATTTTCTGTATTGTTCTGGTCTTTTCATGCAACTGGAAACTACCGACGACCAACAACAACATCAACAACAACAAACTGCAGAGCGCAATTGTAAGCGAAATGAGCACAGAGTTGTGAGAATTAGCTAAATTTAATTTGCAATAGCCAAAGCCCGTCCAGCAGCCAGTAACGGATGCCTCGAATCCACCTCCAACTGCATTCTGTAAACTTTGGCTGCAACAGCAACAGAAACAACAGCAGCAGCAGCAACAACAACTACAACAACAACAACAACAACAGCAGCAGCAACAGCAACAACAACATCAGCAACTATTTGAGCAGCAGCAGGCTTGGCTGTAGGAAAATGCAAAGTTAAATGGAAACTATGTTTATACGGGACGGGCTGTGCCACATCAACAGCAATAAACAACATTTAAAAGTTTTCAAAACTCAACAATGTTGCGGTTGCGGGGTCGTTTTCCAAAATTAAAGGCACATTTGTGTGTAAATAGATAATGTATAGAAGTTCGTATATTTACACTAACCAATTAGCTAAGCCAAACACTTTTTAAGATAACGAGAAGAACAAAAAAAAAAAAACGGAAAAACGAAAACGAAGTTAGCTTAAGATGCGTATAATCAAAAAGCCAAAAAAGCAAATGTATCTCACAGATAAAGCAAACAGCAACAACAATGGCGCTGCTGTGCGGCATAAAAGCAAAAATAAATTGTGCGTTAATGATAAGCGGGGCACATTTCAGTGGCATAAAATTTATTAAAATATGCGCACAAGAGACGAAGCCGAAGAAAACGGAAACGGAAAAGCAAACTTCAGGCTTGCGCCCAAAAGCAGGCCACACAACATGTATTTATGCTTGCCAGGCACACACACACACTCACTGAACTATGGGGAGTTTTTAGACATTTTTCTGGTAAAAATTAATATCTAAGCCAGCGATGGACATTTCTCTCAGCTCTCTGAAGAAGCTGAAGACAAGAGCGTTCAATGCGGTCAGGTCGGAGCTAGTTCCCGGCGCTTTATTTAGTTACACCAATACACTCTCACTTTATGGCCTCGCTCTTGTTGATCATACCTGATCTAAACCATCTAAATGTGAATTAATACCGTATTTCGGAACTTCAAACTAGAGAACTGCAACGAGCTGTCACGAGTAAGCTCGTTCACCCGTGCTACAATTACGATACAAGTAAACTCAACGCTCGTGGCCCGCTGAGGTCGTTCAAAAAGTATACACAAGAGAAAAAATGCAAAAGCACTCGTGCATTTGCGAATCATTGTATATGCGAACTCGTGTATTTGTAAGAACAAATACCTGCGGTGACACGTAGCTTCGGTCACAAGTCGCCGCGAGTTCTTGCTGCTACGGGCGATCGCAGCTCTTACACGAGTAACACAACTCTTACAAGCAAGCAAAAGACACAACTTGTGAAAGCAAAAGAGATAGCATGATTTTGGTATGTATTCGACGGCAGCTTTTTATACTCTGTACCAAAGGTACACAGAGTATATTAAGTTTGTGCAAAAGTATGTAACAGGGAGAAGGAATCATTTCCGACTCTATAAAGTATATATACTCTTGATCAGCATCAACAGCCGAGTCGATATAGCCATGTCAGTCTGTCCGTCGGTCCGTCGGTCCGTCTGTATAAACGCACATATCTCAGAGATGGTAAGAGATTGAGGTTTGACATGCATGGGGCATATATTTATTATACTTGCAGGCAGATCAAGCTTGTTTTCAATTTTTGTCACGCCCCCTCCCGCCTCCGCAGCTTGCAAAAAACGTTATATCTCCCACAGTTTTGTAAATAGATATTTAGTAATTAAGATTATTTATCGATTTGCCAAAGGAATGATAAAGATCGGATGAACTATACTCAAGCTATGACCAAAAGTCTGATCCAATCAAAGGTCAGTTTTGAAATGGTTACATTAGTAGCTCCATCTATTGGTCAGTTTTGAAATGGTCACAGTAGTGGCTTCACCTATTGGTCAGTTTTAAAAATCAAGTGGTGGCGCCATCTTTTAGTCAAGTTATGTGCATATTTTTGGTCATTCAATCAATTAGACTCAAGTATTTAAAATAAATATAAATGCCAAAATCTTCCAAATGATTAATTATGTTGTTACAATCTTTTAAGCTCAATTGCCAGCTTTCTTCAAAATCATTTTTTCACAAATTCAGTCGGGCAATGTATCGTTCAAACTTAGAAAATTTCAAACTTAGTGCGCAGCATGCGCTCTTCTAGGGCATTACATTGCTCTACAGCATTTTTCCCCAATGCGACAAACCAACATTTTTTAAAATCTGTCTCACTTATACAGTCAGGTCATTTGGAGACAGACAAAGGATTCTGTGAACTTGACGTTGTCTGTTGGTGTCGGTTTTTGCTGTGTGCTGTTTTGCCGCCTAGGAATTCCCATTGCTGACTTAAAGAGGCAGCTGCTGACTTACAGAAGATGGGCAAAAACTACATAAGAAAGAACCAGTAGGATCTTCAAATAGCTGTATAGTCTTTGGTGTTGTGTATTCCTGCTTAAAGTTATGCGCAAACATAACATGACCCGCTACTTTTTTTCCGAAAAATATAAAAAATTGCCTCTAGTGCATAAGAAAATCGTTAGCAATAAAAATAAAATTTTATTGTTATGCATACATGTCTGCCTCTGTGTGTGTGTGTGTATGTGTTTGTGTGGCCTGCAAGTAAATTAAATATACGTTTTTATTAACTACTAAGAACCAATTTAAATAATTTCCCTACAGCAACAGCAACAACAACAACAAAACAAAAAATGATGTAAAATTTAATTTTACTGCAAAAGCCAAATAAATGTGTAGTAGCCTATCGAAAGTAATTTAAATGTATGCTAATATGCAGCTATTAAATAAATCAACAAACTACTTACTTACTTATGCCAACAACGTCCAGCAAATTTCAATAATATTTAACGCAAACTTTGAACATATTTTTAAGCCCTATTTAGTTTAATCATTTTGCCAGCTTTGTGTACATATACAATATAGCCATCACTTTTCACCCAACTTTAGCCAGGAAAATAAATAAACAAATTTTTGTTGTGTGGTCAGACTTAGATTTATTAAAAACCAAACAAAAACGAATATGAAATGCATATGATATATTATCGCTCTTTGCAATTGAAAAGCGATTAAGCATACATACATATTTTGGGTGTAAACAATTTAAATATGCGAAACATTTATTAACATTAAAAATATGTTTACATGTCTCTAACAAGATTTTACCATGAGTGTGTCACTTTTTATATAAATATATCTAATGTACAATAAACAAATAATAATAAAAATAAAAACAAAACCAATGCGTTTTATACAAAAACCAAAACCAAATTGGTTGTTATTATTGTCCCTCCCATTAATGCAGGAATGAAAAATCCGCCCAGGGCCACCAAGGTCCGATAAGCGTCAAGACAAAAGCGACAAAGTTTCAAATTGAAGTCACTACTTGAGCATGGACAGCGTTAACAATGCCCTGGACTCCAAGAAATTAGCCCACTTGCGCAACAAAGCAAGAGAAGAAAGAAAAGATGACAACCTCCTGGAGGTTATGAATGGCCCTTCATTCATGTATACAATATATACGGTAAGGCCAATGAAATAGCTAGATAAAGGCAAATATTAAGCAGCAAGCGGATAAGATGCCCAAGTCAGGAAAATTACTGTGCTTTGCTGTCTCCAAATCTTTAACAGGTCTACCTTAAATTATAAATAATATTAAATTAAATTTCAGCTGAAGAAATATTTAAATACTGAAAGTGAGATTTAAATGTCATCATTCAAATCTTTGATATTTAGTTGGAATAATATTTCGCAACCCGCAACACCGAATGCACCGCATTATCTCATTTAGCGCATATCAATATCTTATCACCGCCTCCTACCGCATTTTAATATAATAAAAAAATGCATTACTTCCGCATTGACTTTAATTGTAGCTTTAAAAAACTAGAGGACGTAAGTCCTCTCTACTCTCAAATTTTAGTATGAGCTTTTTACTTTAATTATCGTTACTTCACAACTGCGTATTGGGCTTAACAGCTTAAAAGTTCTGTTCGTTCAATAATACTCAGTCACATAGTTTAGGGAGGATTCTCCAAGTCGAGGCTGTTTTTTGGACCTTTTTTAAAAAAATCTTATTTGAAAACGCAGAGTTTTTCGAATTCTGTTGTCCAGGTAGTCTGAAATGAAAAGTTAAAACGGGGTTATAATCAGTATAGATGACATTCTGGTCAGACCCTCGAAAAAAATGTTGTGGTTTTTTTTAATAAAATGCCGGCCTTTTTTCGTAATAAATAATAGTTAAATTTTGTTTTAAAATTATGATTGAGGAGATAACAAGGTGACAGTTCTGCGTCGATTTCACTTAGTTTCATCAAAATAGGTTCGTTGTAACTGGAGATATCATGGCCGCCAGTTCGAAAAACGTGGTTTCGTGATAAATGAGTTTAAAGTTTGAAGTAATTTTTTTACCAAAAAAAAAAAAACAAATAAATCAAAAATGTAAAAATGCAGTTCGCCACAATGGTGACAATTTTATGTCGATTACATTTTGTTTTTTCAAAATCGGACTAGTAGAACTGGAGAAAAGTGGCTTGGCAGTCCGAAAAAGTTGTTTTGAAAGTAACCATAAATATTACAGATATTATCGGCCGTGTTCTACAATCCTCTAACAACCCAAAAGCAATTGTCGGTGTTCCTGAAACCTCTTTTGGTTGTTTTCAAATGTTGCGAATTTTGTGGCGACATTTGGCTTTTGTTTTGCTAATAATTTAAATAAATTTGAGTCAAATATGATAATGAAGAACAAAGCTTAAATGCTTAACTGATTGAATTGCATTAATATTATTAAAGATTTTATGGATTTTAAGTAATAAAACTGAATTTTAAAATATTTTCTACCGAAACAATGCAAAAGTCTGAGGGCAACAGAGAGCAACAATAAGCAAACCTGCCAACTTATTCCAAATGTGACAATATCATTTTCGGAGTTTTAATTTTCTTTTCAAAATTAAAAGTTTGTTCGTTTAAATGAAGTATAAATTTAACAAGACTATGTGGATAAATTAGCAGTTTAATAAAATCTGATTTAAAAGGTTAATTCAATAAGGTATCGAATCAAACTTATCGATCATTTTAAACTACAAATGGAAGTCAAGTTATCAGCAGTGAAATTTTTAACTGCACTTCCGATGTATGTTTTGATCTTTAAAAATTTTAGGATGTTTTTATGGAACTTCGGAGGAAGAGGCAGTAATGCCATATGGAAATCAGTCAGATATCGCGGCAGAAAAGTAGCTTACGTTTCATCAGGAATCAAAAGTGGATTGCATAAGTTCTGCAACTTTTGCAACTGCAACTAACTAATGTCTCCCTCGCCAACGGCCTTCTCCCAGCAATATCCAAACAATTCATGCAGCCACGGCCATTTTTGAATTTATATTTGTGCACTCCACTCACTTGTAGGCAACAGGGTTGTCAATACAAAATAATTTTTTGCGGGTTCTGTTCAATTTTTTCCGATACAATTGAGTACTAATGGCTTAAAAACAATTTTAAGTTTGGAACTCGGTGCATACCACAACCACTTGCAGCATTTGGCTTAGAAACTACCAAACAAAATTTAAATTCTATTCATTTAAACTATTTTGAAGCCTACAACCCTGTCGTGCAGCCCCAACGCAAAAACTACCAGTCAGCTGTCTTGCATGCAACTCCGAAATCTCCGACATTTGTGGAACACCGACATTTAGATTAGTTGTTTTCAAAAACAACTGACCCCAAAATTTCTAAAACACAACGGTATATACTTACAGATATTAGTCGGCGATGTCACCTGCATACAGCGGACTTTCCTCATCTTAAAAAAAAACTGTTTTCAGCAGCAGCTCTTTCTGCCTTCTTTAGATGCGGTTGCAGCTCTAGTTTCTGAGCGGTTTAGTCGGTTATCATTTCGCGATAATGCTTAATTATACGCTTGGTTGCCTATCGAGATGCCCTGAATAGAAGTCCAAGATGCAATTCTCCAAGTTGTTTTCAACAATAATATCATCGTTTTGATTATACTCCAATTTTTTGGAGGATGTGCTCTCAAAATTGGTGTCCTCTTCTCTGAAATGTTGATTTCCAATATACTGGCGTTTTGTCACTGGACCCGGACGCGAGCTTTGTCTTTTAGCCATTGTTTTATGGCTTTTTCTGTCCGTATTGCAGCACAAAAAAAATAGCAAAACTGTACTTTTGCTAGCTTTTTACATCGTTTGCTCGCTTTCGGCTCACGCAGCCTGAGCATTGTGTAGGATAGCCTTCGATAATTATCGACTAAAAATCGACTAAAATTCGATTTCGATCTGAGGCGACAACATGTTACCATTCAAATTCAAGAACCAGCCATTATTTCTCAGCTTTATTTACTCGAAATTTATTTACTCAAAAATTAATCGTTTTAGCGAAGACATTGTTCGAAAAAAAAGACTAAATCTTCTAAAGTATTTCGAATTTCAAAAAATATCCAAAATAATCAAGCTACAAAAAAATGCAATAAAAAAAAAATCTAATAAAAAATTGTGCACATGGAGAATCCCCCCTTAATAGTTCAGCAGCCGTCAATCCTAACGCTTTCCTTGTATTTTTGTGTACTTATATGATAGCGGCAGAGTGTTTCTGAGTAACCTGTCGAAATCCAGAGAGTGGGTTGGCTGACGTTACTTCAGGAAAGTCCTGGCTCATTGTCTTCAGTTTCTTGGGAATGCGCCGAGAAATAAGTGATAAATCTCAAAATAGTAAAATACTTTGGTTTGTCGAGGATGCAAGTAAAGTTTTTAAGTGAAGTCCCTGTCTCGTGTCTCCTCTCTTTTCTTAAGCAAACAAGTCATATGAAGTACAACCGGTTCACATAGTACGGTAGGTACGAGAATACTTTATCCATGTAGGAAATTCTATTTTCAGGTAAGTTGTCTCATTACCAAGAATTTTTGGAGTAATGGAAAAGCTGCATGCAGTAGATGATGGCGGCAGTTGGCGTGGAAAAAATTGTAAATAAACTTGATCTGCCTGCAAGTATAAGAAGTTTACGTCCCATCTTTGTCAAACCTCTATTTCTTACCATCTCTGAGATCTGTGCGTTCATACAGACGGACAGACAGTGAGACGCACAGAGGGACATGGCTATATCGACTCGGCTGTTGATGCTGATCAAGAATATATATACTTTATAGGGTTGCAAATGATTCCTTCTCCCTGTTATAAACTTTTTTACAAACTTAATATACTCTGTGTACTTTTGGTACAAAGTATGAAAATAGAACCCAAAAAGTTATGCTACGTTCTGACACTTCAAAGCCTGTCTCTGTAACTTCTGGTGTACCGCAAGGTAGCCAGCCACCTTGGCCCTTTATTTTTTACTCCTTTTATTAATGATCTGCCCACAATACTATTGTATTCTCGGATACATATGTATGCCGATGACTTAAAACTTATTTTATATTTTAAAGACCAGATGCATTCCATTAGATGATTTGAACGCCTTGCAGTCTTGGTGCTTGGTTTATGATTTACACCTTAATTGCTCCAAGTGCATTTTTGTGACTTTTTGCAACGTTGCAAACCTTTGCTGGGTACCTATACGATGGTATTCATTAAACGTTGGTCGACGGAATTTAATAATACATACACCACAAAGCTTCTGTAGTCCGTTCTGTACTTGAATATTGCTTGTCAGTCTGGTGTCCACAGTATAAAAAGCATATAAATCATATTGAATCAGTTCAAAAGCAATACTTGCTTTTTACCCTACGTGGCTTAAATTGGGACCCGAACCTTCGTCTGAAATCGTACTACAGCCGACTCTTGCTTATTGACTTTCCTTCGTTAGCTAATTGAATTTTACATTTAAGATAGGTTTTTCATCCTGTTCGAAGTAGAACTGAGTCGGTAGCAAAATTTTTACATTCAATCTTCATTTCAACTTGAGCTACTTTAAATTTCCCATTGATCTCAGCTGGCTTTGTGTGTACCTTTGTGCATTGTCAAAACGATTGAGTATGAGGAAGAATATATAAATACTATTATATTTTTATTTTTAGAAGCATTAAGTCAACTTTTGTTTATCCCGTCAAGGTGGAACATATTATTTTTTTTTATAAAATAATCTAAAGAGAACCGTTTTCCAAACAAAAAATACACAGTCAACAGTACACAGAGAAGGCATAGCATTCGCCAGACATGGCAACCAGCAAGACCACCGGATCAAGCAACAAGGTGACCACTGTGGTGGCCAACGCCGGTTATGGGCCCGATGTGATGAGCGAGATCAGCTACACGGATAGCAAGGTAATTGGTAACGGCAGTTTCGGTGTGGTCTTTCAGGCCAAATTGCTGCCCAGCAATGAACCGGTGGCCATCAAGAAGGTGCTCCAGGATCGACGGTTCAAGAATCGCGAACTGCAGATCATGAGGAAACTGAAGCATGATAATATTGTGACCCTTAAGTATTTCTATTATTCGAGTGGGGATAAGCGTGACGAGGTGTATTTGAATCTGGTCATGGAATACCTGCCCGAGACGCTGTACAAGGTGGAGCGGCAATATGCACGGGCCAAGCAGACGCTGCCGGTGAACTATGTGCGGCTGTACACGTACCAATTGCTGCGAAGCATGGCGTACTTGCACAGCTTGGGCTTCTGTCATCGCGACATCAAGCCGCAGAACATGCTGCTCGATTCGGAATCGGGGGTGCTCAAGCTGTGCGACTTCGGCAGTGCCAAGCAGCTGGTCAACGGCGAGCCGAATGTCTCGTACATCTGCTCGCGATATTATCGTGCTCCGGAACTGATCTTCGGGGCCACCGATTATACGACCAAAATCGACATGTGGAGTGCTGGATGTGTGCTAGCCGAGCTATTGTTGGGTCAGCTCATCTTTCCCGGCGATTCGGGTGTGGATCAGATCGTGGAGATTGTCAAGGTGATGGGCACACCCACAGCCGAGCAGCTGCACGACATGAATCCCAATTACAAGCAGTTCAAACTGCCTCAGCTGAAACCGCATCCCTGGCAAAAGGTCTTTCGCATTCGTACACCCTCGGAGGCCATTGATCTGGTGTCCAAGCTATTGATCTACTCACCCAACATGCGTACTGCACCGCTGATGGCCTGTGCCCATCCGTTCTTCGACGAACTGCGCCTGGATCCGACTCAACTGCTACCCAATGGACGCAGTCTGCCGCCCTTGTTCAATTTCTCGGATCATGAGCGTGCCATAGATCCGAGTATTGTGCCCTTGTTGCTGCCTAGATCGGAGGTAATAACGCCGAATCGTGATAATACTCCGCGAACCCAGCGTCATGCAGCAGGAGAGGAGAGAGCAGTGAATAATAATATGAACCCTTTACCCAAAGCAAACACGATGGCGGCCAGGAAACTCATAAAGTCAGCCGAGGTAGCCAAGCAAGGAGAGAGCGCGCCCTCCACTTTGCACAGACGTGATTTGGGGAATGGTGATCATGTGGAAATTGTTCAGGAGGATACCTCACCAGCGAGTGAGGAGGCCTCTGATGCTGAGAGTGAGCAGCATGACCAGGACAATGACGGGCAGTTCAATAGTGCCGATAGCAATACCATTAGCGATGATCTCGACGATATAGACGTCGACGACGACGACGAAGACGACGACGATGAGGAGGATGAGGAGGACAACTGAGTAATATTTCTGTTATGGTTTTCTTGTTTCCATTCTTGTGTTGACCAAATTCCAACCAACGCAAACATTGTTGAAAGCAGTACAAATTTTACGTAAATTTAAGAGCCAAATCTTTTTTGGGGGTGCAGAGACTTTTAATGTGGCAAATGGACATTCGAATGGAACGCCTGAAAATATGCTTAATTATTTAAGGGTGGCGCCGAGTTGTCCTCGCTGCGAGTTCTAAATATATATAAATTTTCGCGTTTTATAGCCCCAGCACAAAACACGCACACATGTCCTGCCCCTGCTTTCCTGCCAGCCCTTCCCGCCTTTGTGTGCTTGTTAATGTGGTAAAATGAATTTTCAGTTTCATTAGTTAAATTGAATAATGGAAAACTTTGTTTGCCACATTTGGCTCGCTGTTGGTGTTGTTGTTGTTGCTGTTCTTGTTGTGGCTGCAGTGAAAGTAACACTTCCGTTAGCTAGAGGACAAGTAGCACCCAGGACCCAGGCAATAAAGCAAATTTATGCAAACGATAAATTTCGTGCGAGAAATTGTTTTTGTTGGCCGACTTGGTCGTTGGGTTTTTGTTACCGAGTGTTGAGAGCGTCGTGCATGACACTCAGAAATTTATATTTGTGTTGTCACTAAATATCAGACATTTAGCTTCAATTACAGTGTTGTTTCATTATACCCAGCAGATTGCATCGATCAGTATAAGAAATTTTCGAGCGCCCAGTGTGGCTTTTGGTGAATTATGCGTTGATAAGTGAGTTTGCTATCGATATCGTCACGGACGCAATTACTCTGAACAGGTGTGTATATTGGCACAAAGATGATTTTTTTGCGTTAAGTGTCTAGGAAACAGCTGGGTTTTGTTTTGGTTTTTCGGAAGGCAAGGAATTTAATGAAATCAAAATAAATATTTGTGTTGTCTGCAATAGAGCAAAATGACGCTATGATGATACAATTTATAATTTGGGTAGGGATGTCTGCTGCAAGGTTTGATTTTCTGCGAAGAAAGCCACGACTCGTTTGAACACTTATAAGGAGAAAACAGTTAATTTCTCCCACATTATTGTGAAAATTGGCGGATTCCTCTGCAATTCGCCCCATCACTTTCAGTTTTGGTTCCTCTATTCAATCAACTTGTCGTTCTTGTCAGAGCGTCATCGCCTTGCCGGCGAACAAGTCGGCTCTATCATGGAGTGATCGGTGCCTAGTGTGTAGCTCCTGTGGTCGTCCTCAAAATCAAACACCTCCTCGGTGTACAGCGAGAAATCTGAAAAACATTGGTTCGTTTGTACAAATGTCTGCTAGACTTTTTATTCAAATTATTACCTGTACTGTCAACTAGGGTTGTCGATATTTCTGAAAATATCAATATCGTAATATTGATATGTCGCGCCCAAAAACATCGATATATCGATAATATCGTTATTTTCGAAAGCTTAAAAAAAAACTGAAAAGTTATTAAAGATCGTCTACACCATAAAACTACTAATGACCATTGCTAGTGGCCGTTTGATCGAATATCCTTTAACATATAAAAGACTTAGTTTTCTGAAACTATACACTCAAAAAATAAAATCAATCCATACGGGATCAAATCAATCCCAATCGGTAATGAAAAGATCCGAAAAAGGATTGAGTTGATCCGACTTTTTTAATCCTAAAAAGAATTACATTTATCCCGGGGTAATCTTTAAAAAGATTGAACTATGCTAAAATTTAAGCACAATTTAATCCCAATATGCAGCAGGATCATATTAAGCATGTTCGAGATTATTTTTTGAGCTCGATATGAAATATTGATTTGGTCTCAGGAAAGATACATCTCTTCTTCCTTTCCTCTGCTATATTCCATAGAACATCCTTGTACACCTCAAAGAGACCACACCAGTTTTGGTTTATTTAAGAGTTCTGAAAGACGAAGAACTACGGGGATTCGAACTCACGACCATACGCACTGAAACACGAATGGAATGGCATCTCAACGCACACCACCAACTCCATCGCTTGTTGCCGCATGCCAAAAATTATACTTAAATTTTGTCGCTCTCGCTCTCTTACTTATGAACTTGTGATGTCGAAGGGGATTGGAGTAAGCACATGTATCTATCTTATTGATTGTTTTTATATTTTAAATCCAGCTCCAACTTTTTAATCATCTCCTGTTGTTCCAGCTCCATTTTTTTTAAAATGAAATCATTTTCCTCTTTCTCCACCTCCAGATCCAATTTTTTGCTCTCGATTTCTTTGGTCCAATTGTGCTTTTCATGCTCCAAAGCCAGCTTGTTTTGTTCAACAGTAAGCTGTTCCTTGCGGAAATTTAAGCGATCTGGCTCCAACTCGGCCAGTTTTTCGACGGATGTGAGAGTCCTGGGCTTTTTCTTTTGGCTTATTCTTAGGCTGCTGTTATCCTCAATCGATTCTTCGAAACTCGACGGGGCTGTATCGAAAGAATTTTCGTAGCCACTTCAATTGCCGTCAAATACGCTGGTAGAAGCGAATGAATCGTCGAACTCTTCCAGGGTATCGTGCAGTACCACTTCCACTTCTTGGACCTAGTTAAAGATGTCCCTGCCAGTACGCACGCCATCTTCATCGTCAACTCCAGCACCGGTCGATACAAGCCATTGATTGGCTTTGCTTAGCTGCATTTTGAGGTAGCGCATTTTACCCTTTACCAAATTCCACTTGGTGTCTATTTTGGTGTCGCTCAATAGTTTTTTATAATACAGTTGAGCTGTTGATTTCTGCAAGTATGTGTTTTCTTAAGGAAATGGCATGTTTTATATGAGACGGATAGAGGAGATACTTACTTCGAAATTCCTTTGCGACTGAATGTAAGATAGCATCCTCGATATTTCTTCATCGCTCCAGCGCTTTGTATCGCCTTCCCTTTTTCGTTTAGTTGCTGTTTTTTGTTCAGACACTAAAAAAGATTTGTATTAAAAATAATTAAATTTTAATTGGCCATTTACTTACTCTTTTCACTTAAAATTTTGTTTGGTATGACCGCATTCTTTTAAGAGAAAAATCTCGAAGTGGCTCGATACCAAGTGTTTTTTGTCGATACTTTGAATAATTTTACAACACTTCATCGTTTACACTTTTACGCTTTTACGCCCGATTTTTTAAACATACCCCAGGGCAACAAAAAGTTGGTAATTTTTTTCCTATGTGTTTTGTTGTTGTGTCGTAAACTTTTGGAGTTTACGCCTTTTTGATTACGCTTGTACGAAAGCTGGTGAATACCCTATTTGTGTATCGTACCGTGAAGTTATTTGAGGATACTGATGGAATAAAAGACCGCACGAAAATATGTACATACATATGTGAAAAATTAAAACTTTGATCAATTCGATTAAAATTTTATACCAATATATGTTACAGTGGCTGATTGCCGAAAAAGTCTTTGCGGGAGAGCTATCGCTATCATGGCAGAAGCGCAAAGAATGGTGGTGAGCCAATAGATAGCCCTTCTTTTACGGACGATGTTAACATTGAATGGGAATTCGGCGCATTAATGTCTCATCAAAGCGCAGGTAAGCCGATCAATAATATTTTTGTAAATTAATTTAATGAAAGATTCATTATTTTACAGGACACTTCAAATGGACCCCTTGCTTCCTGCTGAGTGCCTGGACAATTCTGCAGTGGATATAGAAGAGTGCATTTCTAAGTCTATGCTGTCGTCAACTCAGGTGGGAGACAGCATCGAAGATGGGGCCACAACCAGCAGTTACTCCAATTTCACTTGCAAATATAAGTCGACTTGGCATCAAATCAAAAAACAGATGATCGAGCAGTGTGAACCACCGCCAGTAAAACTAAAAATAACCACAAACTTCAATTCTCGGCGTAATTTATTATTAATTCTGGTCACACTACTCTTAAGTTCCACGATGACGAAACATAAGACGAAGTTAGCTAAATTAAGAACGTCGGATGTCCGTATGGGTCTTAAAGCAGAAAATCATGTCTCGTGAGATGAATATCAGCAAGGACAGCATGTCGCGTATTATAAAACGTGACATGGGACTCAGCATTGGGACAGCATTGAAACAAAAACGCAGGATAAAATCGAAAGTATTTAATGCCCACAGACGAATTCTGTCTACTGACGAGATAATTTTCACCTTAGAGGAATCGTTCAACAAACAGAACGATAGAGTGTATGTTGTGTCTTAAAAACAAGCGTTCAAACTCATTCCGGGAGTTCAGAGAGGTCACCACTCCGGCTTATGTGATGGTTTGGTGGGGAGTCGCCTATGATGGGCTCAGCAAGCTCCATTTTTGTGAAAAAGGAGTCAAAACTTCGGCGAAAGTGTATCAATCCGACGTTTTGGAAAAGGTTGTGAAGCCTCTCAAGACGACAATATTTGCAAACAAGTCGTTGACCTTTCTGTCTAGATCACAAGGCAAAAACGACTCAAACATGGTTAAAAACCCATGTAAAAAACTTCATTTCTACGGATGGTTGGCCTGCTGGCAGCCCAGACCTGAATCCATTGGACTACAAACTGTGGCTATGGCCAAATATTGAGTCTTTCAAGCGCGCCCTTGTCCAAGTAGTGCACAATTTCTCAATGCATGAGACATGCAGACAATTATGTCTGCATACATTTTGGTTACGTTAGTTTGTTAAAAATTAGTCAAATGCTCGTTGTTAAGCACTTTGGCGTATGTAAAGCGAATCTTTATTTGTAGTTCGTTTGTTTGCTCTCAAAAGTCTCATTTATTAGTACGTTTGTGAATACATATCGAATATTTCATTGAAGTTCGAATATTTAGGTAAATCGTGGACCGAACCAATGTTTGAACCAAAACCTTCGACCAAAAACCACGAATATTAAATTTTCGAACATCAGTAAATTTTGGTTATAACCGTCGAACCGGATCTCTTCCAAAATGTTATGGGTTTGCAGTAAGTTTATTTGAACTTATTAATGAGAACAAAGCCACCCGCCTGCTATATCCGGCTCGAAGGACCAAGCTCACAAGTAAGCTCTGAATTCTCAATATGCACTTTCTAGTACTGGGATGTTATTAAGCACCTATTTGTAAATTTTAGAACATTTCAGTTCTTTCTTCTGAAAATACACAGAGAAAAAGATGACCTTCTAAAATCATGACCATTTGGTCATGGATTTGTTTGTATTTTCCGTTCATAAGACATAAATTGAAGTGAAATGGAATGGAGAAAGTAAAAGAGTGATTTTAATCGGTTTGGAGATTTAAGCTTTAATAAAAGCGAAGAAAACACACGAAAGGATAAAGAGAATAGCCAATTAATTTATGTCCATTCTATTTTGATGCTTTTAATGAAAAAAGTAGATTTTGGGATGCACTATGGTATGTAAAACGAGAAGACTAAGCCGATGTTTTAACACACTTTAAAAAGCTTGCTCCAAGGAATAGCGATTTCGACCTAATTTCGCAGATCAGAAACGCCAAGTACATTTGGTTCAAATCTTATGAATTCACCTTTCATCATGCCAATTTCAGCATCAATAGCTCTCCATATTAATTCACATCCAACGATTTGTTGGTCTAAAATAAGATTCAAAAACCAATCTATGTAGAAATTGAAGAGATCTAACTTCTGCTTCTTGACCCAAAATATGTTAATTTAGCAACGACTTAAATTGGTGAGAGACATTTATTCTTTGGCTTAAGCAATTTTAAATACACAAAACAAAAATTGTACCCGTGCATGGAAATCTCTTTTTGCCACACTAACAACACTTCGAGGGTCCAGATACTCCGCACGGTTCGGTAATAAACACACCGACTACTGTTTACAGAAGTGTTAGCTGTGGGTTGTTGTGGGCGGGGGCTTTGCTTGTGGGTGGCAAAACCTTTGACTCAAGTGAGATTACGATATGCTACATAATAGAAACTCATGCTGCCATGAACTAAGGGAGCGGGCCCCACCAAAGCAATGAAACATTTTTCGGCAACACCAGCCCAGGGGGGCATGGCCGTAACTTGCAGACATTTTACGGCCTTTTGGGTACCAGGGCTAGGGCCAGGGCCAGGTGGCTTGCTGTCTGTACTCGCCTCTGCTCTCAATGGCTACTAACAAGCAGCATTCGCCCAAGGTGAATGCGGTTAAAGTGTTTTCGGTTACGGCATTTCGGGACTAAAGCATTTTGCATAAACAGCCAAACCTTGGGCACCAAACAGGCAAACAAGCCAGCCAAACAAACGTAGCGACAACACGGACAACTGAGATAGCAGCAGCCGGAGGGAACTCCTCCTGTTGCTATTGCAACTGCCATGTCGAGTGCTACCAGAAATATTTTATTTCCGTTTCCGGAAACGCACACACTTGTTAGCTGGCTAAGTTGAACATGCGCCTGCGGTTCGTACCTTTCTGCACCCAAATAAATTTTCACTAAATGCAGTTTAAATGGGCTTTTGCACGGGACTGGCAAAAATAACTGGCCACCTACCGCTCTCACCCAACTGGAGGTCAGAGATGCTCGATTTCTACACAAATAGTTGTAATGAAGAAATTATAATTTCGAAACGTTAAGACCAACCAAATGAGCCAAGTCAATGTAGGACCACTATTAATAGTTTTTTCCACAGTAATTTTCCAGCTGAGGACTAATTGAACTTATGGATCTAAGTTCTTTTTAAAGTGGGAATATTAAGTTTTTTAGTTAATTTTTGATTGCATTATGAAATGTTCTAGTTTAAAGAAATATTATATATAAGGTGTTTATCGAAAACCAGACATCGCCAAAAGTGGTCCGGAAACGAAATGACATTACAGCTCTGTCTTTGATCAACGCGCTCTTTGCTCAATCATCGAAAGTTTTATTCGTTTTATTTGAGCATTTGTTAGCACAACTTGCCGAAAGTGTCTTTTGCGCATGTATGTGTGTTCCGCATGTGCCACTGTAAACTGCAAGTGTGTATGCCTGCTAGTTTGCTATTTTGTCTTCTTCCTCTTATAAGCTTTGTCTGCGATGTCAACCACAAAAAAGACCCTTTTGGCTAACAACAAAAAAGACAGTTGCTTATGCTCAGCTGCTGAGAGCCGAACAAAAATATTTCCCATCAACCAATTATCGAAAGAAACCTTCGTGCGTTTCTCTCAGTGAGAACTATGACACAGAAAACGCCAGAACTAAAAAACCAGGTGAAAAAAATTGATGGACCATATTTGGCGAGCTCTGCTTAAAACAGCGAATATTTCGAATGGTGCCACCATCGATAGTTTGCCGGATCTCATCTTTTTATACCCGCTACTCGTAGAGTAAAATGGGTACACTAAATTCGTGGAAACGTATGTAACATGCAGAAGGAATCATTTCCGACTATATAAAGTTTATATATTCTTAATCAGCATCAAGATCTTAGAAACTAGAAGAGCTAGAGCAACCAAATTTGAAATGTAGACTCCTAGACTCCTCCTTTTGCCCCGCCCACTCCCGCCTCACAATAAAAAATGACTGAATAACTCCCACAATTTTAAAGATATAGATCTCAAATTTAAAACTTACATTTATATTCGCAATAAAAATTATCCCTCTAATTTACATAGGAATCAGATAATAAAAAGCCGAGTTTAGAAAATGTTGCATACTTTTCGTCTTTTCCACCTCAGGAACACAGGATCGCTATTAAACATTTCTTATACCGAGTAACGGGTATATCGAAGTCTGGCAGAGCCGATGTTAACTCACGCTCTCGTTAATAAAAGTCACTTTTATAATTTTCTGTGATTTATTTAGTCATAATATTCATGCCTAAGTTCGATATATCACGAGTTCAATATGGAAAATAAAGCAAACATCAATTTGTGAAATTTCAATACTAACGTGGCATATTAAGGTACAGAAGGTATCATCTATTCCCCAATTTCTGACTTCAGACTCTTTTCGATACCGTGGAAGAATTCATGATGAAGGAAACCAATCATGAACTTGGTTCATTCTACTATTGATTGAAGTATTCGCCTGATTGGCGAATGACATCATCTCTAACATTTTACGGGTTGATAAAATTTTCGCATCTCATGCCTTTGTTAATTGGGCTTAAGATTTTCTGAAAGCCAAAGTTATTTACAACTAAAATAGACCTGCCATCAGCTGTGCACATCAAAACGCAGGTATCTTTAATTTTTGGTTTACAGAACAGGGTGTAAGAACACTTTTCCCGGAAAATGCTTGTTTTTGAACGAGACATCGCGCACTTCAAAAATGTTAGGGTAACAGTAGTGTCCACAAGCAAACTTATCAAGAGTCCATTCACTGCACACTGGTGTTATTGCTTTGCCTTTTTTGTCATAAGCTCTATTTGTTAAGATATTGACTAAATTGATTTTCTACCCCAAAGACGACTTGCAAAGATTCACTTAATTTGGACCAATACTTTATACAGCTGCCATATAACCGATCAGGTTTGATTTGGAACATTATTTTATATATTTGTTGGTTTTTACGCTATTGAAATGAATTTTTGTTTGAACATGTATTTTACGCTCCTTAAGCGACTTATCGAATTTCGCTCAATTCGACACAATATTTCATATGGCTGTCATAAAACCTATGTGGCCGTATTGCACCAACTTCGTTGGTTTTAAAGATATTGAACTGAAACTTGGATTGAACACGTATTTTAAGCTTCTTTAGCGACTTATCGAGTCTAGTGCAATTCGGCATACAATTTCACACAGCTGCCATATAACTGATGTGCCCGATTTGCTCCAACTTTGTTATATTTTACGCTATTGAACTGAAATTCGGTATATTCGGTCGGTTCTATTTAAAGCATTTAATACGACTTAGGATCAAATTCTCAATGTCCGGTTCGTCAAACTTACCGGCAGGTTAGCGGAATTGGCGTATCTCATGCTGTCTTTGACGAGAACCGAGCGGAAAAGTTAACCGCTGCCTCTTGATGGGGTCAAATTTTAACCTACCGGCAAGTTGCGATAGAATTATCGATGTTTTTATCGATCGACAAACAGCTGTGCCCAAAATTTGTATTGTTTACTTTGTCAATTGCCAAAACAAAATGTTTATAAATAAACAAATTTGGAAAATAATGGAAATGAAAGATTCAGGCGGTAAGACAAGAAGACACAGGCGCGGCGATGTGGAACTTTCTGTTCAGCAGAATAGCAGCCGCCGCATTCATGGCAAATGTTTTGAGCGCCACGCCGGCATAAAGCAAAGCAGGCAAACTCACAGCCCGCCGTCTGCAAAATCGAAGGACCCACCTGGCCAATGGCACCACCAATTGCCTCATGAGATGTGGTATACCGATAGTGATCCAACCTCTGATACGTGTGCACCATAATGAAAATATTATCCACACGCACGGCCTGCACCAGGATCGGTATTATCACAATGGCCAACATTGTGGTGGTCATAACCCAAGACGGAGCAACGAATAAATAAAGCGAGAGAGTACAGGGAGAGTATTTATTATTTTACTGATCTGGATGATGCCAAATTTGTTCAACGATTCAGGTTAACAAACTCAGCATGTCAAATAATTCTTGCTAGGATTAGGGATCAAATGTCTTCGATAAGTAACAGGTAAAACCTTAACTTCAGTTGTGATTCAATTTATTATGATTTGGATTGTTAACAGGAATCGTGGATAATTGTCAGAGAGCAAAACTTATCTCCGAGCCCAGGCCTTCTGCTTCCAGATCTCCGCATCTATCTTTTTGTTCTTCAAAATGCATTTGTTTGACTCTAAAAGTCTACAAGCGAATGTTCCTCAGCCGCAGAAAAGTTCATCGCTCTTGGTCTTTTCCGTGTTCACATAGATTCATCATCGCATGCAATTTTATATAACTATTTTGCCAAATAATAACCAGCGACAACAATAGCATTAAAAAATGCCAAAACAAACAGCTGTTTCGTCGACAGTGTCAGGTCACACTTTTGCAGCGATAGCAATTAATCGCTATCGGGTGAACCTGCCGGTAAGTCTCGTTGAGGAAACCAAAAGACTTAACCTCTGGTAATTCCGGCCGGCAAATTTGACCGGCCGGTACCTAACCGCAACTTTTGAGAAATTGGGCCTTACAAAACTTTTTGTGTTTAACGCTAACAATGGAAAAAAAATTTTTAACTCTCATGTAATATCTTTAAATTAAGCACGAATTCAGCTGCAATAAAGCCGCCCATTTTCGACTGATCGGTCCTATGGCAAACATAAGATATAGTCACACGATGCCGATCTACTTTTCATTTAGTTTGAAAGCGTTTAATATTAACAATTACCGACCTTCAGAACGATTTACTTGAAAACAAAAAAATTGTTTTCACTAAGACCCATTTTCCGACCGATCGGTCTTATGGCAGCTATAGGATATAGTCATCCGATATTGAACAAAATTTGCTAATCTGTTTGAAAGCATATAGTCTTAATAATGAACGAGTTTGAGGACGCTAACATTGAAAACGAAAACGTTTTTCTCACTAAGATCCATTTTCCGACAGAGGGTTCCTTTGACAGCTATAAGATATAGTCGTCGAATCTTGACCAAAATTTGCAAATCTGTTTGAAAGCATATAATAATATATTAACAGTGTTGCCAACTTTTGCTAAGCAATAAAATCCGTTTTCGGGCGGGACGGAGAGAAAAAAAAATATCTATATTTTTCGACAAAAAAAGCTGGAAAAAAGCGCATGTCTTTTCTTATTAATGTGCGATGAAGTTCCTCGTCCTCATTCTTACCGTAGGCCACAGTTGTGCCTATTAGCTTAGGGTAACTAGGAAGGACCTTATAAATAATCGACGCAGCATTTCGCATGTCGACGTAACCCGTATCTACCTAGTACTTGCAATTGTTTTGGTACACTGTTTTTTTGATCATAAAATGAAAACGAATGAATATTTTTAAAAACTTTTTCTGCTTTTTATTCGGCAACTTAATGGCTACAAATCGTAGAACAACTTATTCGAAATGGCCGCCTTATGCCCTTCAGCAACGCCGAAGTCTCTCTGGCGGCCACTCATCGCCTGCCTGACACCATTTGAATCGCAAACAAGGCTAACTCAAAAAGACTTTCATTACCTCCAGCGTCCTTGGAAGCGATTACTTAACTCCAAAACTTTAGTTTCATCGTAAGTTTTTCAATATCTTCTTCGAAAATACTTCCAAAATGGTATCAATGCATTGCTTTTTTTGAAGGAAGAATATTGTGCATTTGCAACAACTGCAGAGGTATCTCAAGAGGTATCAGATTCATTCTTCCGGAGTCAAGCCTTAAACTCCAGGTTCTGCAGCCAGTCTTTAAGACTTTTTTGTTTGACAACTTGTGGCATTTTTGTCAAACGATCTGTAAACTTTGCTAGCACTTTGAGATGACTGTTTCCTGAACGTTAGAGGTGGCAATTAGGGCCGATAAATGACTGACAGAGAAACTGAAAAACTATTGATTTGCCTAAAAGTTTTGCAAATGACTCTAAAATAAAAATAAAGCTGAAAAAAAGCCGAAATCATTTTTCAAAACGCCAGAATTTCCGCTTCCCGCTGTTTCCAAATTTTTCCCGCAATACGGTTTTAAAAAAAGCTAGAAATGACGGGAAAAAATCTGATTTGGCAACACTGAATATTAATAGTCGCCGAGTTTGAAGTTTTTCTCAATAACACCCATTTCTCGACTGATGGTTCCTATGGCAGCTATTAGATATAGTCATCCGATCCGGTCGGTTCCGAAATATTAGCAGCGTGCAGTAAAAAGAAGACTGCTAAATTTCAGCTTGATAGCCTTAAAGCCTTGTCAAGATGACAGCGCAACTTGTCAAGTTACCGACACCAAGCTGACAAGCTATCAACATGACGGCATACATAACCATGCTTAAGGCTTTCTATTCTATACCCATTCAGGGGAAGAGTGTAACTTGAAAAAGCCGATCGAGCAAATAACAATCATTACTTACTATACTTACGTTTTCAAGCAATCAAATTAGCTGTGTAATAACAAATATAATTAAAGATGAGGAAGGTAAAGATTTTAGTTAGCTATGAGAGACAAATCGATTATAAAAGAAGAAACTGCCATCTCCAAGACAAACTAATGAAGCACAGTTGAACGGAATGATCTTCAAATGCTTAATGATGGTAAAGCAGCAAAGTTATCTAGTAGAAAACCTTTTAGAATGCATTGATTCGTACATTTTTTAAATCGAGTAAAAAAATAATTTTTTCGATGAATAAGTTTTATGTTTAGTAGGATGTCTTTTAAGCTATAACAATATACGATGGTAAAGATAAGATCTGTTTGCCACCCTCGTAAAGCGAATTTTATCTGATTTTTTTGATCATTTAAAAACCAATACTTTCTATTTGTATACCCAATATTTTTGGTCTTTGACATTGCTAACCGCTGTTGCATTTAACTTGCTACACTTTCACTTTTTGTTACTTTAGGAACATTTAATATTCCATTTGTATCACCGTGATTTGTCATCTCTGTGCTCATCTCTCGACTCGGGCAAATGTATTTGAAATAGTATTTGTTACTTTCATGGGTGCGTGACAGGAGGAAGAGTAGTTCAGCCACCTCTGCGGTTTGTCCAAATAAAGCAGTTGAGTTAGTTATGCGCAGCTTGCGGTTTCGCTTTGACTATTTTTGCGTGCATTGGGGTAGAGAGAGGAGGAATTTCCTCTGTAAATGCCAGACACACTAATTAGGAAATTGCACACTTTAATATTTGCTGGTAAATACTTAAATAACATTAAGTCGTTATAAATTTACAGAAAACAAGCGTGTCATGTTAACCATTTGCCATGCAATTGAACCTTTTGAAAAGTGCTAAAATTACTACAGAATAATGAAAGTTTTAATTGGATTTGCTACTCAACTAACAGATTTCTTCTTCAATTGCAATTCCGTTTCCCCTTTCAAAGTTTATTAAAATTGATTTGCTATTTTAATGGCATGCCCAGCTCGGTGTTTAATTGAAATCGTTTAATTAGTTTGATTTTCCAATCAAGTGGCTAAGAAGATATGACTGGAATTACCCACCTCACGCCCCCATTTGTGGTTTGAACTTCCGAGCTCCCATTTAACGAAAGGCAATTAGTTGCAATGCCTTTGGGTTTGTGGGCTCCTGTTCCAATATCCATTTTGTTGTTTGGAGCGCAAGTCGATTGTCTGTCGATTACAAATTCTGGTTGGTCCTGATGCAAACACCAACTTTCCTTCCTTCCGACGCACTCAACATCCCCTCTGTTCCCCGTTGTTGCGCAACATAATCATTATCCCTGGCTTAACTCGAGTAGCTGAAGGAGATGCCACGCTGCCAAAAAGGATTTTGCCTATTGATTCCACAAAGTGAAAGCCAAATCCACATGATATCAATTTGCTTTCAACGTTACGCCGTTGGCGTAAATAAACCAGACAAACAGACACGAAGACAGACTGACAGGATGTACTAAAATAGATGCTGTGGGAATTGTGCGGAGAATGTATGTGAAATCTGAGCGATTTCTTGCTACGCTTAATGCAGTTCATACAGGGGATTTCAAATGTAAGGCAATGAAAATTTGTTATTCTCAAATAATACAACAAAATTAAAAAACAACTGCGAGCTGTTGTAATGGAATACAAGGAGTGTTCGCCTTTTGGGTAAGCTTTGTCAATGAAATCGTTTGATTAGAATCAGCTCGGCAAAAACTAAGGTAGGTTTTCTGAGCCAGCTATGCATTGACTATTGACTATTGTTTGTGCCACCTATAGTCTTACTCCTGCCTCACCCTGTTATAGCACAAAATGTCAACAGAACCGGTTAACTTTTTGTATAACTTGTGTATTGTTCATCCGATCTTTATCATTCCTTCAGCAATTCGATAGATTCATTTCTCTCGAAGGTACGAACCATATATCATCAGAACTGTGGGAGATATGACGTTTTTTCGAAATTGCTTTGGCGGGAGGAGGCGTGGCAAAAATTGAAAACAAACTTGATCTGCCTGCAAGTATAATGAGTTTTTGTCCCATACATGTCAAACCTCTATCCCTTTCCATCTCTGAGATCTCTTCGTTCATACGGACGGGCAGACGGACATGGCTATATCGACTCGTCTGTTGATGCTGATCAAAAATAAATATACTTTATAGGGTCGGAGATGATTCCTTCTGGCTGTTACATACTTTTGCACAAACTTAATATACTCTGTGTTCCTTTGGTACAGAGTATAAAAACGTGCGCTCACGCAACCTTTCGGTTCAAGTGTCAACTGCAGACTTATATTTTGTGGCCTGAACAGAGGGCGGACTCTGTGAGTGCCATACTTTCTTTGTTGTATCATGGTTTTGTCGGTTATGTTAGTACGGAGACCGTAAAGGGAAAAACGTTGTTATTTGGAAGCTCTGGTTTCCACACAATTTTGGGGAGTTTGGTCCAAAATTTGATGAATATATCGTTTAGCTGGCAATCAAATGGTCAAAGTAGTGGCGCCATCTATTGCTGAGTATGGGAAATAGCTCACTAAAGAATGTTCTACGAAAATCATTAAGAACCTTAATTTATATAAATTATAAAAACTGCAAGGGTATATAAACTTCGGTCGAGACTAAGTTAATTTTCCTCTTTTTTCTTTTCCAAGAAATTTAATCAATTTTGCCTAGGAAACTAAACTTGTGGGTAACGGTGCATGGAAGAGATCTTATTTGCTAGCTATACACAGTCGTTTTGGTGTCAAATTTTCAAATGTTGTACCCTTCAGCTCTTTCTCCCCCTTTTGTATGCTACAATAAGTTTCTGCAATAGTTTCTCTCTAAAGACTGGTTACGTCTGCTGGTCTGGTGTATCGCCCCCTATTTGCGGACACTTATCCAACTATCCATAACTTACATTAGCCAATTATGGCACATTCCCATTTCATTTTCCTGCCACAAACCCACCAGTTCCTGCGGCCTGCAACATTGGGAAAAAGAATACGCAGCAAACCCGCTGACAAATCCATTATATGCTTATGCCAAAAGCGTTATGTAAACTTTTCACACGAATTGTGAGTTTCAGCTTTTCCACTCTCGCCTGCTGACAACGAAGCGGAGCAATTATTTTAAATGCGCCGTCAACGCCGCCGCCAAAACACAAACTAACCAGACAAACACAGTGTAAAGGGGGCGGTTTGCCCGGAGTTGGGGATGGCAACGTACGTGCATAATTAATTCAGTGCATAAATTCAAGAAGAAGTCGTTGCCAGCGAAGGCGAAGCCAAAGGGATTGGCCAAGGAGCGAGAAAGTCTATGAAATTATAAACTTTATCCTTTAGATAGTCGTGAGTGTCAAATGGCGACTGGCTTTTTGATGTCGTCTTCGCGTACACGACTTTAAATAAATTAAAAACATGAATGATTGTGCCAAAATGAAGGAGTCTAAGGGAAGTGCGTGCCAGAAAATATAAGATAGTATGTAGAAATGTTTATCTGGATAAAAAACTGGTCCAAGCAGTGCCTAAATAAGAACGTTTCTGGTCGAACTCTTGCTTCCAGCTATTTTCATAATAAAGAATAGAACTTAAACCTCCTCTCCTTCCCACTGCCAATCTTAGTGCTCACCCTTTTTTCTGAACTGCTTTCAATATAGCACTTCAAGTGCTTTTGCTCTTTGCGTTTTCGCATTGTCAGCAGACGGTGTCGTGCCTTCCTTTATCCTTTGATGCCTGGCAGCAGACTTTTTGTGCGACTTTGGTAATTGAAAACGCAAGTTAATTTCTCACTTGCCTCGTTTCTTTTCATTGTGGGCGTGGCAAGTGCTTGAGCCAGAGTGGATTGTCGCACTCATTGCATTAAGAAGATTATTCGGCAAGTTTTCGTAATTAGGAAAGTTTTTCGGTTTGTGCCAACATAATTTTCATTCATATTTCTCATTTTTCCATTTGGCCCAAATTGATTTCATGAACTGGAAATCAACATAAGCCAACAGCTGGACGCACTTTGCATAAATACCGAGACTTTCGTCTGCAGCTCGAGCTCGATCCCTGTGTATGGAAAGAAGGCTATGAAAAGCAGCTTTGCACTTCATTGTCAGTGGCAAAGGCGAAACATTTCGAGTACTTTCAAGTCTCGCCCTTTTCGCATGTGCATAAATTTTTGTAGCTATTAACAGTGGTCCAAGCCAAAAATGAACTTTTCAAGAAGTTTCAGGCCGAATCGCATGCCCATGCATTTATTCTGGGAAAGCATGGCAAGTGGAAAAGTGTGTTAACAGTGGGTTAACAGTGAGATAACAGTGGGCTAGCAGTGAGATGACAGTGAGTTAACATAGAGTTGAAAGTTAGCTAACATAGAGTTAACAGAGAGTTAATTGTGAGTAACACTGGATTAACAATGGGTTGAGAGTGAGTTAGCAATGGGTTAACAGTGGGCTAACAGTAGGTTAACAGTGGGTTAACAGTGGGTTAACAGTGGGCTAACAGTAGGTTAACAGTGGGTTAACAATAGTTTCACAATGTTTTAACAGTGGGTTAGCAGTGGGTTAACAGTGGAGGAACAGTGAAAAAGGGTGGTGGAACAGGGGGGGAAGAGGAGGGAAAGAAGGAGGTGGGAAAAAGAGGTGAATCTTATTTAAATTTAATATTAATTGAAGAGTAGCTGCCATGAAGTCAAGCTGTGATAAATTATAATGTTAAATTCAATTCCACTATCCTTTCCTGACTTAAATATCGAATCTGCTCGCATCCCTTAAGAAGCAAAACCAAAATCGACCTACCAGAAACTCCAATTGCCATTTTAGTTCCTGAACTTAATTACAAATCTGCTTGAGTCCATAAAAAAAATGATTTTCATAAGAAAAATTCAGTTATACAATGAACCACAATCCTTCCCAGTCAAAAATATATTTCGTTTATTTCAGAAATCAGAGTCCAAAGTTTGTTCAAAACTAGTTATATTTTTTGCTATTTTAAGATTGAAAAAATTAAATTTATGTTTGTAAAGATCTTCGCTCGTGCCGGGCGTTCCATCACACCCACCCTTTTTTTAACTTGCTTCACCCAATTTTATACGATGTCACAAAGTTGGACTTTATTTCCATCCGGGCTTTTAAAATCTAGATTTTTTAATGGAGTTAAGATCTGAAATCAAAAAATACAATTTTAGAAACTTTGTCGAATTTTCTGACCACAATTTAAGTAAATGTACAATTCGCTCAAACAGCACCCCCAAAGGAGGGACTCTCAAGCTTCTCTCAATTTCTTGTGCTCTAGTGGCTCCTTCGGCTTACTGTGGTAGCTTCCGTTGCTACTGTTGTGGCCATCTTTAAATCCGTATTCACCTAGTTTATCCTCATCTGATACGCCACAGTTTAATTTGCGGCCCAGCAATTTTTATCTCCAGATGCGTTTTGTGTTGTCGTTATAGCAGTATGTCTAAGTGGCTAAGTTCTGCTCCCGCAGCTCCCCACACAAAATGCTTTCATGAAATAGACCATGGCATTAGCACAGACAACTGAATTTCCTCTCGTGACTTCCATTTTCAATTTTATACACTCTTTTAATTTATTTGAATTAGCCAGCTTATTTTTTATACACACAACAGCTGATTTCTGTCTGTTGCCTGGTCACACTACATTGTCTGAGCGGCTCTGGAAACTTTTAATCCGTTTTAAACCGACTCACCCAATCCATTTTATAGAACAACTTATGTATGTAGGATCGAACCCACAACCCTCCCGCACCAGCAGCCACACATACAACTGGTACGCCACACCCGGCGACTACTGTACTGTATGTCATTACTTTAAAGACTCAACGAAAAAGCTCGAATATAGACCACTGTGCGGTGGAAGTTAGTTAAGTAGCTTAGAACATGTTCTACCTGACAGGAAGTAAAAA
The DNA here is from genome assembly GCA_037044535.1 of Lordiphosa magnipectinata. Taxonomy (NCBI): domain Eukaryota; kingdom Metazoa; phylum Arthropoda; class Insecta; order Diptera; family Drosophilidae; genus Lordiphosa; species Lordiphosa magnipectinata. The sequence continues at coordinate 186,536 of JBAMBO010002638.1, read as the reverse complement.
GTGAACACTTCAAATATTGAAAATTTGCTCAGGCACAAGACAAGATAAGCATATGCATATGAAGTTTTTGCTCTTCCGTCTCGATGTAATGGAGCATTTCAAAATGCAAATCAAAGAAAACTTTGCCGAGTGACAAAAAAAAATGGCAACGTCCAGTAACGCAGTCAGGTTGGTAGGTGCCAACGACAACTACCGCCGTCACGTTTGGATCAAAAGCTAAAAGAAAAACTGCCGTCAACAGTCGCTACACTTCTTGTGCAAAAACCAACTGTCATAGGGAAAATATGCGTCCTAGTTGGTTCATATCCTGCCAGGATTGCATCCGGTCCGTGTGCCAAGGCATACACGAATGAAGCTTTGATGGTACCAAATTGTTTGGGCCGTTTTTTCTTATTGTATGCAGAGGGTCCGTTGCTTGGGTGGGCGTTTGTCAGTTGTTCATTGATTGATTTGAGCTGGCAGCAAAATAAACTAATAAACGGACGCAACTCGTGTGTGTGTGTGTGTGTGTGGAGGGGGTAAGTACACAGACAAGGCTTTTATAAAGGTGCAACAGTGCGTATGCGTGTTGCAGTACGTGCTGCAAAACCAGCAGCAACCATCACTGGTAAGCGCACAACAATACAGCTTGCACGCATGAACTATTTGCAACAGGATCAAAGATCCTGACGAACACCACGCAGATGGCAATGGTTCACACATGTGATTTTTATGAGGAGGAGTAACTACTTTTGGCAGCTGGGGAACATTTTGGATTTTAAATTTTTTTATTGGTGTAATTAGTGAACTGAAATAAATTGTACCTTAGTCGAAAGTTCCATCTGACATTTTTTTTTTCAACTATTTAAAATCTTATAAAATTAATTTTCGATTTTCTGCTTAAAAATTATCTTTAGCGAGGAGGCTATTTTTGGATGTATGGCCTGGTCTGTAAGACTTTCTCTTTCCACTGCGCAAAGTTTGTTTAATATTTCCGCGTGTGAGTGCTGCCAATGCATGTCATCAAATATTTGATGATTAAATGGCCCTGCGGAGATTTCACCCTTAATTTTTTACCCTTAATTTAACTGTTAACTATCAATGAAGGCAGAGACCTTTTAAGAAAGCGTCGAAAAAATCGCTTGGATATTTCATAAGTTATGGAGCAAGCTATATGAACGGCGGGCGGAGGGCTAATGCGATTTATACCTTTTATAAGCAATGTTAAGGATGAAGTTAAACTGACCCAGATTATGAGTGCGCAAAGTTTGGGTCTTTGAAATCGGCCTTGGATTTCGAAAAACTCATCAATACTAGACATATTCTTTGCTGTTCTACTTTATATTTGGAAGCGTAAACTAGACCAATTTATCGCTTGTCACTTTAAACAACTAAATACAAGTTATAAATATTAGATATATATACACTGCTCGCCACTTGAATAGGACACCTCTAAAGTCGATTTTCTATAGTTAATTGCTGCTAAACCAAGCCATCTAGGAAAATAATTTTTGTTTTCTTATAAAGTTTATTTAAATGTAGTAATTAGACGAAAATTACAAAATTATTCAAAAGTTGTAAGTATTCAAAAAACATTGTTAACCAATAAGTAACAAATTTTGGAGTCTTCATTTTGCACCACTTGAATAGGACACTTTATCTAAAAACCATTTAAAAATATTTCAATCCTTTTCAAATAACAATATTACTTAAATAAGAAATTACTAACATGTTTTTAAACCAAAAAAAGTTTTTAATAGTGTGTTGAGCCTCCTTTTTTCTTAAAAACCTCACACATTCGGTCTGGAAGGGATGCATACAATTTTCCCAAATAAATCAACGATATCGAGCCCCATGCTAATTTGATAGCTGCAATTAGTTCGGGAACGCTCGAATATTGCTGACCTGATCCATATACTTCACGTGTTAGCCATCCCCACACATTCTCAATGATATTCAAGTCCGGTGAATAGGGTGGCCAGTTTAATAACTCCACGTTTTGGCTCGCTATATACGATTTAACAATCCGGGCCGTATGTATAGGGGCATTATCATGTTGATAAATCCATTTTAGATTTGCAAAAAGAGTTTGGAAGTGTGGAAAGGCCTCTTTCAATATACCATTATAACACAACGCATTCATGGTGGTTGGAATAAATTGAAGCTCACAGGTGCCATAATAGGAAATGGCCCCCCATACCATAATACCTCCAGCACTGCTGTCCAACTTATCAAGATGGTGTGGTTCTTTTCGAAGATCATGAAAATAGATGCTGTAGTTATCGGGGCCCTCCAAATTAAACTTTTTTTCGTCCGAAAAGACAACACGTTGCCACTCCGAAGTCCAGGTGACATGTGCGCGCGCGAAATCAAGGCGTTGTAACTTCCGAGCCGGGTTAAGAGGCGGCTTCTTCTTGATTTTTAGTCTCTTCAGGTGTGTAGCATTATTAATAACACGACGCATGGTTGTCAAACTTGCTTTAACGTTGCATTTTTCCCTTATCTTGGCCAAAGAGTCGTGCGAATTGGAAGCTTCTCTTAATATAAATCGCTTGTCCGCGATGGTAAGCACACTGTGGGTGCGGCCCTTCATGTTTTTACCATAATTAGCCTCATTATTTAAAAAATTTGTTATGGCGTGACGGCTCCTGTCGACTTTTTTGCTATTTTGGCAATAGAAAGGCCAGAATCCTTGTAAGCTTGGATTTTTCCTTTCTCCGACTCAGATAATGAAGTGCCACGCCCCATTTTAATTTTTTTTAATTTTATATACACTTCAATTAAAGCAAAAAGTTTAAGTAAACCAAAATTTGTGTGCACGTGTCAACGATACCGACCAAATAAAATGCATGTTCAAAATTTAATGGAATTTTTGCGAATGCTCACATAAAGTGCAAACAACTTTATAACGGTTCTATTCCAAAACTTGGAATATACCAGAAAGAGCGAAGAATGCTTGCACAAAGATAATATGCAAAAAATACCGTTATTCTACCATTTCGTTTTCGAGTTACGAGCAGTTTTAAAGAGAGCATACAGGGTGTCCTATTCAAGTGGCGAGCAGTGTATTGTATTACCCATTTAGTATTAGTAGAATACATTATTGTATATCCTATTAACGCTCATACGCAAAAATTGACTCTACCGAAGTTTAAATACCCTTACAGCTTGTATAATTTAAATCATATAACTTTTTAGCGGGCTCTAGGTCTATAAGTTATGATTTTCATCATAACATTTCTAAAACAAGTCAGTCACATTGTCGTATAATTTATATAAATTAAGGAATTAAATGATTTCGTCGAAATTTCTTAGCTGAATTGCTTCCTAAACTCAGTAATAGATGGCGCCAATACTTTGACCATTTGCTTGCCAGTTTGTTATATGGCAGCTATAAGATATATTCATCCGATTTTGACCAAACTCCCCAAAATTATGTAGTAACCGATAATATTTATAACTCTAAAGTATAAAGACGCTACCAAGTATAAAGACGCTACCATTGAAAACAAAAAAGGTTTTCCTCACTAGAACTACTTTTTCGACCTATCGTTCCTATGGCAGCTATACGCTATAGTCATCCGATTTGGATCAAACTTGGCAGAATTGGTGGTAATATTGATTAGTAACAAGTTTAGGACCGATAGCATTGTAACAAAAAAAGTTTTTCCTACTAAGATTTTTTTCAGATCTATCTTTTGTATGAAAGCTATCCTATATAATTGTCCAATTTTTATCAAATTTTGTGGAATTATGTAAAAGCATAGAAAACTGATAAAAACGAGGTTTGGGGGCGTTTGCATTGAAAACCAAAAAGTTTTTCTCACTAAACTAGTTTTTCGACCGATCGTTCCTATGGCAGCTATGTGCTATAGTCATCAATTTTTCAATTTAAATATACCCTCTACAAGGGTATAAAAAAATAACATTTCCTGCAAAAATCTCGTCCATTGATACACGGGATCTTGTACCTAGCGTTAATGGGATATACAATAATGTATTCTACTATTCTGTTTTTAGAGATGGAACTTTAGCAGGAACAGTTTGTGTTCTAACTAGATTTTCTAGTGAGAAAATTAAATCTCTCGAAGTTCTATGGCACCGACGGATGTAACGAAAGATTTACAATCCAGAGAGATTGGTACAGAGTATAATAAATTGGTTAATTAATCCTGTTTAACCCTGAAACGTCATTCCTCATCGATTCGTCTACAGTAAAGAATGAACATCAAAATAGGGATGACCTTTCAGCGTTAAGAGAGTATTTTCAGATTGACTGACTTTCTTATTGCAAATTGCTAATAGAAAGAATGAATGTAAACATTTTCATCACGAGTGATTCAAAGACTTTTAAATCAAACTAGAAAAATAAAATACAGTTATCTCTATCTTTGTGTGCTCGTTACTGTAAAGTAAAATGGGAAGAATAAAAAATTTCAACAGCAATACAGTGACATTGCCAACAGAAGATCCAGCATTGGTTTTATGCATTATATTTGTATGCAATAAATAAATGTCTAATCATACTGGAAATATAAAGCGCCTTGGACGGATGGATATAATCGCAAATTTAACTCGAGAAATATATCAACTAAAATCGACATGACGGCAGACAAAATATTTGAGGTAATAGCAGAGCAAGTTAAGAATCTTATGGTTTGCTTAAAAATGGACATTGAAGCTCGAAATGATTTTTAAATGTTGGTGTATACCAAAGGTATGATGCAGCTTAAAGAGCGTCACGCAGCCTAATATCTAAAGGAAGAGATTCTTAAGTATTTGGGGAAATTTCGTCCAAATCTTGAACAGATTTACTCGATGACAGCCGATAGCGGTACAAATGTCATTAAGACATCAAAATTCCAAGAAGAGTATGCAGATATTGGAATGTCAGAAGAAGATGACCACGATAATTTTTAAGAAATTAATGAAAATACTAAAGCTTCTTTAAGCGTGGTTGATTGCGCAGCGCATACGCTTCATTTAGTGTCATGGGACGTGATTAAAACTGTCCAAGCTAAATTGGAAAACTGTCGGAAATTTGTGAAAAAAATGCGTACTGGCTTTCGCAGACAAAATGAGACTCTTTCTTTACGACCGATGACAGGATTAGTTTCGACGGCAGTGTCGTGCAGTACTGGCGATCACATAAATATAAAGAACCAACTTTGGAAAAAATTGTCGAAATTGCTCGTTCAGTGCACTACTATATATATTTTTACCAGGATGAGAACTCGATTAAGCGCAAAGTCGCTAAAGCACATATTATTGGTTAAGCATAATGATCAATCGCTAAACTATATTTCATTTGAATAAGAACAATATAACGAGATAACTTAAAATTTTGTGTTTAGTGGTCAGAACTGTTGACGCGAAGTATTGCCGAGGCAATATTTCGGAAATTGTATCACAAGTTAAATTAAAATGTAGATTTCTTGCACAATGATGCAACAATAATGTAAACGAGTGGTCATAATCGTGGATTACCTATTTCTGACCTAACTCTGGTAAAAGCTAAGACAGTGTTTCGAGGAGTATCCATAAAGGTCATACGAACTTTGAGGGACTTATAACCAGAAAATAAACCAATTATTAAAAATCTATCTATAGGAGAGTATGGAACTCCAAATATCTATGCATAATATTAAAATATATTTTACTCTACTTGATGGTGTAATTTTACATTATGAAGTGACAGCTTTTTTTATATGAGCTTTCTCCGAAATTAAAGCTTATTTGTAAAGCTTTGTGCGTAGCATTTTACCACTGTTTGTCACAAGATGTCGCCACTGAAACGCAATAAATTGAGCTTTATTTCAAGAGTCAAGCTTTGGCATACAACTTATACAAAGTCTTATAAAGGGGATGTGCTCTACAAAATTGTATCGACTTATATAAATCTCAACCGGTTCGAAAGCAGTTAAAAACTGTTACAAAGTGGTTCAGAACCATATCTCAGCAGTCATTTAAGCTATGAACTTGAAATCTGGTCTGTAGGCTGGTAAAATGGAGTTGGACATCAACAGTATCGTACAGGTATCAAACTGGTTTCGAATCGGTTAAACAGTGTGTCAGAGCAGTACCTCAGATGTTATTTAAGCTTTGAACTTGAAATGAATACTTTAGGTTGGTACTATAAAAATAGATATTTTACTGGTTCAGGGCCGGTATCTAACTGGTATATCTCAAAAGCTATTTCAGCTATGAAACTGATATCTGGTCTGTAGGTTGCTAATATGGAGTTGGATATTTTACTGGATCAGGACCGAAATCGAACCAGTTTCGAAACGTTTAAAAAGTGTTTGAAATCCATATCTCAAAAGTTATTTAAGCTACGCACTTAAAATCTGGTCTGTAGGTCGGTATTATGGAGATGTATATTTTACTGAATCAGGACCTGAATTAAACAGGTATCGAAACCAAGCCATGGATAGAAAGTTATTTAAGCTAGGAACTTGCAATTTAGACTGTAGGTTGGTAATATTGAGTTGGATCAGGACCGGTATCTAACCGGCTTACACTGCGAGTGTTAGACGTTGGAAATTTCAAATACACCAGCTGACACAAGAACTACTTTCTGCACTCATTTGCGTCTGGCAAAAGAAACTACAGCAATTGAAGCGGGATTCTCCGGTCTTCTGCACCGTTGAGTTGGTGGGGAATAATCTTATTCATTGGACAATTGAAATAATGAGACCAGTTGGCATTGAAGTAAGTAAAAAGAAAAGATTACAAAACAAACATATTCCATTTAAATCTTTAATTGTAAATCAATGTTAAGAATAATAATAAACAAAGTTGTGGGACAGCAACATATTTTATGTGTCGAGAAAAGCTGAGAAAAGTTTTGTATCAAATGTCTGGCGGACTGAGGTTTACTTTATATTTCTGTCGCATGAAACCTTAAAACGGCTGCTTTGTTCTCATTTTCGAACTCGCATACTATGATCTAATTTGTCCGTCACATCTGGGTCTTACTTGATTGAGGTGTGCGCGCACTTTCAATACATGATATCAGAGATAATTCTGATGCTCCCTTATCTTTATAGCTTAATTAATCAGCATCAGATCCTGGGCTTTTTGATATATGGGGGCATAGGTATTACCAATGTATTTGCTGCTCGAAATTTTAGAATTAATGTCAATTGGGTCCTCTGCGTAGAAGGTAGAAAGATCTGCATCATGTCCGGAATGGGGCGAGCACCTCTTCAAACAGCATCATTATTTTGTGTAAATAAAAAAAAAACGAGAAGGCCAAGCTAACTTCGTCTGTGCCGAAGTTTTTATACCCTTGCAAATTCTGTTTTTGCAATGTCAGAGTTTAAGAACGCTTACATACAAATCAAAAATGTTTCTTAAATCAAACATATCAAATTAACAATCGCTGAGATTAAGAACGTTAAAATTGAAAACAAAAAAGTTTTTCTCACTAAGACTGATTTTCCGACCGATCTGTCCTATGGCAGCCTTAAGATATAGTCATCCGATTTTGACCAAATCTTGCGAATCTATTTGAAAACATATAAAAAAAGTAATCAGCGGGCTTAAGGACGCTAACACTGAAAACAAAAAAGCTTTTCTCATTAAAACTACATTTTCGACCAATAGTTCCTATGGCAGCTATATGCTATAGTTAACTGATTTGGTTCAAAGCTATCAGAATTATGTGGAAGCATATAATATTGATAAAAGTCATGTTTGAGAGCGACAGCTTTGAAAACAAAAAAGTTTTGCTTACTAAGACTTTTATTCAGATCTATCTCTTGTATAACAGCTATACCATATAGCTGTTCGATTTTTAAAATAATAATAATAAATAATATAATATTGATAAAAGTCATGTTTGAGAGCGACAGCTTTGAAAACAAAAAAGTTTTGCTTACTAAGACTTTTATTCAGATCTATCTCTTGTATAACAGCTATACCATATAGCTGTTCGATTTTTAAAAACTTGGTGAAATTATGTAAATGCATTAAAAACGTATAAATACGAGTTTTGGGGACATATTGATTGAAATCACAAATGTTTTTTTCACTAAAACTAGTATTTCGACCGATCGTTCCTATGGCAGCTATATGTTATAGTCATTTTATCCGGCCTGTTCCGACAAATGTGTAGCGTTTTTGTACCTAAAGACTTCTTGCAAAAGTTTGCTCAAGATAGCTTTAAAACCGACGGAGGAGATTGCATAGAAACATCCACTGCATCGACGACATTCAGCTACAGGCACACATGTCCAGTCAACTAGGCGCCATTAGCCACTGACATACAGCATCACATGTCCAGTCAACACGACTACATTCAGCTAAATTCTTCACGTCAATACATCAATTAAATGTTCGATCTTACAAAAAAAACGTCATTCAAACATTTCAACAACATATGGATCCCATGTTCCTGCGCAACAACCAGGCAAGCAACAAGTCAAGCAACCACTTTAAGCAACCTTTTGACCCACCCAGTTCTGGAACCACACACAACATATCAAAGATATACATGCCTGCATTCAGTGCCAACTTCCCTGATATGCCAGTCAACTCGACTCATCATTTAGGGGGGAGTAGTTCTGGCGGTTCCAGTTCATTAAGCTCCAATCACATTTATTGAACATCTCTAACTCACACACTCACTTACTAGTAAGTGCTAGTAAGAGATCACGGTGCTTCGCAGAATTTTCTCTATGAAACGATTCCCGAGCAGCTGCTGGCCAAGTGTAAACACCTTATTCGGTACAAAATAAAAAGCTTTCTCTAGGACATGCGCAGAAGAACAAAGCTAACCTTGTGTACCATAATAAATACACAGAAGCCAGCCTACATCAACAGGAGCAGGAGCAGAAGAGCAATGCAAAGCACATTGTGACATCACATATAAAATGTTTCCTTAAGCTTTTTTACGCATAAGACAAAAGGCATTTGAAATTGCCATGAACGTGAGCGAACGAGAAAGGCATCAAAATACAAGGCACAACTTGAAAGGGCCAAACCTTAAATTATTCTTCCTGATGAATGCCTACACGTAGACCGCTGCTGGGGGTTGTATGTTTGTATGTACAATACAGTAATTTGAAGTACGAAAGGTTCTTAAAAAAAAAAAATCGTGGTCTGCACAAACTGCCTCTGCCATTCGCTCTTTTTCTGTACGCGACTTTTGATAAGAGGGCGTCTCTGTCGAATGCTGTGGTCTGAGGCTGTAAACCATAGTGAGTTCAGTACAACGCGAACTGTGGCCACGTCAACCAAACATTTCTGGATCCGAATTTTATTTGACGGATTTAAATAAGAAAAATAGTAAAATTATTAAAAATAAATTAAAATCAGACCATGTGGAAGAATTTTTAGAGTTAATAGAAAGAATCACTTAAAATTTTCTTGTTGTGTGAGTATTTCTTAAATAGAAAAAACCCCATGACATTCAGGCTTTTGTACTTGCCCTTCTGGTCATCTGCAAAGCTGCGACAGACGTCAAAATCTTTGTAATCCACAGTGACGTCACAACTTAACTACAATCAACCACTACGTCACACACTCCGCATGCTACTCTAGACAGCTTGGCGCCACAAATTATTATTTATATTAAGAACTCGTACTTACCTTCATGTAGGTATACAATTTCCACTTTCCGCCTGATGCAATAAGCTCAAGTAATGCGGTCAGCATACCAAATAAATAAAAATCAAGAGATTTCATTTCACTTGAAATTCTTTTAACTAAAAGTCAATCTTAAAATTAATATATGGCGGAAAGGTGTGCCAAACTTAATACTTTGGCAAGGTGTGTTTGCTCGACTTATGTGTGTGTATATGGCAACATTTTGGTCAGTTCAAGGCCCTTTTTAAGGCTTAACCTTGACTAAGCTGGATATTTATTGACATTTGCTGCATTGTAACTTAATAAAAGCATTTGTCAAAGCTTCCAGATGGCAGAGATTAAGCGGAGTATATCAGATTTCAATAAAGTTGCAAATATCTGTTGATAGATAAAATAACAAGTAAAGGAAGATTTGTTGTTACAAAATAAGCAATTACTTTAAAACGATTTAATCTACTGACTATTTGAGTGTAATTGTCATAAAAATGATTTTCTAAAGTGGGAAAATGTTCAAACTAATTTTCTTTATACAGCCATATTTCAGATCGCTTTCATACTTTTACAGGCTACTCTGACTTTCATCGTTCCTAGCTATTAGTTCTTCTAAACTTGTAGAATTTTGTGGGTGCTGTGATCTAGCGCAGTGATGGGCATCTCTTTGATAGTGTACATACAGCTACATAAAGCACTAATAAATCTACTAAGAAAGTCGGTTAAACCCGAATGCAATATGCTCTGGTACTGACAAAATTTGTGTATAACTGATACCTTTTAAAAGTGGCACCAAACAAACTGTGTAAAGTGCTGCCTCGGAGATAGGGGCGTGGAAAAATTGTATATCTGTGTAATCAAAGAAAGTTCAAATCGGAAAAAGTCGTGGAGTTTAGATTATCATAAAGATTTGATAGATTACAGTTGTAAAGTGAACTTTACTTCTTTGTTTTTTGTTTTTAAGTAATCCTCAAAATAATACTATTTCGCGTGTTAGCGAATTCTCGTCAGATTTTCGAACTAATATTTGCTGAGATTGAATATCTTTAGTATCAAATAAATACCTTTTCTTTTCAAATTAAAAGACTAAGTATCAAATAAATACCCAAATTATTAATGAAATTTTCTAGTATTGATACCAAAAACGTATACTGGTTTTAGTCCCAATTTCAGACAACGCGTATCAAATTGATAAAGATACTAAGTTTTTGTCAAAAGACATTTTGGTGACGATAGTCTGCTAAGCCCGCTTTTTCTAAATTCTTGAACATTTGTTCACACTATGCCATGAACATTTTGTTCTCTCTCATGAAAGGTTTGGGCTTGTCTTATAAACATTTTGTGCTGGTTTCAAACACACATTTTGTTCTCGCTTTGAAGGAAGAAGAAACCACACCACAACACACCAAAAGCAAACATAGTTGAAGACATACGTCAACAGACAGACTCCGGCAGTGTTACTTTCCTTACGCTTCTGGATCATAGTATTGCATTCAATATTGTTGTCCATAATATTCTCTGCACGAAACCAAAGACAGTACATATATAGATACCGCATCTCATTCAAACTTTTTTATTTTATTTTTTTTTTGGGATCCAATGTCAGCTCCCAAGAACAAATATTTTTTCTTTCACATGCGTCATCTATAATATCTATAAATCTTTACTATTAATCAACACCCATTTATTAAATCGTTTAGCAAAATTTCAATATATATATTACTCGTAAAGGCAGCGAGACGCAAAAATTGGGATCATTGGATCAGCTCCCAAGAAAATCGATTTTTGTTTCACATGCGTCATCTGTAATATCTGTAAATCTTTGACGAAACTTCAAATTCTTTTCAATTTTTCCAACACTGGAGTGAATAAAACCTTTAACCCCTAAAAACAATTTAAAATTTGTTACCGAAATAAAAATTTTTTCTATAACCGTAACCGAATGTTAGCTTATTAGATATATGTATTACATACATACATACATTGCGCCGCAGCTAACCAAAACCTTTACCTTCCTCATCTTTCCTTATAAATTGGCACCAGCTAGCTCCGATTTTTTTCTGAAACCTATAGTGCGGGATAAGATTAGCGAAATTGTTACAGTTTTAGCACCAGCAATAGTTGAAACAACAAGAATGCAGGGCGAACTGTTAGTCTTTGGTCATTTTTATTCTATCTGGATGCAATGTAAAATTGAAATCGAAAACAACAATACAGCATTGACCTAACTTTTGGTTCACGATTTAGAATTTAGAGAGCCTAGTCTGTTCGATAATGATGCTTACCGATGTGGAATAGTTTTTGATCCGAGATATAATGTTTTTTTATATGCAGAGCAGTAAAATAACTGTATTCAATTGTTATCCAATATGCACACTCGTATACATACAACATTCGATTGAATTATCAGGGAAGATCAGTCCAAGTCCTAATTTGTCGGAAATTTGCAGTGATGTAGACGCTAATATGATGTCACGTGGTTTCTTATCTTTTAGTTAAAGCTTATAATGTTAAACTTTAAAATAGGCGAAAATAACTCAGTACATATCAGAAATTTGAGCTCAGTATATTTACTAATTGAATGGGATTACAAATGGGGCCGCTTTTGTCTGCAAAATTTGTCAAAGTGATATTTCATACTAATAATCCTAACCGTAACCGCAACCCGAAACAGAATTAGGTTAATAACCGTAACCCGTACCGTAACCCATATCCAAAAACTGTAATATAACCGTAACCGGAAAAAAAACGATCGGCCAAATTCGATTTGGGTTTAATCTCTGCTTAGGACTCAACACTTCAAAATCCAAATGCATAGTTATTTACAAAAAAGCTTTTGATACAAGTCAACTGCCAAATTTGTTCATAAATGATTCTCTTATAGAATATGTGGATTAAGTAATTAATCTTGGATTGACATTTAATAACACTTTGTCATGGAATAGTCATTTCTCAAGAGCCACTGAAGGGACTTACGGGCTGCAGCTACTTAAATGCTTTTGCCTGTAAATGGCGGATGCTTATAGCAAAAGCTTACCTAATACCCTTTTTTATGGTGTGGACGTTTTCGGCCATTGTGACTTTCGAGATATGCAATGGTTGGTTGTTGCCATAAATTCAATTGCCCGATATGTTGTTAATGTCGGGCGTATGGACAGCATATCCCATTTATCCCACAAGTTTCTGAGCGTTAGCCTTAAGTCTTGGATTGATCTCAGTACTCTAACATTTCTTCACAAAATTATAATTACACAGGAATCTTAATATCCTGTATCAAACATTTGTAAACCTGTGCAATCTAAGATTTCAAGATTGTATACATTAGACAAATGTAAAAGCATATTAAAGTAGTAAGTACATATTACGGACACAAATATAAACAAGAAAGAAAGTCGCCAAGCCCGACTATAACATACTCTGTACCCTTACCCTCGCATTTGCTCACGAATCATACGTGTTGTGCGCTAATAAACGCTCATCTCTAAGTTTCTCTCTCTCTCTCACTAAGATTGCCTCTGTTGAACGAAACATTGTGATTATGGGTGGGGTGGTGGGGGGTGTTAACTGGCCGTTTTTTGTCTCATAACTTGAGTATCATTCATCCGATTTTTATCATTCCTTCAGTAAATCGATAAATAATTTTGATTACTAGATTTCTCAAGAAGGTACAAACCTCTATCTCTTACCATCTCTGAGATCTGTGCGTTCATACAGACAGACGGACATGGCTATATCGACTCGGCTGTTAATGCTGATCAAGAATATTTATACTTTATAGGGTCGGAAATGATTCCTTCTCCCTGTTACATACTTTTGCATAATCTTAATATACTCTGTGTACCTTTGGTACAGGGTATAAAAAAAAAATTTTTATTGTAGTCTTAAAACACCACGAATCACGCCCAGCTACACGTTACAGTCCAAATTAACTAGCTACCTTTCACACACTCATTCATTCTTGCCTCAATAATGTTAAGGTCGGTCCGTCAATTGTTGCTAAATTGAGTTTATGAAACACAAATTACTAATAAACAAGACATTAAGCAACACGAAGAAAGACCATTTTGACCGCCAGATAGATCAAATTTGGATTTCTGCCTCAAATTGTTGGCTTCTAAGCTGCTCTTCATTTGTGGTCAATAAACTCAAATGGCCCGAAGCCCATTAAAACGTAAACCGAAAACTGAAAAGAAGCAAATATGTTTAATAATAATAAAATAAAAATTGATTTAAATAAATTCGTGTAAAGAAAAAGTCCGGCAATAGCAATTGAGTCATTGTGTCTGGAGAATTTGAATTAAGCTCAAGCCGCCGGTGCGGATATATTCAATTATCGGGACAACAAGCATAAGTGGGATTTGAATATGCGCGCGAAAATCAGAGCAGTTTGTATCTAATTTACTTGTCTTAGTGTGGGAGAGATGCTCACAGATATGATGTATCTTTCCTGCGCTACACACACCTGAGGTAAACACGTGTGTAAACAAAACCACAAAAACAAAACCTTCAACAAAATTAAAGTTAGATACAAGAAATTGTTAGATAAAAGCAGCAAGAATACATGCTGAGCGTGTGTACAACCACGTTTTTCGACGAAAACAAAAAAAAAAACACAGAGAAGAAGAAACAAATGCGGCTTCGAAAACTTGTTTCACTTAAATTACGAATTCAAAAAAATGCCGGTTAGAAACAAAGCGAGCCTCTTAGACGAACATCCAACATGTTCGATGTAGCGCCGCAAATGGATGGGTTAAGCTTTACAGACTAAACACATACAAAGCTCTAGAGTAAAGCTTCAACACCTTTAAGTAGGTGATTGCAAGCAACGCCTTGGCCTAACCCGATTAACCTCTGGCAGAGATTTTGCTGCCGCAAAGATGCCTTGGCAAAATGTTTCTGTCAGTCTGCTGTATCCGTTGGCTGCGTGCGGTTCGCGTTTCCCCTACGAATTTTAAACGCGAAAAGTTTTTTCTCTACATTTTTCAACAAGGTAGATTCCCATTTAAATATGTTTATCTGCTCCAGAGAGATAAAAATGTTTGCTATTCTGCTTCAACCAGATGTGTTTTTGTGTTAAATAAAAAAAGAAAAACAAAGTGAAATAATAAACAAAAACAAAACCAAATAATAAGACAAATTTAAAATGCGTCGCGTGATTTTTTCTACCCATTAAATTGCTTTAACAAAATGATCTCTAAAATTTATTTTTGCAACAAAATTGTTTTATACAAGGAAATTGTAGAACCTGCTAAAGTGTTTTTAAGCCGGTTAAAATTGAATATTTATATGTTGTTAAAAATATCTTTTGGTTCTTATTAATAATTTGCTGTTTGCTCATCGTGATCAGTGGACTTCATCTTTCTCAAAAAGTGAATTTCAGCTAGATTTTCTGGAATTGTATAACAACTTGTAAATCAATGTCCGATTGTCTTAATCTGATGACCACAAAGCGCCGAAATTCTGAGAATAGAGTTAAAGCGTTTAAGACTTGGTATGCATATCAGATTCTAGAGAAGCGTTTGTGAAACATACAACAACAAAGTACGCAGCTAATGTATGTAGCTTAGTAGTTAATAATTGTTTGTTTCATTTTTTAATCGGCTTTGACAAATCTCTGAGAATTAAGTCATGGTCAGGTGCATTCGAATGCTCAAATTATTCTTTCCTGCAGATTTTAAGATTCTGTTTCACAATATCGAATAGGTGTTAAGAAATCTTTTGGCAGTAGGTCAGGTCGTAGAAAGTCGAAGTCTTTAGATTCGGATCACGTTCAAGGTAGCTATTTTTGCAGACTAGGTTCAGTTCCAGTCGGAGTTCCTTGTTCGAATCGGTTCTGTTCAAAACCGGCTGGCAGCTCTGATTCCAAATTTTCGTAAAATGGAAGAAACTAGTGAATACAAATTCGAGGTTTTTATAGTATTAGTGAACTATCAACAATCACGTACTTAAGCCAACCTCAGATTTTGGTTCGATCCCTGATTCACAGCTTCAAACTGTTAAAATTTACAAATACGAAAGCTCAAACTTTTGACCTGACTATTGGTGGACAAAGGGTCGGTTATTGATGTCTTCAGACCACATTCTTGTTGTTTCCATTTCACGGATATTAAAAGTGCCTAATCGTCTTCATTCTCATAGTCTTCAAGACTTTTATCATCCGATTTTAACGTTGAAAGAAAGAAAGAAGCACACCAAGAACATAGCTACAAATATTGGAGATAGCAGATTATCTGTATAGCTATTTTAAATCAAATAATTGCTGAGCAGTCACCAAATTAATTGAACAGTCACTGATCAGGTCACACTGAACATAGCAGCGAACAATTGACTGAACAAAAGGGACTGAACAACTGACTCAGCAAGAACAGTTGAACAACTCACATAGAACAACTCACACTGAAGAATCCACTCTGAACAACTGACTGAGCAAAAACAACTGAACAACTCGCTCTGATCAACTGACTGAGCAAGAACAACTGAACAACTCTTACTGAACAAAAATAAAAAGTTGAAAAATAACATGTTCACTTGTTCGGTTAAGTGAACAACTCAATTTTGTTCACTCACTCATGAACAACCCAACACTAGTCCCAACACAATACTTAGTACCACGTACTGCGTACTGATTATCAAGTACTAAGTATCTAGTACTGAGTATCAAGTACTGAGTATCGAGCACTGAGTTTCAAATACTGAATATCGAATATTGGGTATCCAGTACTAAGTATCAAGTACTAAGAATGGAGCGCTTATTATGGAACACTGAGTATCGGGTCCTGAACATCGAGTACTGAGTAAAGAGTATCGAGTCTCGAGCTCTGAGTATCGAGTATAGAGTAATCAGGATCAAGCACTGAGTATATAGTACTGAGTATCGAGTACTGAGTATCGAATACTGATGAATATCAATGAATATTGCATATTAAGTATCGAGTTTAGTGTAAAGTGAACAACAAGCATTGATTAAGCGAAAAATGGACTTGGACCTTCACGAAAATGAATGCATCAATGTTACAAAACAAACTAAAAGCGAGCATAAAGAAATATGAATACATCAAATGAATTAACAGCCGACCGCTCACATCTGACAGCGACACTGTTCTGCTCTCAATAACCGATTGCGCTCTCCTCTCAGTAGTTTCTGCACATACCCCTCTCCCATAAAAAAGGAAACTGTTAGAGCATTGCCTACAAAAACCAAATTGAGAACGAATTTAGCTCGATTTTAAAAGCAAAATTCTTGAAAATTCAAGAACGAATAGATCTTTTTTCAAGAGCGTTCGTACTCAAATTGTTCGTGCTACTTTTTCTTAGTGTATGAACTACGGGTGGACGAGCTTATGAAGAATGTATCTACAATTGCATGCTTTCGGCGAGGAACCGTGTTTTGTGTGCTCAAATCAGTCAACTGACGAGCCAATGTGCTGCCATTTTTGACCAAATGCGCCGTGTCACTAAGAATAAGTTCGCTCTGATTGTCGAATTGATCCGTGCAAACCCATGCTTTGTGTCGACTGTATTTCAAACTCAAATGGGACTTGAGTTATAGGTTTGGAGTCGTAAGATGAAAATGCATCAATAAGAAAATATGCAACTATTTCTAGCTCTTGTTACAGAGTTTTTGGAGCTTTTTCGAGAAAAATTTCTCAATTTTTTTTAGTGTGACAGCATATTTTTAAGGAAATATTTTTAATCGATAATTATACAGCACTTCAACAATTTAAACTTTACAATTTAGCGACCGATTTTTTAAACATAGCCCAGTGCATCAAAAAGGTGTTCATTTTTTTTCATGTGTTCTGTTGTTGTGTCGTTAGCTTTTGAATACCCTAAATAATTCCAAAAAATATTTGCATATTATTTCGTTAAACTCTGAGTTATTACTTAACTGCTCCGACAATCTGAGTGAAGATACAATATGGACTATTTATGACGCTACCATAACTAACCTTGATTAATCAAATGGATAATTATTGACGGATATAAAGTTTGCATACTTTTAAGGGCATTTATCATGATATATTTCTTCAGTATAAACAAGGCAAATGACTCGTTAATAATACCCACTCACACTCCTTATATTAATTCAGAAATGAGCTTTACTCGTACCGGGTGTCCCAAAAACAAAAAAAAACCTTTTTTTCCAATTAGTGATGGACTGTTAGGGATTTAGATTTGAGTGTTTCACTTTTTATACCCTTGCAGAGGGTATGTTAAAATTGTCCAGATGTTTGTAACGCATAGAAGAAACATCTCCGACCACAAAAGGAATATTTATTCTTGATCAGCATGACGAGCTAAGTTGATAAAGCCATATCCGTCTGTCCGTCTGTTTCTATGCTATCTCCTCCCTTGGTTTTAAAGCTAAGTTTTAGTTTAAGAAGCTACACTCAAAAAGTGAGGTTTTCGCGCTAATTTTTAAAAAATCGCCCTAAAAAATAAAAATTGTGTTCTAAATTTCAGGGCAATTTTTCTAAAAAACTTTGACATACTTGGCTGTTAAGTCGATATGAAATTCCCAATCGGTTGTGGCAACGCTGGCATGAGGAGAAAGCAGGATGGTCAGTAAAAGACTTTACTTACATTATACTGGGACTTGAACCCAGGACCCTTTTAGAAATGCTGAACACATGGACAGACGCCTTAGCCCTCTCGACTATTAGCCTTTAGCAAGACGTAGCGACAAAAACCATAGTTAAGAAAGTACGCAGTTGGTCTGTGATCAAGTCACCGCAGGAGTTTTTTTTTTTATATTTTTTTAGAAAAGCTTAAGAAAAGTAAGAAAGTAAATAAGGGTTTATTTTCTTAATTTTGGGGCAAAATACCCTAAATTTGTAACAAATATTTTCTAAAATCAAAGGCGAAACTACCATAAAAATTAGAAAAGGCAATAAAGCAATTTCACACTAAAATTTAAAAAAAAAAATTTTTTATTTGTACATTTAAAATGTTTTTTCTTAAAAATTCATTTTTCTAAAATGCAGAAAATTTTTTTTCTTAAATATAGAAATGTTTTTAAATTTTAAGCCGATTTCGATTTCATTGCGATTTTCTTAAATATAGAAACATAATTTTTTGAGTGTATAGATTTGTAACGCTTTGTCGCACAGCTAAATGTTATATATAAAAGTTTTTGCAACTTTTATGCTCTTTAATTTTTATTATGAGATAATTGTGCATAGCTAAGTTTTAGCAACTTTTATGCTCTTTAATTTATGTCATGAGATAATTGTGCGTAGCTCTCACCGGAAACCAGAAAAATAAATTTTTTCGTACATAACATGAAAACTATTGCCTGCACAGAAAATTTTAACGGACCAAAAAGAAAGGTAATGTTATTATTTATAATCTTGTCCTTGAACATTTTTCTCCAAAGTCAATCGTTTCCAAGATACAGAGCAAAGAATGGCGTTTTCCAATATGGCGGCCGTTCCCAACGACACAGGGTGAGACAAATTTGAACTTAAGAATTTCAGACAGTACCCAACCACATATCAAAAATCTGGCTGGTCAATATTTCATGCATAAATATTCCCTTTTCTTACATAATTTGACTGGACTAGAAGAAATGATAAAGATCGGATGAACGATACTCAAGTTATGAGCAAAAAACGGCCAGTTAACACCCCACTCCCCAGACTATATATCGAAATAGTTTAGTTCCCTACATATTTGGTTTGGTCCTAGATAGTATTCAATGCAGAATTTTTCCTCGATCAAGTAGGTCACTTCGCTTAAATTTTTACTTATTAAAAATATTTGTTTTTATATGTAAAAAACAAGAAAGAAAGTCGGTCAAGCCCGACTATAACATACTCTGTACCCTTAACGTCGCAGCTTGCATTTGCTCACGAGCTATACTCTCTAAGTTTCACTCTCTCTCTCTCTCTCTCTCTCTCTCTCTCTCTCACACTAAGATTGCCGTTCAATAGAATGCTGTGGTGGTGGGTGGGGGGGTGTAGGGAGTTTACTGGCCGTTTTTTTCTCATAACTTGAGTATCGTTCATCCGATCTTTATCATTCCTTCAGCAAATCGATAAATAATTTTGTTTACAAGGTATCTCTAGAAGGAACGAATTATATATCTCCAAAACTGTAGGAGATATGAAGTTTTTTCCAAATTGCGGGGGCGGGAGGGGGCGTGGCAAAAATTGAAAATAAACTTGATCTGCCTGCAAGTATAAGAAATATATGTCCCATACATCTCTTCGTTCATACGGACAGACGGACGGACGGACGGACGGACGGACAGACGGACGGACGGACAGACGGACAGACGGACATGGCTATATCGAATCGGCTGTTGATGCTGATCAAGAATATATATACTTTATAGGGTCGGAAACGATTCCTTCTCCCTGTTACATACTTTTGCACAAACTTAATATACTCTATGTACCTTCGGTACAGAGTATAAAAACTTTTCCACAATTCCGGTTCCAGCTTCAATTAGTTTGTGAGCGAATATCTAAACTTTAGATAAATTGGACAAATATTTAATACCCAAAAGGCAGAAACTGGCAAATTTAAAACTCAAATTGTTTATCGAAAGCAAGATTAATGGATTTTTGGTGTAGTGTTTATGCTTTTGTGAGCACAGCCAAAACAATCAAAATTCGGCAACTATGAAAGTGAATCATTAATCCATTTTTTTCTGTACAAAAAAATGGGTCAATTTAATAAATAACAAAAAAAAAAAATAAACGGAGCGTGAACGTAATATAACAATGAACTAAGTCCTACATCAGGTTAATTACTTTGTGCTAATACCCCAAACCAATTACCTTTCGCTTAATGCTTCGTTCATATTATAGTGCAAGTATGACTAAGATATAGTGAATTTCCCAATGGAGATACCAAATGCTTTCCCTTTTGTAATACACAGCAATTCACTTTATTGTGATCAGAAATGTAGCTTAAGAAATTTGTTTAAAAAAATTTTAGTTTTTGATAGCTTGACTGCTCAAGAAGAGAACATTTTTGTTTGGTGTCATGCAGCACTAGCAGCTCATTAGTTTATTCACCTGTTTGTGTCATAACTGAATGAGAATTGTTTGTTATTCTCACTTTTGATGTTATGCTAATTTATGCAAAGCGTGTGCCCAGTGCCGGCTTTTGCTTTCAGAGGAAATGCGAGTATTATGAAAAAGCAAAACAAATAGCATGACCTAATCAGATTCATAGGTGGGCGGATCATTTTGGTCAGCCTTGAATTGAGTAAAAGTAAATAACTAAGAGGCGACCCAGTGCTTTTCCACCACCCTCAGTTGAACGAACTGGCTGTAAAAATTGATATCTCATTCCGAATTGCGCTTCCTCAAAAACCCCTGTCATTGCTGATAAGCAACAGCAGATGTGAGTTTATAGCCCTCCCCAATTGTCTGCCAGTCTCACAGTTGAAAGTTTGGTTTAGTAAAAGTGGAGCAAACATTTTGACCTCTGTTTACCTTTCACTCGAAATATGAAATTTTTGCCTTTGCTTGAGATTTTCAGCGAAAGATTATGAAATAGCAAAGCTTGAACTGTAGAAAACTAGAAAACAAACCTATATGCGACTTTAGCGAAGCTGTGATACCCTGACTGAGTATGCCAGAAATATTAATTTTGTATAATCAACATACATGTAGTTGATTTAATTTGTACACTGGATTATGATATCTTGATTCGAAATACCAGAGTTTCATTCTCTGAAATTGGGAATCAAGTATCAGTTGACTTGGGTATCACACGCTATCAGCTGGTACAGGGCGAGTCGATGTGGAAATGGTCGAACGCGGCACAGCCTACCCAAAATCCCCATCACAAAGTTACTTCTTTTGATTCATTGGTACTTGCTGAAGCTTTTATAAGCTAGCAATTTTGCTTACAAATTCTAAATTAGAAGATGTTAAATTATTTGGGCGTGTTGCTCAATCGTCTTATTTGTCATGGCAAATTGGGATTGCGTAGTCACACGATAAAAGCTAGGTTAAACAGAACTCAACAAATCAATATGAAAGACCAATGTTTTCCACCAATCGATAAAATAAAACAAGAAAGGAGTCAAACGGCCAGTTAACACCCCTCGCACAACGCGGTGCGCTCTCTAAGTTTCTCTCTCTCGCACTAAGATTGCCTGTGTTGAACGGTTAGGGTATGTTGCTGTGGTTGTTGGTGGGGGGGTGGGTGGTGTTAACTGGCCGTTTTTTGCCCATAACTTGAGTATCGTTTATCCGATCTTTATCATTCCTTCAGCAAATCGATAAATAATTTTGTTTACAAGGTATCTCTAGAGGGAACGAACGATCTATCTGTAGGAGATATGAAGTTTTTTCCAAATTGCGGGGGCGTGGCAAAAATTGAAAATAAACTTGATCTGCCTGCAAGTATAAGAAACATATGTCCATACATGTCAAACCTCTATCTCTTACCATCTCTGAGATCTCTTCGTTCATACGGACGGACAGACAGACAGACAGACAGACAGACAGACAGACAGACAGACGGACATGGCTATATCGACTCGGCTATTGATGCTGATCAATAATATATATACTTTACAGGGTCGGAAACGATTCCTTCTCCCTGTTACATACTTTTGCACAAACTTAATATACTCTATGTACCTTCGGTACAGAGTATAACAAATAAGAAAGTCGGGCAAGCCCGACTGTAATATACTCTGTACCTACAGTAACAGCACTGCTGTTGCGCTGATGGCGCCATTACTTGTTTTTCAAAACTGACCAATAGATGGCGCCACTACAGTGACCATTTCAAAACTGACCACTAGATGGCGCCACTTTATTTTGTTCTTTGGTTATCGTGAGTAACTATTTTATTTAACATAACTTAAGCTAACAATATAGTTGAGTCGAACGGAGCGATCGGGCGCGAACCGCGCTGGCCGAAGCCAAGCCAGAAACTGAGCGCCAGGGATGGCGCGTGTTGGCGTTCTGCTACTGCGTTAGGGATGGTGGTCGATGAATAGTGTGACCAGAGGTGGCCAGGGCTGCCACAGTACTCCCCCTCCAGAGACCATGTGGGAACGAATGATGAAAGTTTTGAGTATAGCCGGGATGAGTGTATGTCCGGGGTGAGTGATGATCATCTACAGGATTTGCACAAGTCCCAAAGTGGAGGAATGCTTGCGTATAGTTTTCGCTGTGATGGTTGTGTCGAAGTTGGGTCGATGAAAACCTCGCGTTGAGGCCGTTGCTTCGAGTGGGGGTCGACAAGCAAGTTCGCCCATGCAGGGTTGAGGTTGCCTCGCGTTGAGGTCGTTGCTTCGATTGGGGATCGATAAGCAAGTTCGTTCGATCGGGGTTGAAGTTGAATAGTCAATAGTACTGGGTATTGTACCCCGAGTAGAGACTTTCGTTTGCCACGCGTTGTGGACTTTCGCTTGCCACTCGTTGTGGACTTTCGCTTGCCACTCGTTGTGGACTTTCGCTTGCCACGCGTTGTGGACTTTCGTGGTGCCTCTCGTTAAGGACTTTCGTGGTGCCTCTCGTTAAGGACTTTCGTTTGAGGTCGAGAACTTGTTGGTAGACTCAGGCTGGCATTAATTGCCAAACAAAGAGCGTCTCGAGTTGTAGCATGTTGCTAGTGGTCGGTCAGGTTTGGGGATCGTTGTGCCTGAGCACCGGCGACGACGAAAGATGCGATGATCCGAATTCAGCCGCGCGACGTACTTCCATAAGTATGATCGATCGTCTGGCAGGCTGCGTACAATGTAAGATCTAAAAAATTGGTCGGATGCTTGACCAACGTGAGATCGGTTACATGTAGTTGAAGAGTCGGTTGGGCGCGAGCAGCGGTGTAGGGCAGGCTGGCGATGAATGTTTTCGTGGGCAACGGTTGTTGGACAGCCTGACGTGGAATGTGGACAGCTCGACGTGTAATGCATTGACTGCAGCAGGATGTGGACAGCTCGTGTAAGGGGCGACAGACAGGAGGTCGATGGACAACATGCGTGGGCAGAGGTCGATGTCATGCAAGCGAAATGAGCGCCAAAGCATATGTATACATATGACCACATGCGGTGGTGTCTGTGTGTGTTCGCTGGGAGATACTGTCTGTGTGTGTGTGCTTTGCCTGCGTCTGTATGTGTTCGTATGCAGCGCCACAGTCTGCGCCAAGGATCTTGTTTGCCCGTGTCAAAGGTCCATGGCTGGTAGATGTGGGAACCAAAGGACACATATGAACGTCCATGATCGATGAACGAATGAGCCGCCTAATCGCATTTTGTTTGTAAGAACGCGGCAAAATTCGATTGATTGTAGCCGCGGACGCCGTGAGCATGTGTGTATGTGTGTGCCGCCCTGTCGCGGCGTCCGTCGCGGCGTTTGTCGTGTGTGTGTGAATGTGTGTATACGTTGCCGGGCGTCGTTTTTAAACCAGGAGCTCTCAGGCAGCGGAGTCGTCAGGCATCCAGTTGTCGAGGCATGGATCCTGGTAATTGATTCGCAAATCGAAAATTGACACAATTGTTTTCGAGGAAAAAACATGCCGCCTGCTGATCGTGTGTGTGTGTTTGCGCTGCTTCGTCGCGGCGTTAGTCGTGTGTGTGTGGGACACACTTGGCCAAAAAGGCTAAAGATGTTGCTGTTGTTGAGTTTCTGGCTCGCTGTTGTCGAAATAGTTAACTTAATACTGTTTGATTTTGATGATCGAGAGTTGTATGTCGAAATGAATCGCGTCACTGTATGGGTGTGTGAGTACGGGCTGCGTCCCAGAGCAGGCTGCTTGCCTGTGAGTGTGTGTATGTGTGCGTGTGAATTTCGTCAGAGGTTGAAATTAATTTGTTTAACACACTGCTATGAATTTGTTTTGTTTATTGTTTGTGTTCCTTAACGATAGGCATCACCACTTTGGTTAAAGTGGTTTGGAATGTAACTTTATTGAATAATACTTAAGCTAACAATATCGTTGAGTCGAACGGAGCGATCGGGCGCGAACCGCGCTGGCCGAAGCCAAGCCAGAAACTCAGCGCCAGGGATGGCGCGTGTTGTCGCTCTGCTACTGCGTTAGGGATGGTGGTCGATGAATAGTGTGACCAGAGGTGGCCAGGGCTGCCACAGTTCATAACTTGAGTATAGTTATCTGATCTTTATCATTCCTCCGGTAAATCGATAAATAGTCCTGATTACTAAATATCTCTAGAAAGTACAAACTATCTATCTACCAAACTGTGGGAGATATAACGTTTTTTCCAAATTGCGGGGGCGGCAGGGGTCGTGGAAAATATTTAAAATCAACTGGATCTGCCTGCAAGTATAAGAAGTATTTCTCCCATATATGTCAAACCTCTATCTCTTACCATCTCTGAGATCTGTGCTTTCATACAGACGGACATTGCTATATCGACTTGGCTATACTTTATAGGGTCGGAAATGTTTCATTCTACATACTTTTGCACAAACTTAATAAACTCTGTGTTCCTTTGGTACAGAGTATAAAAAATCTGCATTGGTATGTCCGACAACTAATTTAGACTGCTATGATCAGGACTGCAAGCCATCCTAAATCAAGCTGGGTTGCCACCGGGGTTCGAACCTGCAAGACTTTTTGGGTTCTGGGTTCGGTATGAAGTTCTGGTTTTGATTCTAGAATTTTATGATGAATTTTATAAGGAAAACAGTATGATTTAAATTTAAAGTAAGAACATTAACCATGTGCGTCTAATACTTCATTGAAAACAATATTTTTGGTATGGTGCACTGCTTAATGTAAAACCTTAAACGATCGAAACACCTAAGCCTACTTGCAGCCGCATGTAACTGTCCGTGAGTAAAGACAGGTCTTCTTAAAAAAATTGCAGTATTTTCAAATGTATGTCCCATCAACATTCTTTGCTTTACCATGCTAAGAAGGGAAACGAACATTTGTATAGGATTTCCTGAGAGTATTAATTCAATTAAGCGTGACTTAACAGTGACATAACTATGACTTAACAGCAGAGGTCGCCAAAATGGGTCCTCTGTTTGCCTTTGTCAGAAAATAACACTTTTCGCCCGGCACATTGAATAGAGGTACCAAATCAACCTTTAACAGCGCTCACTGCTTCTCTTTGGTTGCGAGAGGAGAGAACACACATTTTTTTGTTTTTTTTTCCTCTCAGGTCTGGCTGGGCCCTTTTGGAAAATTTCACGCATTCAAAAGGTCTTCTTCGTATGTATGCATAGTTGTGTAATGCTCGGCTAACAATATGAATGAATGAACACTGACTCTCTCTCAGCTTATGCTTAGTTCTATGCTTAGTTCTAGCGCACGCAACCTTTAGAACAGAACATTTTTCATTTCGGTCTTCGAAAAACACACAGTTTATGACCGACTGACTGACATGGGCCTGTTATTCCGTTGCAGGCAGCCCGATCAGTGCTGTGTGTTCAACCACAGCCACTTAACAGTGAGCGCGATTGCAGCACACATTCGGTTGAGGAAAGCCCGATGCCGTTTTTATACTCTGTACCGAAGGTACATAGAGTATATTAAGTTTGTGCAAAAGTATGTAACAGGGAGAAGGAATCGTTTCCGACCCTATGAAGTATATATATTCTTGATCAGCATCAACAGCCGAGTCGATATAGCCATGTCCGTCTGTCCGTCTGTCTGTCTGTCTGTCTGTCCGTCTGTCCGTCCGTATGAACTAAGAGATCTCAGAGATGGTAAGAGATAGAGGTTTGACATGTATGGGGCATATATTTCTTATACTTGCAGGCAGATCAAGTTTATTTTCAATTTTTGCCACGCCCCCTCCCGCCCCCGCAATTTTGAAAAAACGTCATATCTCCTACAGTTTTGAAGATAGATCATTCGGACCTTCTAGAGATACCTTGAAAACAAAATTATTTATCGATTTGCTGAAGGAATGATAAAGATCGGATGAACGATACTCAAGTTATGAGCAAAAAACGGCCAGTAAACACCCATCACCACAGCATTCTATTGAACGGCAATCTTAGTGTGAGAGAGAGAGAGAGAGAGTGAAACTTAGAGATGAGCGCTTATAACTCGTGAGCAAATGCGAGCTGCGACGTTAAGGGTACAGAGTATTTTACAGTCGGGCTTGACCGACTTTCTTTCTTGTTTTCTTTGTTCTTTCGGTGTGTGACGTGAGCAGAGCGAACTGAAAATAGGGTTGAGACAATATAATTTTTTTTTGGCATTCGTCAACTCTTAATACTCTTACTCTCAAGCGATTAAGCGTGACTTAACAGTGACTTAACGTCATTCGTCAACTCTTCTTACTCTTACAAACTTATGGTGTAAGTAATGTGTTAACTGAATTGGTTTTAATATGCTAAAAAGCGAGACGAACATTTGAATGGGATTTTCTTAGCGTATTAACATAATAATAATAATATATTTACTACAGGGCTGCAAACCGGTTTTAAAACGAAGCGATTCAAACCCGGAATTCCGACCTATTTTTCACAGCGAACGGAACCGAACCAAGTGTGACAAAATTGATGAATTTGAAACGGTTCCAAACCCAAGTTGTCAGCTTGGTTCAACAAGAAATATACCTTAAAAAATCTGAATTACTCGCAAGTGATTTCCTTGTTATCTGGTCGATATAGTGCAACAGTGTCACAAAATCGCCATGCAAGTGTAAAGCCATTTTTGTGAAAGTTATCGATCAAGATATAAAATTAGATTTAAAGTCGGACCCATTATTGCCTAAGTTTTAAGATCCTCAATTCAAGTTTACTAAATGCTTCGCAACAGCAAAAGATGGCGATTTAGAAAGTTATTTCCAAAATGTAGACGCTCGCCAATGTCTTTCAAATAACAAAACGATTGTTTATACTATTTTAGACATCGGATTATCTGAATCATCATTCACTCAGGTCGAAATTAATCAATTATGAAGAAATCCCGAATAGCATTTTGTTATTAAACAAATTTATTGATCTTCTATTTCAATTTGGTAAAAGTGACAGTCGCAAATCTATTTCTGTGTGCGTTACCAACATCTAGCCAAAATTAAATAAACCATTCCGAAGGGTATACATATAAAATCGCGAGCACCGCCAAACCTTAATTGACTCGTCTGCTGCGGGCAAACATTGTCCAGAGCAACTTTTAGCTGTCAGTGCTCAACTTGCCATGAGTTAGTGTTGCTGGAACGACCAGCTAAAACCACAATTAGCACGCAATTTTTCAAAGTCAATGACAGAAGAGGCAGGCACAAAAAAGTCACCAGAGACACTAATGACTAATTTGCTTCATTATAAAGATGAGTTGGGGAAAAGTACATACAGATAGTAAAGGTAGTGAGAATAAGAAACAAACGTTGTTAGTGTTAAGACTTTAATTAACTTTTAAACAATACAATGAGCTAAAATTAGACAAAAACCTACACAATGCAAGTTTATACATAGATCTATAACAATAAATATTTTCATAAAATTGGGCATAACAATTTGATTGGGAAAATCGCTGAAAAAATATCACTAAAAAGCATTGTAACAACCAAATGCATTTAAAATTCGTTTTGCTGTGAGGGCGCAACGGACCATTACCCATCGCCGCTTTAAAAATTGGGTCAAATTACAGAAAAATTCTGAGTTATTACCTAAATCATGCGACTTACCTGATATTTAATCATTGGCACTTTGGTTCAAGAAGATTACTTCGTTCGCTTATCTCGTGTACGAATCGTTCATGTTCTTTCAAGCTTATTGCTTCACAATTTTCAAGCGATCCGCTTACTTACTTTCTCTTTCACCTATTTGAGTCTAGAGTAGCGCGCGTGTTGTGGTTTGCTTCCTCACACGAACACGCACGCCTCGTACACTTGCAAAGTGTAAAATAATTTTGCCATAAAGTTAGCAACCCATCGATATACTCATTGCCGACTGACTGACTAACATATCAGCCTATAGCCCACAAAGATGAGTCACGGCCATACAAGTGAATGTCAGGGATATTTATGATGTGGACCTACAATTTTACATATGTGTGCTGTGTAAAGTTTTTTCGGCAGACTTCTCACACACACAGCAAACACAAGCAAAATCGAAGGTCCACATTGAAATTTCCCCTTGTCAACTTGGTGAGTTCTAGAGTCTTTAGTTAAGCTATGTAGATAAAAAATTTGGAAAAATTCAAAGAGCCGATCCCAAAGAGAATGAAACTGTTCGGAAAAATTTATTTCGGAGTCCAATTTTAATTAATCCGACCGACTTCAAAATCGGAGACGCTGGCAATTTTTGAGGAGCCCATCTAATTACATAGCTCAGGAAATCCGCTCACGAAAATTCTCAGAGCGCATTGTCAGAGCGAGTACGGAGCAACCAACAATTCGCTATGACAATTTGCGTGGACTTGTCAACTCGTTTTTTTGAAAACAGCTGATAAATTGTCGAAGGGGGTCTGCAAATTATGAAACTTGTTTAATAATTGTCAGAGGTACCTTAGAGAATTAAACACACAATGAAATAATTAAAGCAAAGAAGACCAAAAACTAAACTACAATTATTTGGACAACTGAGAGGTGAACAAACAAGTGGAGTTGATCAAAGTGGACGAGTCGCAACCAATTTGATGGAATCTGGCCAATAAAAAGCATTTCGATACCTGCAGCTGCATCACTTGTGGCGGAGAATCCTTCTCTGTATGCTTCTTCCGGCATGCCATTTGCCCAATGTATGCACACCACCCGAGTCTAAACTTTCGCAGTCTCCACAGCCCACGGGACGGCCCTACAGCCAACGGCCAAGCCCATTATAGTAGTGGCTCCTTCGGCTTACTGTGGTAGCTTCCGTTACTACTGTGGTGGCCACCTTTAAATCCGTATTCACTTAGTTTATCCTCCTCTAATACGCCCGGCGAGTATGATCCGCCTCCAGTCTATGGAGCTGGCTGTGGCTATGAATATTACCTCTGGTTTAATGTGCGGCCCAGCAATTTTAATCTCCAGATGCGTTTTGTGTTGTCGTTATAGCAGTATGTCTAAGTGGCTAAGTTCTGCTCCCGCAGTCCAAAATAAAGGGCACGGCTTCTACCGCCCCACACAAAATGCTTCCATGAAATAGACGATGGCATTAGCACAGACAACTGAATTTCCCCTAATGAGTTCAATTTTCAATTTAATACATTGAATACACTCTTTTATTTTATTTGAATTAGCCCGCTTATTTTTTATACACACAACAGCTGATTTCTGGCTGTTGCCTGGTCACACTACATTGTCTGAGCGGCTCTGGAAATTATCAAACAATTTCCGCTCCGCAAAAATTGTCAGCGTCTCCGTACTACGCTTTAACGGTAAATTTTAAATATGAATATTTTTAATTATCTGACTTACTTCAAACCCGGTTCAAATTGCGGTCGTTATTCTTAAGCCAATCTGTTTAAAAATCGGTTTGCTTTACAGAGGGCGCGTGAAGAGATTTCGGTGTGATCCAGAATTAACTACGTTATCGGAATGAAAGTGGCCACACGAAGCAATCATGGCAGCTACTGATACGTCACTTTAGATAAAGTCCATATAGAATGAACGTTTGCTATAGTTTTTTGCTCGCCGAAATGGCGTTGACTTATAAGCAGAAATACATAGGTATTCAGTGCAAAAGATACAAATTTTGTTTGAACACTTCAAAGCGTACATCTTTGGAGTGCTGCAAAATGCAGCTAAAACGCAGGTTCACTAAAGTTTTTCTTCCTTTATGATTGTATTGAATTTTTAGCAAGGCTGAGCCAGTTAGCTCGTTCTCTGATTTAGTTGTAAGGTCGTCCTTAACATTTAAAACTTTGGAAAACGATAAGCTAACGTTGTCTGTGCCATAGTTCTTTCTTTTATACCGTTGCAAATGCTGGTTTTGTAATATCAGATTTTAATGTCATTCGACTTCGACAAATATTTGCGATTCTGTTTAAAAAAAAAATTAAAAAAATTAACAATCAGCGAGTTTAAAAACGACGAAAGGAAAAACGAAAAAGTTTTTTCATTAAGACCCTATGGCAGCCTTAAAATATAGTCATCCAATTTTGACCAAGTTTTGCAAATCTGTTTGAAAGGATTTAATGTTATTAATGAAAGAGTTAAGAAACGCTAACATTGAAAGCAAAACGAGAAGGCCAAGCTAACTTCGTCTGTGCCGAAGTTTTTATACCCTTGCAAATGCAAATGTCACAGTTTAAGTACGCTTACATAAAAATCAAAAAATTTTGTAACTAAAACCTATTTTCCGACAGATAAACGTCTGAAAAAAGTTTTTCTCACTAAGACTCAATTTCCGACCGATCGGCCCTATGGCAGCCTTAAGATATAGTCATCCGATTTCGGCCCGATTTTGCGAATCTATTTGAAAGCTTATAAAATAAGTCATCAGCGAGTTTAAGGACGCTAACAAAACTAAACAAAAAATTTTTTTTACCAAGACTCATGTTCGACCGATCGGTCCTATGGCAACCCATAAGATATAGTCACCCGATGTCGATCAACTTTTTCAAATTAGTTTGAAAGCGTTTAATATTAATAATCACCGACCTTAAGAACGATTTACTTAAAAACAAAAAAGTTTTTTTTCACTAAAACCCATTTTCCGACCGATCGGTCCTATGGCAGCTATAAGATATAGTCAACCGATTTTGACCAAAATTTTCAAATCTGTTTGAAAGTATATAATATTATTAATGACCGAGTTTAATCACGTTAACATTGAAAACAAAAAAGTTTTTCTCACTAAAACCCATTTTTCGACCGATGGTTCCTATGGCAGCTATAAGATATAGTGATCCGATCCGGTCGGTTCCGACATATTAGCAGCGTGCAGTAAAAAGAAGACTCTGTGCAAAATTTCAGCTCGATAGCTTTAAAACTGAGAGACTAGTTTGCGTAGAAACAGACGGACAGACAGACGGACAGACAGACGGACAGACAGACGGACAGACAGACGGACGGACAAAGCTCAATCGACTCAGCTCGTCGCCCTGATCAGAATATATATAGTTTATGGGGTCGGAAATGAATATTTCTATGCGTTGC
Source organism: Lordiphosa magnipectinata (assembly GCA_037044535.1). Taxonomy (NCBI): domain Eukaryota; kingdom Metazoa; phylum Arthropoda; class Insecta; order Diptera; family Drosophilidae; genus Lordiphosa; species Lordiphosa magnipectinata. The sequence continues at coordinate 154,996 of JBAMBO010002638.1, read as the reverse complement.
AAACTTCTGGGCAAAATTATAATACCCTTTGCAAGGGTATAAAAAGGTTTTCTCACTAAGCCCAATTTTCGCACCGATCGGTAAATATTGCAGCCATAAGATATAGTCATCCGATTTTCAACAAATTTTGCAAAATCTGTTTAAAAGTACAAAATATTAATAATGGAAGAGTTTAGGCAGGCTAACACTAAAAACCAAAAAGTTTGTCTTAGACCTATTTTCCGACCGATCAGTCCTATGGCAGCCATATGTTAGGTTTGGTTGCGATGGCTGAGAGCGACAAGTCGCTCTCCCACTTAGGCCACTCGGGCCCGTTGCGATTCCATATATTTCCTGTTAACCCTTTAATCCCGAAGTGGTTCAATACTGAACCATTGTGTGGACAGAATTAAATTAAGTATAGCTGGGATCTTTAGCTCGTATGTCTCCAAAAGATAGGTTAAAAGGAGTTGACCCAGAACCCTAAGTCTCCTCCTTACTCTGAACGGGACAGTGGCACAGAAGGTGTTGCGCTATGTGTTCCCTTCTATCGTGCTCTTCTCTAGGAGGAGCTCGATGGTTGTACCTAGTCTGGCCAGCTTGTCCGCAGACTCATTTCGATCTATGTTTCGGTGTCCAGGCACCCATTGGCGACATTCAGCTAGCGTTTTAGCGTAATTTGTATGTAAGTCAAGTGCCTTCAGAGCTGCTTGACTATCCGAGTATATAAATACGTTTCTGTCTTTGACCGTAAGTGTGATAAGGTAGGTTCCACCTCTGCTTGGTACACACTACAGTGATCAGGAAGGTCTAGGTTGGGGGAGAAGACACCCCCTCCTGCTTTTTCGTCGAGCTTAGAGCCATCCGTGTAGATATTTATGACACTAGCTCTGCTATGGGGAATTCGCTTCGGCTTGGGATGTAGACGTCGTTTGATTCGAGGTATACACACCTGATCATATTAATAGGTACACACCGGAATTTTTTAATTATAGATGGTTTTTTCGTACTTTTAGTGTTGACAACTTTTTAATTTTAGGTTTTTTGTTGTTGTCAATGTCTGGCCACACTGTGACAAAGAGTTGAAAGAGGGGCTGCCCCGTATATCAAAGCTTTTCTATAAATTGCGAGTCCACCACACATTTCGCCTGATCATAATAATAGGTACAGTCTCCGTTTCTCACAAGTATCAAGTGAATAATTTTGTAATCAGTGATCTATTGGTAACTAAAGGTAAATTAAGTATAGCTCCTGTCAATACAGGGAATTAAATAATTATTTTTTTTAGAAAAAATGGGTCGAAATTCTCATTGTACTAAAGAAGAAGCTCGATTGGTTCTTAGTCTGAGAAAAGAAGGCAATTCTTTACGAGCCATCGCCAAATTAATGAACGGTCTCATAATTTTGTTAAAAATGCATTAGAAAGAAAACCAAGACAGGAAACCCGTGGAAGGCCACAAAAAACAACAGAAACCCTTGACCACTACATAGTAACTTTGAGCAAAAAGGACCCATTTAAGTCATCGAAGGCTATTGCAGCCGAAATTGGGAATTCAGTTAGTGCTCCAACTATCCGAAGACGACTACAAGATGCCAACCTACCAGCAAGAATTGCCAGAAAAGTCCCACTTATGCGCAAAAAAAATATCACCATGAGGCAAACTTTTGCAAGGGACCACAAAGATTGGGTAGGATGCACCGGGGAGAAAAAATGCAGAAACATATTATGGAGCGATGAAACCAAGATTAATTTGTTTGGGAATAACTGTGAAAGGAATGTTCGACGCCCTAATGGAAAGGAATTCCATCCACGGTTTACAAAATAAACAGTCAAACATGGAGGTGGCAATATAATGGTATGGGGTTGCTTCTCCTGGTACGGCGTAGGTCCAATTTATCAGACTACAAACAAAATGAATGCTGAAGAGTACAAATCCATGTTGGAAACAGGTTTGGTACCGTATGCTGAGGAAAATATGCCATTACGTTGGGTATTTCAGCAAGATAATGATCCTAAACACACATCAAGGCTGTTATCTAAATTTTTCGAGGACCAAAAAGTTGACGTTCTGAAGTGGCCAAGCCAATCCCCCGACCTTAACCCCATTGAAAACTTGTGTGGAGACTTAAAAAAGAAATTGGCAAAGCATTCATTTTCAAATAAACAAAAATTATGGGAAGGTGTCCAAAAACTGTGGTATGAGACACCAGTAGAGACCTGCCAGGCTCTTATTAAAAGTATGCCAAAAAGAATAGCAAAAGTGGCCAAAAATAGAGGTGGATACACTGGATACTAAGTTAGGAAATACTAATTTACCTAAAAAAAGAACACAAAATGGAAATAACAATTTTTTTTCTTACCAACACATGAAGTGTACCTATTATTATGATCACACTGAAAACGTATCTGAAACATAAAATGATCTCTTTTATGTTATATTATTATTCTATGTTACAATTAAGTTTATTTCATTAAAAACAAATAGTTTAAGAACCAATGAGAACAAATTGAAAGTCAGAGTTGATGTGTGTACCTATTAATATGATCAGGTGTGTACAGTATGGTGGAGTGTCCGAAATTTCCCCCGTTCCAGGTATCGGCTTCTCGTAGTCTGAGGCTGTTGTGATAGTCATCTGTGATCTTGCTACGAGGTCTAGAGGTAAGAGATGAAATATGGTGTTAAGCGCTTTCGTTGGCATGGTTCGTAGCGCTCAGCTCATCATATCTCAGCGCTTCTATGTACCTTATTTAGACTGTTCAGGACAAATTGTTTCCCGAGTGCTGGCCACCATACTACTGATCCATATAATGGTATAGGGCGTAATGCGGCTCCCATTTTCGGCCTATAGACTTTTTGCCTTTATTATGCGGTCATTTATATTGTCATTCCAGAGTAGCTTCCTATACAGAATCACTCCCAAGTATTTGGCATTGTCCCCAAATGGTGGGCTTGCTCCGTTGATTTTAGGAGGGATAAGGTTATGCTTTTTGAATCTCCTGGTGAAGAGTACTAGTTCCGTTTTGTCTGGGTTTACACCTAGACCATAAGATGTCATCCTCTGAGCTGGTGTTGTCAGTCCGGTCTGCATGAGGGTCACACACGCGTATGGCAGCCATAAGATATAGTCATCTGAATTTCACCATATTTTGAAAATCGGTTTGAAAGCATTTTATATTAATAATGGAAGAGTTAAGAACGCTTACAATGAAAACAAAAAAGTTTGTCTCGGGGGTGTGTGAGAGACACGACCGACCCGACCGAAGTGGGACTTGAACTCGGTACCTCGAAGACTAAATCACACACAGACGACGGGCAGCTTAGCCCACTCGACTATCATCCATAAGCTAAGCGACGCGACTAAAACACACTTATAAATAAACGCAGTTGGCATTCGTACGCATCTGACAACGACGAACTGCGCATGCGAGAACAAATTGAAAACGTTGAGAACCAATTTATCTCGATTCCAAGAGCGACATTCTTAAAAATTCAAGGAGTCTCAAATTACTTAAATTATTTCTTCTAGTTTTGTCTTAGTCTACTGTTATGAGTTGCAAACGTCTGGGTAACGTATTACCCTTTGGGTATACAATTCTTGTATTTAATAGTATAACGAAAAGTGTTTTTCAAGTATCTGCAATTGATTGGGAATTTTACTTGAAACATAAACTAGACAGGATCCAATTCTAAATTTTATATGTTTCTTAATTTCCAGAAAAACGGACTGCAAAGTCTTGCAAAAGCTAACACAAAATGGAAACGGAGGCCCTCAATCGTAAGAACTCCTCGCGCAAGAGTTCCATAGTTAATGGAAATGGAGATGCCGCCACCAAATTGACCAATGGCAGTGCGGATGAAGCCGGTGATGGCGGCGGCGAAGTGACGCTTAAAGCCAAAATGAGTCTGCTGAATGGTTGTACCGTCATAGTGGGTTCTATTATTGGCTCTGGCATATTTGTATCACCCACCGGAGTGCTCATGAATACGGGAAGTGTTAACTTGGCTCTCATAGTGTGGGTCATTTCCGGTCTTTTCTCAATGGTGAGTGTATGGGTTAATTGATATTAAATGTAGGCAGCTCATAAATATGCAAATCGCTAAGCATTGGGTAGGAGTACACCTGTTGAGGGCGTAAACAAGTCTACCAGATGGTCGACGCTTGACAATTTGATTAGAAATGCCAAGCGTCTCTTAATGAAATTATTGAAATTCCCTTACGCTCCCTAGGGGAGACAGCTTGTCTAACGCACTCGTTGCCTGTCAATAAGAAATTGCGTATACGCTCTGTGTGGCCGCAAGGCACTCAATATGGATGTGGATGATGATAATGATGATGATGGCTTTAAATTAAAATTGCCCTTTATTCTTTAAGGTGGGCGCCTATTGCTATGCCGAACTGGGTACCATGATTACCAAATCAGGTGCAGATTATGCTTACATTATGGAAACTTTTGGTCCATTTATGGCCTTTATACGTCTCTGGATTGAGTGCATGATTGTGCGTCCCTGCTCGCAGGCAATTGTCGCTTTGACATTTAGTACATACGTGTTAAAACCATTTTTTCCGGATTGTACCCCACCAGAAGATGCCGCCCGCCTGCTAGCCGTTTGCTGTATATGTAAGTATCAATGCAGTATCAAATGTTGTTTTCCATATTGGTGTACTTGACCTATAGATTAGACTCAATTTTTGAAACACAATCACACACACACACAAACATCCCATGAGCATTAAGCAAACAACAAATGCGAAAAGAGTTTGCCATGTAGCTTATCAGCTATAGCTATTGGAGGCATGCTGCGGCAGAATGAAACCGAATGAATCGAGGAGGCCTTTGAATTTCCGATTATGTGTTGATGCATATGGGGGGCCCCAATTATAAGCTCTGGCAAAAATCTATAATTATATAAGCAATTCAATCAATGAGCGGGAATACTTAAACGAACTTTGGGTATATCGATTGAGGTTAGAAAAGTAATAGTAAAGTTAATAACATACAAATTATGACGTAGAATTGGAAATTGGAATTGGAAGTCAGCAAGAAAAGGCTGTCAACAAAAATATAAATATGTATGTTATAATCTGGTTTATGAACTAAGAAAGCCAACAAATATCTTTCGACAAATTTTGAATATCTGTTTGAAAGCATTTAATATTCACAATTGCTGATTTTAAGAACGTGTAAATTGCAAGCCAATTTTCCAACCAATCACTCCTTTAACAGCAAAAAGATTTAGTTATCCGATCCGGGCAGTTTCGACATGTTTTTAAAGAGAAGAGTTAGTTCTGTTGAGAGCAGGTGATAATAATCGATATAACTTTGATATTTGTGTTGAATATAAATTCTTTACACAGAGAAAAAAGAATATTTGTTGCTGTAAAAAGTATATTACAAATATCCATTTAATGCTAGCTTTCATCCAATGTATCTGAAAATCGTCCAAAGAATACACAAAAATTATCTATTCCAAATGAATCTTAATGGATCTTTTTTTCTGTTTAGTTCGTTTGGAAGGAACAGAAAGGTTAAGATGACCTAAAAATTCAACAAAAATTCAATTGCAACAAAATTCAACTTTTTTTAATTTTTTGAAACAGTGCTGGTGATTCAAGGTGTTTGTCGTGTGCTGAACACAAATCTGTTTTAAGAAATCGCGTCTGGATTTTTGCTAATTTGAGTACAAAGTTGCTTAAAATGCTAAATTTGACCGTTTTTAGAGACGATTCGTTGGTAACCTACATTATTGTTTTGACTCTCTTAATACCTATATTATCGTAAAGTATTGTTTCTTAACTTCAAAAGAAACTATCCCAAACAGTTCTACGATTTTTTCAAACAAACATATACCATTATCTATATATATTGAAAAGTTGAACCTGACTGACTACTAAAGAGATAGGAAGCTGAAGTCTTCTTTTTACTGCACGCTGCTAATATGTCGGAACCGACCGAATCGGATGACTATATCGTATAGCTGCCATAGGAACAATCGATCAAAAAATGGGTCTTAGTGAGAAAAACTTTTTTGTTTTCAATGTTGGCGTCATTAAACTCGACCATTATTAATATTATATGCTTTCAATCAATATTTGCAAACTTTGGTCCAAATCGTATGACTATATCTTATAGTTGCCATTGGAAGCATCGGTCGGAAAACGGGTCTTAGTGAGAAAAACTTCGTATACCATTGTAGAGAGTATATTAAAATTGTCCAGATGTTTGGAACGCATAGAAAGAAGTATCTCCGACCACAAAAAGTATATATATTCTTGATCAGCATGACGAGCTGAGTTCATATAGCCATGTCCGTCTATTTCTATGCTACCTCCTCCATCAGTTTTAAAGCTATCTTAACCAAACTTTGCACGAAGTCTTTTGGTACAAAGACGTTGCACATTTGACGGAACCGGCCGGATCATATAGCTGACATAGGAACTATCGCTCGAAAAAGTAGTTTTAGTTAGAAAAACTATATTCTCTTCAACGCGAACGTACCCAAACCTCGTATTTATAAGTTTTCTATGCTTTTACATAATTCCACCATATTTTAAGAAAATCGGTCAACTATATATATTAGTATAGCTGCCATACAAAATATAGTTCTGAAAAAAAGTCTTAGTAGGAAAAACTTTTTTGTTTTCAATGCTATTGCTCCCAAACTTGTTACACATCAGTATTATACGCTACCACACAATTCTGTCAAACTTGATCTAAATCAAATGACTATAGCATAAAGCTGCCATAGGAATGATCTGTCGAAAAAGTAGTTCTAGTGAGAAAGACTTTTTTGTTTTCAAAGGTAGCGTCTTTTTACTTTCCAGTTATGAATATTATCGGTTTCCACACAATTTTGACGAATTTGATCCAAGTCTGATGAATATATTGTATAGCTGCCATATAACAAACTTGCAAGCAAATGGTCAAAGTAGTGGAGCCATCTATTGCTGAGTTTGGAAAATAAATCAGCTAAGAATGTTCGACGAAAATCATTTAAAACCTTAATTTATATAAATTATACAAGCCACAAGCTAAAGGTATAGAAACTTCGGTCGTTTTTTGTTTTCAATATAAGTGTCCTTAAAATCTGCCATTATATATATTATATTTATTCAAACAGATTTACAAATATTGGTCAAAATCGTATGAATATTTCTTATAGCTGGCATAGAAACCATCGATCGGAAAATGGGTCTTAATGAGAAAAACTTTTTTGGTTTTAATGTTAGCGTCCTTAACTAGCACTTGCAAGGTATAAAAACTTCGGCACAGACGAAGTTAGCCTTCTCGTTTTTAATACTTTTTGCATGCAATTCGGTTTGAAAGCAAATTTTGGAAAATCCACCCACAAAGTCGTAAAATGGGATGCGGTGTGGTAGGTTCAATGCCACTCGTTGTTTTCTGAACAAAATTTCGTTGGTAATTGTTTTCAGCAAAAATATGGAAATGGAATCCAATTTTGAAAAAGTCGGAAAATTAAGGAAGGTTGAAGGTCAGAGCTTATTTTTAATTGCGGGCCGGGATTCTAGAATAAAACATTGCTTTTTAGCCGATGTATACAAGATTCGCTTTCTGTATCACATATTGAAAAAGTATTGTCCAGGTCGGAAAAAACAAATAATATTTGTTTTTCTCCATCGACTTCAAACTGTAACTGATTTCGGTTATATCAACTATACTGATGGCGGCTTAGCGAAGCTGAGCTTTTGTGTTTTCATTCATTTGCTCGTACATAACATTCACACATTGGTTAGCTGTTTAAGTTGCTGTTGCTACTTCCATCAGCGCAATCGATGTCGATGTAGCGGTGGCTGAAAAGCAAACAAAATTACTTTGGTGTATTTTATCGGTTCTTATTGTAATTTTTACAATTCATGTTTCAAACTCGATTCCAATTCTTTCTTTTGTCTTGGACGTGTGTAGAACCAAAGACAGTAGAACTCACAAAGATTAGTAACGGCCATACTAGGTAATGTCAGGGAATTTGAGGGGAAATTTTGCGATGTGGACCTTCGATTTAGCATACTTGTGATGTGTGTGTGCAAAGTTTATGCGTTCTGGAAATCAGTCTTTACTCTAAAATTTAAAAGCGATATTTTATAAGAAGTTTAACCCATCATACAGAGTGATTTCCAATTCCCTGACTTTATTAAAGTTCATTTCAAAATCAGTTGCCCATTACCCAAATGCCATTTACACCCAACACAATAGCGCTTACTTTGCGATTGTGATCTTCTGTTCATAGTTTTACTTATTTAATATTGATTTAATTATGCGGAATTAAGTGCACTGACATGAGACAATAATAATAATAACATTAACATTGTCACATGGTGCAAATCCTCGCGTTATTACATCACCCAAACCCAAATGGGGTAACCATGGCTTCTTTTTATAAACATGTATGTATATGTATATGTATATCTTCCACTGCTTCTTTATGTCTATTACAGTGGTGTTAACTTTTATAAACTGCTGGGATGTCAAATGGGCCACCGCTGTGCAGGATATATTCACATATGCCAAAGTAAGTTAAAGGGATTTAGCCGTTGGCAAGGAAATGGAAAATTAAATTGCCAACATTTTTCCCACCCACAGTTGTTCGCCCTGTTTATCATCATTGCCACGGGCATGTATCAACTGTATATGGGTAATGTCCAGTATTTTACATTCGAGAATACGGACACAAGAGTCACATCGCTGGCCCTGTCCTTTTACTCGGGTCTCTTCGCCTACAACGGCTGGTAAGCGGCTTACTTAACTAATGAACTTGTTGAACTAATTGGCTTAAAATTGCTACTGACAGGAATTACTTGAACTTTATCATTGAGGAGCTAAAGGATCCTGTCAAGAACCTGCCCCGCGCCATAGCCATTAGCTGTACGTTGGTGACTGTCGTTTATGTGTTGGCCAATGTCTCCTTCTACACGATTCTATCGCCGGATGAGGTGTTGGGTTCGTCAGCGGTGGCTGTAACCTATGCAGAGCGAGCATTTGGCATGCTGGCCTGGACCATACCAGGTAAGGGATAAGACTGAAATCAATTCAAATGAAACGTAAAACTAATTTACTATTTGCAGTATTTGTGGCCTTGTCCACGTTTGGAGCTGTCAATGGCATTTTGCTAACCTCTTCGCGTCTATTCTATGCGGGTGCCAACGAGGGACAGATGCCAGAGATTTTGACAATGATTCAAATTCAACGTTTTACACCCACACCAGCAGTGCTGATCATGGCCTTGCTATCCATGTTGTACCTGACAGTATCGGATATCTTTGCCCTGATCAATTATGTGGGATTTGCAACCTGGGTGAGTAACTAACAAGAACTGGATCGAAAATAAGTTCACTTGTTGGGTTTAGATGTAAAAATGTAAAATTGGCTCAAACAGCACCTCCAGGAGGGCCAGGGCCAAGTTTCTCTTAATCTCTTGGCGTGTGTGCTTATCGAGACGGCAATAGTTTGAGAATTTTTGCTTTTTTATGGCTAGTTAAGTTACTTCACAGCTGGCGCCAGTAGCTGGTGAAGGTGACCGGGTGTGTAAAAGCTTTTTTCTAAAGAAAGAAACAACTTTTTCTATTAGATGGTCCGAGGCGGGATCGAACCCACAACCCTCCAAGCACCAGCAGTTACACATACAACTGGTACGCCACGCCCGACCAAATAGTTATATATTTTATGAGCACACTTTTCTTATATCGAAAGATTTTTTTGCATAAATGTAACGAGTTCATTTCTATCAAACTTAAGCCTTACAAGACGTAGGTTAAATAACAATTTTGCCAATTTGTCAATTTTAAACCCTCAAGATTTTTTCTAATCTCTGTTCAATTCTGCGTGAAATGAAAAACTCCGTTTCATATTTGGTTTCCATCCCACGCTACTACGTTTTGCCATTACGTTATGTTGCCTATTACGTAGTAAATAACAGACTGTTATCGTCTCATTTGGCGTTGACGTATAAAAAGATCGATGCGAAACGGCATATGCGTGTGGTAAACTGAGTAAGAAGAATAGGAAATTTTAACTAAAATATACGGGGGGGACACAGAAATCACTAAAGATTTTCGTATAAACGCTTGAATTTATATGTGATGTGGCACATAAAAGCTCAGTTACTATATCAGATGGTGAAAGTACAGCGAATTGAAACCGACTGTTCAAAGCCAAGTTGATTTGAGCAGTTGGTTCCAAATCGCTGAAATTCGCCATCTGATCATATAAAGTAATACAATTTAAATTGGAAATGCAAACGTTTATACTAAAATCTCTATCGATTTCTGTGTCACCCCCGATAATGATGAATGATGTATTTTTTTAACAGCTCATATACAGCGCTAAGTTACTTCAAAACGTTCATCGAATATTGTCTTAATAGCAACACCTTAGCAGAATCCGCAAGGAAACTTCGTAATATCAACTTTCTAACCTAAAATTTTTCGCGTCTAGTAAACAATCGGTCTTATACTAAAATTTATAAACTTAACCCCAATTTTCGGAAACAGAGCTGTTACAATTTCATAAACATAAAAGCTTAAACATAAAAAATGATCAAAAAGAATCAGGCCTGTTCTCGTTTCCGAATTCAACTGATCGGAATTGGTAAGAGTTGTGATTTAATGGAAATTTGAAGTTAAAAGCCGAATAACATAGTCGGATTTTGAAAGTGGAAACAATAAACGGTTCCGCATAATTTGATCCAAATGAATTGTATTGTATTTATTGAGTATGACTTTTCTTATACCACAAGTACAGAGACTTATTAATTATTGTACTAGTCACAAAAAAGATAATCACTAGCTTAAACATATTACATACATTAATCAAACGGTGTAGAGAATCGAAATGAGAACAGGCCTGATTAGAAAGCTTTCAATTGAAACTTTCTAAAATTATTACACATTATTGTATTACACACTCTTCGATCAATAATAAAAACATTTTTAAAAATTACTACCTTTCATATTTCAAAACTTGCTTACTTTAAGTGTGAACAGGTCCCATTGGGCACTTTCAATAAAAATCTTAACATTTTTTTAGCACTATCTTATTCAGAATTCGGCGAAAAGAACGTAATTATTGTTTGTTGCCAGCTTTCAAAAAATTTTCCATACTCACATTTATAATATCTGAAATTGTCATTAAGTTCGGATAATAAATAATGGTGTTATAAGAACATCACCTCTTTCGTATACTTGGGATCAGCATGCGTTGTCTGTTAATTTAAGAAAACGTTGCGTACTTTTAGACTTATTACTGAGGGCACACAACTTTTGTCAAAGAAAATTTTACATAGAAGCACAATTTGCTGCGTCGACAACTTTTCACTCAGATACTTGTCAGTTGCTTGCTGTCAGTTTGACTATCTGAGTTATTTTTTGGAATCTCTGAGTTATTTCTTGACTTTGTCCGTCTCCCTCTAACCTCCGAGTTTTCAGATGGCGGCAATAATTTTCAGTAAAGTATCTTGTTGTCACAATGAAGTATCTCTTTGTCACAATGTCATTAACATCACTCAAAAAATAGAGGCTTGTCAAATTGTGCTTGTATGTTAAATTATCGTTGTATTTGTATTAATTTAATTCGATCCTTTAATATTTATTTGATAAGCAAAATAAAGAGTATCAAATTGATATTTTGGGTATTAATTTGATCCTTAAAATATTTATTTTATTCGCAAAAGTATTAATTTGATACAAAAATATCATTTTGATACTCTTTATTTTGTGAGTATCAAATTGATATTTAGTGTATACAATTGTTATTTTGGGTATTAATTCGATCTATAAAATATTAATTTGATGCGCAAGAGTATTAATTTGAAACTACAAAATAAAAAGTATTTAATTGATATTTTGGGTATTAATTTGATACTTAACATATTAATTTTATCAAATTGACATTTTCGGTCCTAAAATATTTATTTAATACGCAAAAATATTAATTTGAAACTACAAAATAAAGCGTATCAAATTAATATTTAGGGTACAAGCTTGTTAACAGGGTAAAATTGATGCTATTGCTCTGTTAATAAACATAGGGGAAGGGAATACGGGCAACGGATACATATATCGAAGTCGGGCAGGGCCGACTTTAGCTTACGCTCCCATTCTATACAATAATGTTTGAACCACACTACTTTCCATTTAATTTCAGTTAAGCATTGGCGTTGCAGTCCTCTGTTTGCCCTGGCTACGTTGGGCTCAGCCTAATTTACCCCGACCCATTCGTGTACCTCTGGTCTTTCCCATTGTCTATCTGATTGCCACCGTTTTTGTAACCGTGGTGCCCATGTATGCCAGTCCCGTTGAAACTGGCTATGGAATATTGATGATTCTATCCAGTATACCTGTCTATTTAGTATTTATCGCCTGGAAGAATAAACCAATTTGGTTCCAAAAATCCATGGGTAAGTTTTTTGTATACATTAAGAGCAATCAATGCCCCCTGCTGTCCAACGGCTATTTTTTATATTTCTTTGGCCAATTGATTTCAATTTGATGCAATTCTTTTAGGCGGACTCACACAAATGCTACAGAAAATGATGATGGTAGTGCGTCCCAAAGCGGCGTCCAAGGTTTTTAAGTTTGCTCTTTTATCTTAGTTTTATGCCTGTGACTTTTGACTAACCGAATGCCTGATCTTAGAACAAACTAGAATTACTAATGCAAAGTTTTTTTCAATATTATTTTATGGTGAAAGGACTAACATGTTTTTCCCCTTTTTTTTTGCCTATCTTACAGTAAGCATCACACGTGTATTACAGAAACTGCTCATGGTACTCGGCAAGCAAACGAAACCAGCTCAGGTGTAACAAGTAATTGGAAAGTTGGACATTTTGGATGAGAGGATTCCAGTTTCGGCCAACAGCAAATGAAGGCATTTAAAATACATCAAGTTGCATGATAAAACAAACGCTTTTGTGTAGCCAACTACAAAAAATACTACTATATAGATCTATTTTTATATATGTTTTAAGTTTATATAAACAAACAAATGGAAACAAAAATTACAACAAAACACAAAAACACCAAGACTGTGAACTCGTAAAGAGGCTCCAAGTTGTGTGTGTTTTTAGTAAGGATTTTGATTTAGATTTGAGATGTTTATGGTTAAAAGTATAACATTTGATTAATTATACCGTTTCAACAGAGCATTTTTTGAGAAATACAAACAAACTCTAAAGTGAATTTTAAAGAAATGCATTCGAATTTCTCTAACTTGAAATACTCGGAAATAAAACAGCTGAAAATAAAAATTGCAAACATTAAATTTCAAAGGTTTAATAAAATAAAACTTCTATAGCTAATCAAAATCGAAAGATCTATTTTTAAAGAACCTTTTAAACATGTTTTCCAAATTCTGAATTAATTTCTGTACTTGAATAGTTTGAAAATTTCTAAAATAAAGCACGTCATATTCATTTCAAGTACGAATATAGTAAATGCGAACTTAACTTAAATTCTTAACTCCAGAATCTCGAAGTTGATTTCTGTCAACTTCAATAAACTTTCTCGCTTGAATTATTATATTTCCAGCATTTGTCGTTCAGAATTTAAAGAGAACTTTTAGTTCTGTTTCAAGTTCAACTAGCGCAGTCAAAACTGTTTTTAAAGTTTTTTTCGGCTGAAATTATGTTTTGTCTGTCTGTGCGCCTCAGTCAAGCGAACTCTCAAACACTCTCTTTCACTGATTCTCCCTCTCCCTCCATTCATGCTACACCACAACAACAAAAAAGAACACTTACGCCTCAAACTTTAATCATTTTGCTCTTCGACAAGCAATCATTGCGATGAGACTGTCTCTCTCAGACACTCAGTGAAGCCCGACTTCGGCAAGCATTCTAATAACTCTTAGAAAAGCGTGCAGTTTTGCAAAGTGGGAATAAGGTCCCGCTTTTTTTTTATTAAAAACAAATTAGAAAGTCGGTCAATCCCGATTGTAATATACTCTGTGCAGTAGCAGTTGAACATTTTTTTGGTCATTACTCGAGTATCGTTCATCCGATCTTGATCATTCCTTCGGCAAATCAATCAATAATCTTGATTACTAAATATCTTTAGAAGTTACGAACCACCTATCTAAAAAACTGTGGGAGATACGAAGTTTTTTTTCCAAAATGCGGGGAGGGGGCATGGCAAAAATGTAAAATTAACTTGATCTGCCTGCAAGTATAAGAAGTTTATGTTGCATACATGTCAAACCTCTATCTCTTATCATCTCTGAGATATCTTCGTTCATAAGGACAGACAGACGGACGGACGGACATGGCTATTTCGACCCGGCTGTTGATGCTGATCAAGAATATATATACTTTATAGGGTCGGAAATGATTCCTTCTAGCTGTTACATACTAATGCACAAACTTTATATAGTCTAATGTTTGCTACAGAGTATACTAATCAATCCAAACGCATCTTTTGTATCCAATCCCAGATTCTGTATTCGTTTTCAGCATTTCCGATCTTACATCTAGGAAACAAGGCCAATTTTCAATTTAAGTTTGTTGTTCATTCCTGTTCCCGTTTCCGATTTCTATCGAATCAAAGCGGAATCGGAATTCGTAAATGTTTCCCTTTTCAAAAGACGATTGATTAGTCAGCAATTTTACGAATTCTCTAATCATTTTTTCAAAATCGAAGCTTTCACCAACTCCGATAGATCTAACTCAAAAACTTGAACTTGTTCGAAGATTGTTCGAACTTGTTTTAGGTAAATCGAACTTATTTCAAGTATTCTTGATGTTCTTGAAGTTAGTAATTAGTTTGACTGTATTTCTCAAAATTTGTGACACTTGCAACATACTCAAAACAACCAATATTTATGTTAATATCTACACTTAATGTTTAATATATTTTTAATTTAATTTAAAGAATCATTTCAATATCGATGACAACTGCCCACTTACAGTCCTGATTGCATCCAGCTACCTTATGGCCTACGTACAACACAGAACATTGCCTACCACACATATCCACAAAAAACCAAACCACATTATTACAATAACTCTAAAAAATTTGTAAAAAAAAAAAAAAAATTTTGTCTCGTTACAAATTACAAATCAAATTGTTGTAGCATTTATTTAAAACATTAATTAATTGTTGCTTTCAGTGTTTGAGAACAAAAAAAATAACAAACAAAGAGAAACAAACATAAATCTATGCAAAAAACAATTTGGCACAAAGGTTTCACCAGATGTCTAGAAGCCTTTGGATAAACGAATGTTTTATTCCTATATATTTTTTTTTCATGCAGGTTTAGGCCTTGACGTAGCGTGTTGGAAAAGATTCTTAAAATATATGGAGCTCTAGTTCGAATCCTTACCCTGCGCTTGCGGTTCTTTTCTATAGGCAGTTCCTTTCAATTTTAAATTGTATTCCAATTTGTTTTTATTTATTTATTGATACACAGAAAGAATACAGATATCCGGTCTAAAATCAGTCCCAAACGATGTCAGAAGCTGGTTAAGCCCAGATTTTCTCAAACTAAGTACAAGAGGATTTGGGTACGGATTTTCCAGTCCTGGAATTCTTGTCTTGATCCCGATTTTAGCTCGGAAGAAAGCTTTTTTTTCTGTGAATCAATAATAATTGAGTGGCTTATGATTTATTGACTTCACAAACTGAACCATGAACCGAACCTTTTAAATTTGTAACCTTTCGAAACTAAACCTTAGCCGAGCCCGTTCTGTTTGAAATAAGTCATGGTTAAAAAGAAAACACTTCAGTCACTTTCATATGAAATTAAATAAATTTTAGATGTATTTTTTATAGTACTGGATCGGTGCATTGAGTTATGTAAACTCTATTACGACTTCGAAAATCTATATAAAGTTAGAGTCAAGTTGGAAAAATGACAATTGATACATCGCATATTAAACGTACGTAGAAACTACTACCCCTTTTCAAAGACATAGCACAAATGGAAACGTCTTGTAAAAGAAAGAAGCTGGGCGTGCTACTCTAGACATGAACTGCTTGATCGGCCGATAGGCAGAATATTTTAAAATCCTCGGGAAATTGCG
This sequence comes from Lordiphosa magnipectinata, assembly GCA_037044535.1. Lineage (NCBI taxonomy): Eukaryota > Metazoa > Arthropoda > Insecta > Diptera > Drosophilidae > Lordiphosa > Lordiphosa magnipectinata. Next base: position 138,992 of record JBAMBO010002638.1, on the reverse strand, counting down.
ATATGAATTTGAAGAATAATATCATGTTGGATTCAAAACTGATTTGATCTTATAAATAATTAGCATTTAACACGGCGCGCATCGCTACGTCGCCTTCAGTACAGCCTTCCACCTTTTTCTGGACCTTGGAAGGAGATTTTTCAAAATTGAAAGATTATATTTTGATCAATTTCGTCCATAAGGCATACAAACAGAATTTCGTACAAATTGACCCAAAAATAATATTTAGCCTTGAACACCGCCGCCCTCAATTTTCGGAGTTTGTTATTGGGTTTTCCAAAATTGAAGAATAGTTTTTCAATTTGATTGCCCCAAAAGATATTTCAAACAGAATTTTATTCAGACTAGCTAGAAAATAACTCACACCCGATCTTAAAGGTGGGTTTTCCCAAATTGGGAAGTTGTGTTTAGCCTTGTAAATGGATTTTCCAAAATTTGAGAATGGTTTTCGCATTTATTTGGTCAATAGAGTTTCCAAATCGAATTTTATACAAATAGGATTGAAAATAGTGTGTGTTTTCAAATTATTTCGCATATTATCCTATCCAAATCCTATTCAAGTCATTCGGATGAAAATAGTTATTCACACTCAGAATTTTCAAGGAAATTTTGAAGGATTATTCAACATCGGGAAATAAATCGGATAAATAATTTTTTCGGGAATTTTCCCTCCCTAGGGGCGGATTTTCGAACATCGGAAAATCACATTACAAATTATTTCGTATATTATCGTAACAATGCGAGTTTCACATGTAGAATTTTTCGTGAATTTCCGCACCCTGGGAGCGGATTTTCTAACATCGGAAAGTCACATCTATAGAAACCGAGTTTTAAGTCAATCGGATGAAAAACGCTTTTTTTAATGCCGAATTTTCCAACCATTGTCCGTGCGTCCAATTATTTTGCGTACTTTGCTTACAAATCAATTTTCAAGTCAATCGAATAAAACATACATTTTTCCCAATACAAACATTTCCGTTGAATTTAGCGCTCTGATGTGTAGGTGGGCGCAGAATCTCAAAAGATCCTTAGAGCCGGATATATTAGAAACAATTTTTTTGTTTGGTGGTGAACAATACCAAAACAAAAATGTCTTGCTCTAGTTATGAACACTTGATAAAGGGGTTGACGCCAACACAGGACAGAATCTCTTGTGCTTAGAGTTTCGCGGATCGATACAAGCCAAGGAATAATTCCCAAAACGAATTTGGGTTCTGTCACCGGTTCCGAAACGTCTCGAAATGAGTTGTACTTTATGCCTTGTATGCAAGGGAACCAGAACCAGAACTGTTTACCGAAAAGAACCGATTAAATCTCAGCACCAGAACCGAAACCGATATTATTTATTTTTTAGATACCGGTATCCGAGATCAGATATTCTTGAAACCGAAAAGACCGAAAAGAACCTAAACATTGTACCGGTACAGTTTCGGTTCTGAGGTCAACAACTTGACTGCAATGCTGACATATACACAGAGGGAAAACATTTGTTCAAAAATTAAGTTGCCTTCAACTCCAAACAAGAAGAAAACTTTCTTAAAAATTTTAATCACAAATGTTCTAAAAGTACTTGAAATGAGCACAATTCCCCTCAGCTCAACCAGCACACAGAAAAGTATAAGTAGCCTAGACGTTAAACTACAAAAGTTTGAGATAGCTCAATGCGCTAACACGCCATTCCATACGTTGTTCGAAAAGTGCAGAAGGTACCGAGCTCGATTCCCAGTCAAGCCAGAAACAAGTTTTCGTTGTTTTTCTGAAAGACTTAAATGAACCAAGTCGGGTGGATAAGATGAAGTTGTTGTACAGCGATATCTCTGATCCAATGGAATACGGGCGGAGTATCAGCAGCCTCCTTCCTTTCTAAACCAAAGAGGTTTGTCCCCTTCCCTATTTCTCCGAAGCTTCAAAATGTGAAGAATCCGCTTATAATCTTATCCAAAATCAATATAATTTTTTTCCCAGTTGGCATCAATCAGTATCACTTTCCTGAGCTTAAATCGTTTACAAAATAAAGAAGATGTACTTAAATGGTGCTGAGAAAACTCGTCAAAGTTTCCACAAAGCAAGCGTACAACGTTTATTTTCTGGGATGAAATTATTATGTCTTCACTAAGAAATCGAATGGCCGCAAAACGAAAGACCGCTCTTTTTTTTTAAATTTTACCGGTACCTATCGGTACATACCGGTATACCAAAATACAAATCCAGGTACAGATTCGGAACCGAATACCGAAATAATGTTAGAGCCAGAACAGAACCTTTTACCGAAACATAAGTTTCGATATGTACCACAACCGGGACCGAAATACGATTCGGTTTGATTCCCTGCTTGTAAGAAAACTTGCCAGATTTTTGGCATCGTGTCAAGGACGTCTGTTCTTTGCATTACAAACATCTGACAAACATTATGCTAAGGTTAGGAAAAAAAAAACAAAACAGAAACTGTACCAGAACCATGCGGCTCGTTTGGGATCCAGCACTCAACACCCTAGCAAAGTCAGGTGAAAGCCTTTGTACCAATTTTGTTGCATAGTTTTTATATAATTAGAAGGGTACTCGCTACCCCTTAATATCATATGTATGGTATATATATAATTCGCATAATTATTATAACTGAAATTGAACATCTATATATATATGTAACTGTTACACATTTAATGAAGCCGCTAACTATTATGGAACATATTGTTGACAATAATATTGTATTTGTATTTATAAATATATATGTATATTATATTATATGTATATCGCCACAAAATGTTTGCGTTTTATTTACAAAAGCTCATTTGCTTTGACTTTGACTGGTTGCCCACCGGGAGGAGAAGAATCATCAGATTCCCATCCTCCTGGGTCAACTAGACAAAGAATATTCCTATCATTTCATTTCATTGCTGACTCTACTTGCAAAAATCTAATCAAACTGAGTCGAAGATTTTCCATTTCCCTTTGCTTAAGAGTTTTCATCGCCTTGGTCAGCTCAGAGTTTTTGGTGCTGAAATATGCTTCCAGCGTAGAGGCCAGATTGGACTTTTGCACTTCGCTTGACAGCTCATGAATTTGTTTTAATAGATCTTTGTAGGGAGAGTTTATGGCCAATTTTTCCACTTCCGATATTTTAGTATCGCCGCCACTTTTCATGTCCACCAAATTGAAGTCCTCGGACATGTTGCTCAGTTCACTGCAGATTTGCAAACTCTTCTGGCGATAAAGTGTTTTATAATGCTGTTCCATGCTGAGCTGAAGTTCATGAAACTTGGTATCGATGCGTGCATACCAATAGGCCAGACTGTTGAAGTCCTCCCTGGATAGCGCTATAGCGCGATGACGCAAGGAGAGGGAAAGACTCGCTGAGCTTGAACTTGAGTTACTTGATCCAGCCGACTGCCTCACTGTCTCCAGACAAGCACCATACTTGCTGTGTGCTTGCTTAAGGCACACATATGCCGTATCGGCCAATCTCACGACCTTGCGCAACCAGTGCAGTGATTCCTTGCCCATGGGCACCTCAAATAGCACCAAAGTACGCAAAGGACGCTTAAAATCAAACGATTCCTTCAAGCAATCCGTAAGTAAACTGCTGTGACTATTCCTGCCCAAGGGTAAATCCTGAAAAAAATTAGACACATCCAAGCGCTCATCGCAGTTGAAAATCTGGAACAGTGAGAAGTGCACCTTATGCTCCTTTTGATGTCTATCGTGAAAGACAAACTCCAAGTCCAAATAATCATCACCAATGCCTCGAGATCTCAGCACACTGTACTCGTTGATCAGCCAGTGGAATAACTCCTTTGTGCTCAGAAGTCGGCGTCCACTTTCACTACGTTGACGTCTGGCCGCCTGCGTGGAATCGCTCAGCATTTGGACCATATCAAACTTTCTCACATCATAATAATCCACATTAATAGCCTTGAGGCGACAGTGCAACACCTGAATCGTCTTATCCAGCTCGACCACCAAGAGGCGCGTAAGCAAATTTAAATTATGCATCCTTAGGGGGGTCAAACGCATCAGGCATCCATGACATCGCAGGCGAAATGTCTGATGTATCAGCTCGGCTAGCTCTGCTCGCACATGCGGCTCGTGATCATAACCAATTGAGTCAAACTCCAGATGGCGATAATAGCGAGGTATGTCCCCCTTAACTTGGCCTTCCTTGTTGCTCTGTATACGCAACAGCAGCGATTTGCTGTCCAGGACTTTCATTTCATTCTTATAGCAAGACTCTTCCGCATTGGTTAGACCCTTGCGTGCGGTCTCTGTCAGCGCCACCATCACACGGTGGATCCGATTGTTTGGGCTCATTTTTGTGGGCTAAAGCTTCTCCAGCTTTGGATTTCGTATGAAATTAAAAAAAAAAAAAAGGGAAAGTCAATTTTGAAATTTTGATATGTATAATAGCTTGATTCTACTGATACATATATGTATGTACTTTCGACCAAATGTACATTTTTTGACAAGGCCTCCTATATAAATTTTGTCCCCCAATTTTCTATAAAAGTACCGTTAGGACAGTCCTTTAATAAAGCAGTCAATCTGACTTGTCCAATACGGGACTTCAAGGGCCAACCAAGAATGAGGGATATCCGTTTTCCATTTTGGTTCACAATTGGGAATTGTTTTAACAAAATCAAAATAATTTAAGAAATTTTAAACAGTTTCAGTTTTTATTGTTGAAATTTTGTTCTACAGGGTGGTCCATTTAAAAATTGGAATTTAATTTTGCTATAAAAAAAAACGGCTCGATATTTTTCAAAGGTTAAACATGTATTGGAAAGGTTGGTTTATGTCTGACTTGGCAGTAGCCCATTCGATCCACCCAATTTTTGAGAACATTTTCAATTGTTTCGGCACGTATGTCAGCAATAGCAACTCTAATCTCGGTTTTCAACTCATCAATTGTTTAGGATTGTTTGCATAATATTTGTCTTTGACCGCTCCCCAAAGATAATAGTCTAACGGTGTCAGATCACAGCTTCTTGGCGGCCTCTTCACATCTCCATATTTGCTGATTATTCGATTTTCGAAGATAGAGCGCAGAAGATCGATTGTGGCGTGCGCTGTATGGCAGGTAGCGCCATCTTGTTGAAACCAAATATCGTCCAAGTCTTCCGCTTAAATTTCCTCGAAGAACCAATCACTTAACATTGCGCGGTAGCGCTCACCATTCACGGTCACGGTGGGTCCATCTTCATTTTTAAAGTAAATTGGACCAATGATGCCTCGAGACCAAAATCCGCACCAAACAGTGACACGTGGTGGGTGCATTGGCTTCTAGACGACGAAATGCGAATTTCTGTGCCCCAGATGCGACAATTTTGAGTACGTACACGGGTTCGTATATCCACTAACATTCCAGTTTCACGAATTGATCCACAAACTGAGTTTTCGGAACATGTTTTTGTTAAATGTTTTTTTTTTCAAATTTCGCACAGTTTGAGTCGAGGACTCACCACTTTGGAAATATTATTTTTATATTTTCCAACTTTCTTCAAGCAAATAGCGACCCATTTCGTAAATTTCAAAGTTTTTACTAAATATTAATCGCTTTCCGAGTGACATTTGACGTTTTTAAAGTCAAATTATGAATAGTTCAAATTCCAAACACTAGATGGACCACCCTGTAGTTATGGGTAATTTTTAGTTCAAACTTTGTGGCTTGAATTTTTTGTTTGTTTGAAATTGTATAATCATAGATTACAAATAGATACAAAAGGAATACGTTAAGGGGGCGCCAAAAACACTTAACGTATATTTTGAGCCAGAAGTTTATAGGGGGTGCCACAGAAATCACTAGAGATTTTGGTATAAACGTTTACATTACCAATTTGAATTACTTGATTTTATATGTAAAGTGAAAAGTACATATATCTGCGGTTGCTAGATCAGATGGTGAATTTGAGCGATTTGGGAACGACTGCTTAAATCTACTTCGCTTTGAACAGCCATTTTCAATCCGCTTTACTTTCGCCATATGATCTAGCAACCAAGCAAATTAAATACAATCGTTTATATGAAAATCTCTTGTGATTACTGTGGAACCCCCGTATATCACATATTACTCGATCCGAAAGAAGATATGGGTATTTCCACGCGACAGTCGTACATTAAAGTGGAATAGAAGCCAAATTAAAATAATTTTATTTTCTTTTATTACTTTAACTTATAGCACTTTCGAAGCACTTTATTTAGTGGGAAAAAAGTAGAGCAAGCCTAGAGCTGGTTCCAAGATAAAGCCAATCAAAAAGCGATTCGCATGCGACAAAAAATGGAAGTGGTGTTTTTGGACATCAATATAAAAGCAAAACTCAGCGAGATCTGCCAAAACCATTTAGTGCAACTAGTTTTAAAATGTTGTTGAATAATTTATCTGTACATTAGAATTTATTTGATCGTAAAATTTTCTTTATTTTTTTTATTTCAATATAAAATATGATTCGATACGTGACATTGCGAACGCAACACTTTTTTCCATCATTTTATTTATGTGGTTTCTGTATAATGCGAAGCAAAAACTTACGATTAATTGCAATCACATAGTTTCTCATGGTTTTTGATGCATTCTTTTATAACCCTTTGTACCCTCAGAAAGATTTTAGATAGCAAAAGTAAGTGCAATCTACAGGCACTTTTATCAATTATGTCTTAATTAGAAAATTCGCGCTAGCGCAGCCGTGAAACATAATATTTCGATATGGGTTATGATTAAATGTAAGATTGGTTTACGTTAGTTCAATTTAATTCCTTGAAAATTTGATAAAACAGAGTGTTTTTAAGCAGTTTTAATTTTTTGGTCATGGTGGACCTTTGGTGGAAATGCCCATATGTAGATTAGGGTGGGGTCGATTTATATGGGTAAAAAAAGTCAACAAAGAGTATAGCAAAAACGAAATCTACAATAATTCTTAAGAAAACTTCACCAAGAACATCGGTCTAAAATGAATTCCCAGCCCGCAAAAATCGACCTCAAATTTTAAGGTCCATTAAGGACTAGATCCGTATTTTCTGTGTTTTTATCGATAGCTCAAGAAACAGTTATGAAATATGGAAAAACAGTCTGATATGAAACAAAAGTATAGGTTCCCCTACAAAACGCGTCTAAAAAGTGTGAAAATAGGCATTTTTTGCAACTTGAAGATCAAATCACTAAAAATCTCGAAGTGATGGACCATTTTTTAAAACAGATTCGTGTTCAGTACACGTAAATCATGTAGAATCACCAACAACCCTTCAATATAATGGAAAAAGTCTAATATTGTTGCCCTGTGTAAATTTTTTTTTATGGAAAACTGTTGTCGAAACTTAAGACGCGGTTATCTCGAAACCACTTTATTCAAAATGGTCTCAAAAATATAAGGAGTAACCGTCGACCGACTTACAAAATTTTATTAAATAATGCTGCGCTTACATTGGGGCACAGTGCGTCACATTTCAGGGTTACAGTGGCACAGCGCAATGTGAACGGAAAATGCCTTGTCACAGGAACGAGTACTCATTTGGCGTCACAGTGGTTCTGTGACCGAGGCGGGCACGTTTGAGACCACAATTAATTGAACAGCTGATCCAATGAGTTAGCTCAAAATTAGCTAATTTGAACTATTTTTACTGTGCCAAGCAAATCGCGCATGTTCGTTTTCCTGTCACATTGCGATAACTTTTTGTTTTTTTTTCAACTTAAAAATGTTGATAAAGGTAAATATGCGTCATTTTTAGTGCTTTCGTGTATTTTTTTAATTGTAATAAAATTAATTTTTTTAGCTGCAATAAATGAATGCGCGAAAGGCAACAGAGCTAGTGGCGTGTGCTGTTATTGTGTTGTGGGTGCTGGACGAAGATGATGATGATGAACCCAAAGCAAATCGCTCAGGATGGATCGACAAAATTAATTTGACTCGAGGGAAAGAAGGAATGTTTGCCAAGTTGAATGCATATTTGCAAAGTATTCCGCATAGATTTATAAATTATGTGCGCTTGGATGCAAGCCACTTTCGGTCAGCTTCTTTGTTGGGAGAAAGTAGACGGCGACTTTTCGTGAGCCCATTTCACCTGGCGATAGACTAGCAGTGACACTGAGCTATTGGGCATCAGGATCCAGTATGACATCCCTCTCATACAAGTTTAGAAGGTGAAAGCCAACAATTTGTGGAATAATTCCGGATTGGAGACGAGTAATTAAATATGTTTATTTATTTGATATGTGTATACTAAAGTAGGAGTGGTAGCACTTAATGCCAAAGTAAGTATCTTTAAGATCCTCCAGAACCTCATAATTTTAAAGAGATTCTCCTCGCCTTCAATTTGGTCAAATTCATACAATTGACTTGAATTGGCGGCTTGGGTAGCAGCGGTTGGCCATGTAGCTTGAGTTAGGCCGAAGTCTCATATTACCAAGTAGGACCTTCTCCTGCATGGAGTGTTAACCCTGTTAACACCTATCAGAAACTCCAAAGCCAAGTCCGAATGCTCATCTTAGAATCAAGCGCCCCAAGTCTGCAAAAATATGAATAAAAAAAACAATTACATGCGGGCTGCTTTCGTATCGAATTGCATACTCACACGAAATGTGTTTCGCAAACTGTTCCACTTGTTGACAGCGTCTTTCTTGGTGACGCCAAGCTGATCGGCAACGTTGCTCCAGCTAGACTCCTTGGCATCACGATTTTTATAATTGACGCTGGTCCTCGACGGCTTCAATAAGCTTAGGGATCAGGTCGACATTCCACTAATTTTTGGCTTATTCATTCTTTTCGATCATTCCTCTTTGGATTGTTGTTGATATTGTACAATGTGAACACTTTTGACTTCTGAGCATGGCTGCAAACACAAACAAATTTTTCGGAACCTCCGGTTTGCAGGTTCGAATCAAAATTTACCGACGGTTAAGGTTCGGAAATTTAAGGTTCGAGGTTTTTGGGCGTTGGTTTTGGTTCGAGCCTTGGTTCGTTGCTCGTTTTTCCCAATATATACAAAATTACAATACAATAGGTATACACCTGACGCATAAATACATTTTAAGACTGTAAGACGTAGATTATAATTGACGTGAGACTGGCGCTCGTTTGCTGGATATAAACTTCCTTCATTGCTAGTGTATAAATCTTCAGTCCGATTGATTATACTTTCTCGTATGCACTTTAATCCGTTTTTCACTCACAAAATTGAGCATCGATTGGTGTTTATTCGCCACACTTGGAACTTTTTGCCTTTAACTTCTGTTGAAGGTGCCGCATTAAATTTGCTGCATGCCCACCGGTCATATTTAATTTGCATTCGTGAAATTCTGGTTTATCAGTGCTTACATTGGATGTGTATTAAATTTGTCGTCATTGCTTCACACCTTCTCAGTCAAAACTTCTTAAACGAAATGAAATGGGCGTTTTTACTGTTTTGACTTGTGTGTTTTCTGTCTCTTTCTGTTTCGATTCAGCTTTGCATCCAATTTTGGCGCGTGTACTGTTAAAAATGCTAAAACTTAGCAGAGATTAATTTAAAATAGCCAAACAATATCAAATAATTAGCTAGATTTGCAGTCTCCGGCAAAACTGAATAGATTCCGGCATTCGAGCTAACAAAATAGCTATATCTGTTGGGAAAAATAACTAATTTAGCAACGCTGCGTGTGGCACACACTTCTGTTTGTATTCGGCTGACATGTTTCTGCAGTAGCATGCACCGGGTTGGTTAGATTGGCGCATATGTATATGTATAAGATGAAAAATAAAACGTTCAATACATTGTGCAGTGTACATAGGTGTTTACATTAAATTTCTAGTATATTACAAATTAATATCTCTGACTGGAATTATTGTGGTCTATGTGTATGTAATATATTCTGATTTTTCACGTATTTATATTGTTTTACATATGTACAATATGTATGCATATATGTTAATAACCATTGGGAGTGCGAAAAGGAGAAAATTACAAATCGAAGACATTTATTTTTTGAACCGAACCAAAAGCTTGGGTTCGGAACGGGTTCGGGTTCATATATTTTCATCCTCGCGATTCGTTTCAGGGTTTGGTTCACAGTAAAACAAAAGCCGGAATTCCGGGTTCGAACCGGATCGGTTCAAAGCCGGTTTGCAGCCTTGCTTCTGAGTACTTTGGGCACAAAGGGTCACAGACGACATTGGCACAGTGTGACGCTATGTAAACCTAGCATTACTCCTTATTCCCAAGATTCTGGTCTGAACTAGAATATTTAGAATCGGTTAATAAATAACGGAGTAAGGACTAATCAAGAGGAAAACAAGAAAGAAAGTCGGTCAAGCCCGACTATAACATACTCTGTACCCTTAACGTCGCAGCTCGCATTTGCTTACGAGTTATACGCGCTCATCTCTAAGTTTCACTCTCTCTCTCTCTCTCTCTCTCTCTCTCTATCTCACTAAGATTGCCGTTCACAAGGAATGCTGTGGTGATGGGTGGGGGGGTGGTTGGTGTTTACTGGCCGTTTTTTGCTCATAACTTGAGTATCGTTCATCCGATCTTTATCATTCCTTCAGCAAATCGTTAAATAATTTTGTGTACGAGGTATCTCTAGAAGGTACGAACGATATATCTTCAAAACTGTAGAGATATGACGTTTTTTCCAAATTGCGGGGGCTGGAGGGGGCGTGGCAAAAATTGAAAATAAACTTGATCTGCCTGCAAGTATAAGAAATATATGCCCTATACATGTCAAACCTCTATCTCTTACCATCTCTGAGATCTCTTCGTTCATACGGACGGGCGGACAGACGGACTGACAGACAGACAGACGGACAGACGGACATGGCTATATCGAACCGGCTGTTGATGCTGATCAAGAATATATATACTTTATAGGGTCGGAAACGATTCCTTCTCCCTGTTACATACTTTTGCACAAACTTAGAATACTCTATGTACCTTCGGTACAGAGTATAAAAATTCTCTTTTGATATGAAAATCGTGCCATGTTTTAGTTAATAAACTATATGAAAAATTACAATTTATTTTTTTGGAAAATTAAGTCATATGTTGAACAATGTATGTTGTGTCTTTATAATTTCTTTAAGTAAAATATAAACACAGATATTTGGAAACAAACTTTGAAAATGAAGGTGTGTCAATACTATATTGATTCACTGTGTTTACCAATAACCGTAACAAAAAACCGAAACAGAATAGGGTTAATAATCTTAACCCGTACCGTAACCCCATCTCACAATCGTAATATAAACGTAACCGGAAAAAAGCAATCGGCCAAAACACTAACCGTAACCCTAACCCTAGCCGTTATTCGTTTCGGTTTTAGTCTCTGATTTAGATTTTCGAAATTTTGACTTTGAAATTCAATAGAAACTACAAAAAAACTGGAATCCAACAATTATTTAAATTATTTTGAAGCCGACATACAACCCTGTGGTGGCAGCAACAACGCAGTCAGCTGTTTCGTGCAATTCCGAAGCTAACTCTGAACATGAAATCTCCGACATTTGGATTGTTTGTTTTCAAAAACGGATCTACAGATTTCTGGAACGCATCGGTATACTTTTTTTTTCTATTTGCAAATTTTGTAAACACGGTCCATCCTAATTTCAAATTTCAAAGCATTTTACGCTTTGACCACATCTGGTCACACTGGTGAGCCAAATTGAGATTAGAACGTATGTAAATAAAACCTGGGCTAATTTTAATTGTCCAATTGCCATAATTCAACAAGTAGTTGGTCCAAAAAATAGCTGCAGACCAGATTATCAACGACTTGGGCACCATTTTCCAAATAAAAGCAAGAGATTAAGTTATGCAGAGAGCAGCTAAGGAGGCAACAGCTGCCAGCGCAGGAACAAAAAGAACGAAACTCGATCGCCGGCCGCAGAGATTATAACCTAAACGAGCAAAGACAGCAAGAGAGAGACTTCAGTATTTATTAACCTATTGGTCAATGGCATCGAAAGAATCATTTCGCGAGAGACAAACCCAAGAGTTAGAGGTTATAAAGGCAAGTCCGGGCATGCACAGCTGTTGGCTCATGATGAAATAACTAAGCCCTCTTTCTTCATTTGCAGTCCATTTTCGGTGCAGATGTGGAGGACTTGAGGCCACAGAGTCAGGCCACGCTATGGAAGCCCACAGATATCAAAATACTATTGACACCCCTCAGAGATTCCGCCAATGGACAGTCCCAGGCTCATGTGCGCACCAAACTGCATGTGACCTGCCCCTCCAAATACCCCAAGCTGTATGTTTAAGCTTCCCAAATTTTGCCATTGTAATTGCAAAAACGTTTCCGTTCCAGAGCCCCGAAAATTGCACTGGAGGAGTCCAAAGGCATGTCGGATCAGCTGCTTGAAGATTTGCTCTCACAACTGCATTTGCAATCTCAGGAATTGCGTGGTGAGGTCATGATCTACGAGCTGGCCCAGACAGTGCAGGCGTTCTTGCTGCAACACAATAAACCACCAAAAGGTAGCTTCTACGATGAAATGCTGCAGGCAAAACAAAAACGTGAACAGGAATTATTGGACCAGCAGAAGCAGAAGGAAAGCCTGGAGAGGCAAACCCTAATCGATGAGGTGGAGCGTCGCAAAGAAATGTTCAAAACAGAGGCGAATAAACGACGCGGTGAGCCCAGAAGGAGCATGAGCGAGTCGAATCATCGTCATGCCAGCTCCTCGGAAAGTTCGGAAAACTCCTCGCCCTATTATAGGGGACATTGCTATCCCAACAAGTGTCTGGATCATCGGAACACGGAGACGCTTTACTTCCATAAGGTGGGCAGGCAAATACAAAGAGGCTGCTGCTTGGGTAGGTAGACGAAATTGGCGGGTTCTTAATTCCAACTCAATTTCCCTTTTGGCTTAGGTCACTCGCAACGCGGCTGCATAGCCTACACCGGCATCGATATACACAGTGGCCAGCTGCTCTACATTACCGAATGGAACATTAAGTACTCACAGCTGGAGCAACCCTGCAGTGGCGGCAATGGCAAATGCCATTGGAGCAGCGAGTCCAAGTGTCTGGGCAATCATCGTGTAGATGAGCTAATTGCCTGCATAGAGAAACAGGTGTCCACACTGGCACAGTTGCAGCACAAGAATCTGATCCAATACGAGTGTGTGCTGTGCATTAAGCGCAAGGAGGGTTTGTTGATATATCTGGTGCAGGATTTCCTGCTGGGTACCAGTGTGTTTAGTATTAGCTCTTCTTTGGGATGGTGCATGGACGGGGCACGCATGGTGGCCAGAGGCATACTCGATGCTTTGATCTTTTTGCATAACAAGGGAGTTTCGCATAGCCATCTGCTGGATAGCAGCGTATTTATGGACAATGGTGGCAACATACGTTGTACGGATTTTTCACTGGTGCCCAATCTGCTCGAGTTGATTGGTGGAGCGGTAAGCAGTCGTGGAGATTTGCCAGCTTTGGGTGCCCTGGTGGAGGGTCTGATGGCCACAAATAGCTATGAGATGCGAGATTTTGTGGACAAGTGAGTTGCTTGCCTTGGCTTAAATTGTAAAACTAATCCCATTTTTCATTAACAGATGCAATTCGGATCGCACTTTGTCCGCCTCGGAGCTATTGCAGCATCCCTTTCTGCGTCTGTATGTGGACAATGGCCAACAAGCAACGGCCTTAGCTCCACCGCGTGCTGGACCCGCTTTGCCTTATCACATACCCACTTTGACTCTCAGTCAATCCCGTCTGCGCACTGAATTTGAGGTTCTTATGTATTTGGGCAAGGGTGCCTTTGGGGATGTGCTTAAAGTACGCAATATACTGGACAATCGGGAGTATGCCATTAAGCGCATACCATTGCCTGCTCGAAGTCGTCAGTTGTACAAGAAAATGACACGCGAGGTGGAGCTGCTGTCACGTCTAAATCATGAGAATGTGGTGCGCTATTTCAATAGTTGGATTGAGAGCGTTAATGAGAAAGATGCAGCTGAAATGGACAAACTAATGGGTGGCGAATGGTCACAAAGTCAACAGGATTTAAGCCTGAAGCCAGAAAAATCTGAGGACAGTTCCTCCAGCATGTGGAATCCTTATATGTAATTATATCCAAAATATTTTAAAATTTTTTTATTACTCACAACTTAATCCAAGAACAGGACCACTTTGGAAGATTCCGACTCGGATGGCATTGAGTTCGTGGACTCCGATGGTCAGGTGGCTGTCTATGATGATGATGATGATGATGACACAGCGGGTGATACTAGAGACGAGGCAAATCATTCCCCACGTCCCTTGATGCAGGTCATGTACATACAAATGGAGTTTTGTGAGAAGTGCACTTTGAGGTAAGTCATTATACTTGTTTTAAAGCCTTGGCTTAACTATAACCTATCCTAGAACCGCCATTGATGACAACTTGTGTGAGAATACGGATCGTTTATGGCGTCTGTTCCGTGAAATCGCCGAGGGTCTCTCACATATCCATCAGCAGGGCATAATACATCGAGATTTGAAACCGGTCAACATTTTCTTGGACTCTCATGATCAAATTAAAATTGGAGATTTTGGTCTAGCCACCACCAGTTTTCTGGCCCTACAAGCGCACGAGTATCCCGCACAACCGGTCCAGCAAATAACCATAACCAGTGCTGAGGAGGGCACAGGCACTGGTAAAGTGGGCACCACACTTTATGTGGCACCGGAGTTGACGGGCAATGCCTCCAAGTCGGTGTACAATCAAAAGGTGGACATGTATACACTGGGCATCATTTTGTTTGAAATGTGCCAGCCGCCTTTTGAGACTAGCATGGAGAGGACTCAGACCATAATGGCCCTAAGAAACATAAACATAGCGATACCGGAACAAATGCTTAAGGATGTGAAATATGAAAAGACAGTGAAGGTAAGCCGCAACGAAATTACAAACATGTTACAAAAAGGCTTGTGTACTAAGAAAGCCTAACAAATAACAAGGTTGGACGAGATCCAAAGCAGAAAGAAGAAGATAAATCCTGAAATATTAAGTTTAATGAGAAGATCATGGTTCCCAGCGTCAAATGCTTGTAAATGACATCAGTTTGCATTTTCCTAAGGAATCATTAACCAATGAAGTAAATTTAAGCAAGGAGTTGAGAAAACAATGGACTCAAGTGATAGATTGAAAAGGTTTAGCAAAGCTTGACATAAAAAACTACACAATCCTTTGAGCACACAACTAGGAATGTTGTCAGCAGGGTACGCAAAAAACACTCAATGTTTATTTAAATTCGTTTTAAACATTGGAAAATGTTTAAAGAAAGAAATTATTTCTAAAATAAATATCAGTAATCAACATTGATATAAATCACTTATGTTAAATAACATTCCAAATAGAATGTTCAAAGCAAATGGGTGAAATTTTTGTACAATCGATTTGATTTGGAACTAAACTAGCACTATTTATGTGAAGTGAAAAGAATATGATTGACTTATCTAGTATAGTTTTGGGTATAGGTTGTTCATTTCACTAACCATTTTTACTAGTTCTTTTTTATAAAGTAAGTCAATTCACTCCAATTGCTTAGTTGTTGAACATTTGTTCAGCTGTTTACTTGCTCGTCAACTAACTTCAAGGCATAGTGACGATTAGCAATCATTCCAACAGACCAACTGACTGTCTATTTGCTGGCTCCCACTTGCAGGTGCTGGCTTATATACAAAGCTTGTAATCAGAGTTACCACACATTGAGAACAAACAGAAACGCGAAGACAATTATTGCTGAGCAGTTACCGAACTAAGTGAACCGTCACTGATTAGGTCACAATGCACAATTCTCTGAATTAGTTTCTGAACTAGATACTGAACATATCACTGAACAGCTCACAGAACAACAGAGACTGAACAAATCAATGAGCAAGATATACTGAACAAGTCTCACTGAACAAAAATGAAAAATTGATTAAGAACATGTTCACTTGTTCAGTTTAGTGAACAACTCAACACTAATCTAGTAGCCGGGCATATTTGTGCCCCTTCACATATAAAGTCAAACCGCTTTAATTCGAAATGCTAACCTTTATACGAAAACCTCTAGAGATTTCTGGGACACACCCGGAATCGGGTGTTGCTTCAGTGATAAATATGTACGATTTCTGTGTTTACGTTGGCTTAAAAAGTGCAATACAACCGAATTGGTAATTCAAAATGATGAGCTGACAAAGTGTTGTGCAAAACATGTGCCAAATCACTATCACAATATCATGGAAACAAAAATTTGTACATGAAGACATACATGAAGAACCAAAAGAAACTAAATTGATAAAAAAGCCAATCAGAGCCAAGCGAAGCGAATATTTACTAACAATAACATTCTTTACAGGTATCATTAAGCGTTTTACAATGCTCAGCCGATACCTTATAGTTGGATTCTTGGGATATTAGTACACACCGCAATTAGATATAAATAATACACGCTGGAGCGCAAAATTTAATACCACAGACTGTGACTTCGTAAAACATTTTTGCTTTTGCAGAATGCTCAACTATGTTACAAACTAATGATATGGTCTTGGGTGATTTTAAAAGAGGGAAATTTTACAGAGCCTGTGCTAAGCCCATCTCACCAGTGTTGTCATATCAGCTTTTTTCCCGCCATTTCTAGCTTTTTATACCCTTGCAAAGGGTATTATAATTTTGCCCAGAAGTTTGCAACGCATAGAAATATTCATTTCCGACCCCATAAACTATATATATTCTTGATCAGGGCGACGAGCTGAGTCGATTGAGCTTTGTCCGTCCGTCTGTCTGTCCGTCTCTTTCTACGCAAACTAGTCTCTCAGTTTTAAAGCTATCGAGCTGAAATTCTGCACAGCGTCTTCTTTTTACTGCACGCTGCTAATATGTCGGAACCGACCGGATCGGATGACTATACCTTATAGCTGCCATAGGAACCATCGGTCAAAAAATGGGTCTTAGTGAGAAAAACTTTTTTGTTTTCAATGTTAGCGTTCTTAAATTCTGTCATTTTTAATATTCTATGCTTTCAAACGGATTTGCAAATTTTGGTCAAGATCGTATGACTATATCTTATAGCTGTCATAGGAAGCATCGGTCGGAAAATGGGTCTTAGTGAGAAAAACTTTTTTGTTTTCACTGTTAGCGTCCTCAAGCTCAGCTATTATTAATACTATTCGCTTTCAAACAGATTTGCAAATTTTGGTTAAAATCGGATGACTATATCTTATAGCTGCCATAGGACCGATCGGTCGGAAAATGGGTCTTAGTTGAAAAAACTTTTTTGTTTTTAAGTAAATCGTTCTTAAAGTCGGTGATTCTTAATATTAAACTAATTTGAAAAAGTTGATCGACATCGGGTGAATATATCTTATGGTTGCCATAGGACCGATAGGTCGGAAAATAAGTCTTAGTGAGAAAAACTTTTCTGTTTTAAATTTTATCTTTCTTAAACTCCGCGATTGTTAATTTGATATGTTTTCAAAAACATTCGTGAAATTTGGGCGAAATCAGATGTTTACCTGTATGAAAATGGGTTTTAGTTAAAAAATTGTTAGATTTTTATGTAAGCGTTCTTAAACTGTGACATATCAATAACAGCATTTGCAAGGGCATAAAAACTTCGGCACAGACGAAGTTAGCTTGGCCTTCTCGTTTTAAAACCGCATTGCGGGAAAAATTTAGAAACAGCGGGAAGCGGGATTTCTGGCTTTCTTAAAAATGATTTCCGCTTTTTTTTAGCTTTACTTTTATTTTCCAGTCAATTGCACGTACTTATAACTTACTATATAACTTATAAGCAAATCGATAGTTTGTCACCTATGTCAGTCATTTATCGACCCTAATTGCCACTTCTAACCTTCAGGAAACGGTTATCCCAAAGTGCTAACCAAGTTTACAGATCCGTTTGACAAAAATGCCAAAAGTTTTCAAACAAAAAAGTCGTAAAGTCTGGCTGCAGAATCCGGAGTTTAAGGTGTGGCTTCGCAAAAATGAATCTGATACCTCTTTAGTATACTGCAGTTATTACAAATGCACAATATGACATTGTAATCTTCACTAAACTTCAACTTAAAAAATTGATTATTTCATCAGAAACTAATAGCTATATAATACAAGTAGACGATTTCGAGAAATTTGTTTTCAAAGATTTATGCTTCATATGGATAGCTAATTGGAGAAATCAACTCGAAAATTAAGCTAAACTTATTAAGCAACTGAAGCTCAGGCACTGATCTACTTTTGGGATTTTCACAAAATTCATTGTATTAAGCAATCTAATTGATTTCAGTTTATGCCCTATAAGCAGTTGTGAAGTAACAAGCAGTAACGAGAAGTAAGGTGAAAATCTCATACAAAAATTTTGACAGGAGAGCAGACGTACCTGACAATCTTAGTATTCTTCAACAAATTGACATATTTTCGGTTGACAACATTCTACGACAAAAAAAAAACAAAGCATTCCGTTTAGGAAGTATTTTTCGTAGAAGATATTGTAAAATTAAGGGTCAATATAATTATATACATTTAATAAAATAGGAGAACAACGATGAAACTAAAGTTTTGGAGTAAACTAATCGCTCCCAAAGCTCTGAAGCTAATCAACCATTTTTTGAGTTAACCTTGATTGCGATTCAGATTTAGTTGTTGTGATGGTCCAACGCTGAAGTTGAGCGTGTCTTCAGTCAGCTTAATTTTACAATAAATCAAAACTCAGAAATCTAATGGAGGTAAGCACTCTCAACTCAATATTATGTATAAGATATTGGATATAAGTGAAACGGAAATTAGAATATTACATTGAAAATATTATAAGGCTGTCAAAAAAGTCTTGCGCTATTTTTATTGAATTTTCAATTGTTCATAAAATTGGTTATAATAATGCGATTTAAGTCAAATATGCGCCGTTTTGTTCGATGACGAGTTCCCAACGAGATGCCAACTTCATAATGCCCCTCTTATAGAAGCTCGCTTCCCTATTGGCAAAAAACTCGGAGAGACAATTTTCACAGGACTCTCTTGTGGCCAACTTCCGACTACCAAGCTCGTTCGCCATGGACAGAAATAGGTGGTAATCACTTGGTGCGAGATCCGGACTATACGGTGGATGCAAAAGAACCTCCCATCCGAGCTCCCGGAGCTTCTGGCGCGTCACCAAAGATGTGTGTGGCCTGGCGTTGTCCTGATGGAAGACAATTCGGCCTCTGTTGATCAAAGATGGCCTCTTCTGCATGAGTGCTGCATTCAAGCGGTCCAGTTGTTGGCAGTACAGGTCCGAATTGAGCGTTTGGCCATAGGGGAGCAGCTCATAGTGGATGATTCCCTGCCAATCCCACCAAACACACAGAAGAACCTTCCTGGCCGTCAATCCAGGCTTGGCCACCGTCTGGGCAGCTTCACCGCTTTTCGACCACGACCGTTTGCGCTTCACGTTGTCGTAAGTGACCCACTTTTCATCGCCAGTCACCATCCGCTTCAAAAACGGGTGGATTTTGTTGCGATTCAGAAGCGATTCGCATGCATCCATACGGGCAAAAATGTTTCTTTGCGTCAAGTCGTGTGGCACCCATACATCGAGCTTCTTTTTGAATCCAAGCTTCTTCAAATGGTTTATAACGGTTTGATGACTCATGCCCAGCTCTTGGCCGATGCTACGGCTGCTACTATGCCGGTCTCTTTCGATCAATTCAGCGATTTTATCGCAATTTTCGACGACAGGCCTTCCGGACCGTGGCGCATCTTCGATCACCTCTGCACCAGAACGAAAACGTTGAAACCATCGTTGTGCGGTGGAAATGGAAACTGTATCGGGTCCATAAACTGCACAAATTTTATTGGCAGCATGAGATGCATTTTTGCCTTTATCGTAGTAGTACTGTAAAATATGCCGTATTTTCTCTTTATTTTGCTCCATGTTCGCGACGCTTTAACTCACGAACGACTAAAAACAAACAACAATAAATCAAACACGTGTTAGCGCGTGAAAAGAGCTTTCCAAAAAGCTCTAGCGTGAACCGATGCGACGAATACAACTAGAACTACGCGCTTGCAAAGACAAGCTTGCGGAAATACCGCAAGACTTTTTTGACAACCTTATATATGTGTAGTTACAGATACGGGTTACGTTGACATGTGAAATGCTACGTCGTTTATAAGGTCCTTCCTAGTAACATAAATCTAATAGGGACGACTGAGGCCTACAACAAGAATGAGGACGAGAAACTTCATCACTCTGAAGATGTTTTAAATATATAATTTCATAATTAATAAGAAAAGCCATACGCTTTTTTTCCTGCTTTTTTGTCGAAAAATACAGCTTTTTTGTCCCCTCCGTGCTGCCGAAAACGGATTTTTTCTCACTCAGATAGAATGATTTCAGTCCTCTTTGAAAAAGAATCGAACGCAGTTCCGCTTCGGTTTGGTTTTCGTGTTCTCAATTCCGCATGAAATTGCTCTCTTTTTACTTTTGGCAAACCACTGGTCCAAGAGGGGTCGGTACTAGATTTATAAGCGAGAAGCCACAAATCCAAGCGAAACGTTTGAAAATGGAGTGTGTCGTGATTGACTACTGATTCACTGATTGGCAATCAACGCAGAGCGTAAACGGTGAGAGATAGAAGGCTGAAACTTGGACAGGAGTTTCCATTAGTTTTGAAAGTGAGTACCAAGACGGGGTTTCGGAAAATTCCTCCCCCAAGGAGTGGAAAAGCGTCGGAAAAATTTGTATGGGGAAAATTTGTTTTTTTTTTCATCGGATTGACTTGAAATTTGGTTTGTAAGCATAGAACGACACGCGTTTTCCTAATTTTGGAAAATCCGGCAACGAGGAAAATGGTCGGAAAATTCTGCATTCAATAAACTATTTTTTATCCGATTGGCGCTGAAACTCGGTTTGTAGGGACACAATACGAAATAATTTGAAATGTAATTTTCCAATGTCGGAAAATCCGCCTACAGGGTGTGAAAAATTGTGCATGCTAAAAAACTATTTACAAAAAACTATTGAAACTATTTACAAAAAACTATTGAAACTGTAAGGATAGAATACGAAATAATTTGAAAAATGATTTTCCAATGTTGGAAAATCCGCGCCCAGTGTGTGAATAAGGATAGAGTACGAAAAAATTGAAATGGGGCGGTAAGGGTAACGATAACGACAACGATAACGGTGGGTGGGAAGTGAGTGGGAAGTGGGTAGGATGTGGGAGGAAATTGGTGGGAAAACCCAGCAGCAAAGTCATAACGGGGAAAAGGCAAAGAAGTAGAACGTGGAATTCAAGCCGAGTAAACAAGATTTGCTTTGTGGGCTCTACTGGGGACACAAATTAAAAAGCTATACTGATGGCGGCGCAGCGAAGCGCGACGGGTTATATGCTAGTATGTTATAGGGATAAGAAGTGTTAGTAAAACTAAACGAGGATTTAGTTGACTGGAACGGCAGTGGAATCACTGTTAGCCTATTGATCACCTAGACAAAAATCTGTAGACAAAGGTTCAGATCTTCGCTTCTTAGACTTTCACAAAGCTATAGAATTGTTGAGGGTGAGAATAGGAGTTAAGGCAGAAGAGGCAACGCTATAAGGAATGCAGAGATATCTGAAAGAAAGAATTAATGACTTCATAGAAAAAGGTGAAAAGCAATGTCGAAATCAACCGCAATGTACAAAGGAGACTAGTCTGTTGCACAGATAAGTTGATTTGCCAAAGTAAAGTTTCCTTTCCGAGTTTTGCTAGGGATTATGAAAGTTGAAAGAAAAATTTTAATTGTTGTCAGCCAAGCCAGTAAATAATCACTGACCAATCTACCCCTCACAGATGCTACGCTGGCTGCTTAGCCATGATCCCGCTCAGCGTCCCACAGCCGAAGAGCTTTTGGTATCTGATTTGCTGCCCCCCGCCCAGCTGGAGGCCAATGAGTTGCAGGAAATGTTGCGTCATGCTTTGGCCAATCCCCAAAGTAAGGCCTACAAACATCTGGTGGCACGTTGCCTGCAACAGCATAGCGATGAGGTACTCGAGCATACCTATCATCTGGGCAGCAGTCGGGCTATGAAATCATGGAACTCGGCCATTGTTATTGATGACATTGTGTCCCTCAACCCGGTCATTGAGTTTGTCAAGGCCAAGGTGGTGAATCTGTTTCGCAAACATGGAGCCATTGAGGTGGACTCACCTTTGCTGTCACCGCTCTCGGCGCGAAATAGCACAGCCAGTGCCAGTTCCAATGCGGTGCATCTGATGACCCATTCGGGCTGTGTGGTCGTACTGCCCTGTGATCTGCGCACCGAGTTCGCTCGTCATGTCATCCATCATGGCGTGAATCTAATTCGACGCTATTGCGTGGATCGTGTGTATCGCGAGGAGCGTGTCTTCAATTTCCATCCTAAGCAAAGCTATGAGTGTTCCTTTGACATCATTACTCCGACCACAGGCAGTCAATTGGTGGATGCGGAATTGATATCGCTGGCCTTTGAGATTACCAATGAGTTGCCCCGATTGAGGGAACGTAACATTGCCATACGCATGAATCATACCAATCTATTGCGAGCCATACTTATCTACTGCAATGTGCCCAAGTCGCAGTATGAAGCCTTGCTCGAGGGCACCAAGGATTTCATAGAGTCGCGCATTTCACGTTTCCAGTTCCACTCCAGCATCAGTGTCATTATGGAGAAGTCGCGCACTTCGGCGCAGACTTTAATGGACATGCTGTTGGCCAATTTTCTGTTGACGGGCTCCAGAAGCTGCGTGGATGATTCGGCTTTGAAATCTCTGATGCGTGGCAAGGGTGAGGCTGCCTCCCTGGCCAGGGGAGCTCTCAGGGAACTGGAGACGGTGGTGGGTTTGGCCTACAGTCTGGGAGTGACGGTGAGTTAGCTGATCGAGCTGCCCTTTTGAGCATTCACGGAGCATTTTCTGTTGCAGTGTCCCATACACATTTGGGCTGGCCTGACCATCAGCTTCGAGCGCGCCAGCAGCGGCGGCATTGTATGGCAAATGATAGCTGACCTCAAGCCAAATCGTTCGGGGCAGCCTTCAGTGCTGGCCGAGGGCGAACGCTATGATGCCATGCTGCATGAGTTCCAGAAGCAGGCACAAAGTTTCAATCCCGCTCTGCCTACGCGAAGTGTGCTTAGCGGAGCTGGTTTAACCTTCTCGCTGGACAAGCTGGTGGCTGCCGTTGGTGTGGAGTATGCCAAAGATTGTCGTGCTATTGATGTGGGCATTTGTGTGTGCGGCACGCGTCCTCCTCTCAAAGATGTCACCTATATAATGCGTCTACTCTGGTCTATGGGCATACGCTGTGGCATAGTGGAGGCAGCCAGTGGGGGTGGCGATGAGGCACAGGACCTGGCGCGTCTGGGAGCCTTGCACGTAATCCTAGTGGCCGAGAATGGTTCGCTAAGAGTGCGCTCCTTTGAAAGAGAACGATTCCAGGAGCGGCATGTGACCAGAGCCGAACTGGTGGAGTTTATACAAAAGATTCTCAGAAGCGAGAGTGTCACTGGAGGTGCCGGAGCAGCAGCAGGCATGGACTTTGTCAGCCAGTTGTCCAACTTGAATAATAGCAGCGGTGGAGGCCGTGGAGAGAATGGATTAAGCACCTCCGCCTCCAATGCCACCATTAAAAACAGCTACAGCCAATTGCCCAATCTACAGGTAATGTTCCTTACCCACGACAAGCCAACGGCCAACTACAAACGTCGCCTGGAGAATCAAGTGGCCCAACAGATGGGCTCCACGCTGGCGCAGTTTATTAAAAAAGAATCGTTTGTGGTGCTGGTGGTGGAACTGCCACCGGCAGTAGTAAATGCCATAGTGGGTGCCATCAATCCACGCGAGATACACAAAAATGAGACTGAATCGGAAATGAACTTTGTTATCGAGAGGTAGATGTGATTACGCCGAATTTGTCATTCAATATTTACTAACGATTCTTTTGCTTACAGATTTCCCAAATATAGACGCTATATATCCGAAATACATGAAGAGGTTGTGGACTATCTAAGCGATGCCAAGACACCTATAGTGGCCTTGTACAGCATTTCCGATTCCTATTACCGTGTCATTATATAGAATGGCTACGCCAAGCGAAGCACTGAAGTTGGAGGAAAAAAAAGAGAGAAAGAGAAAGGGGGAGTTGGAAAAAAATGTCCACAAATCCCAATTCTACTAAAAATAGTGTACATCTGGCAGAGTTGAGTCATTTAGTTTCAAGTATATTTTAGTCCAGTTTAAAGAAAATCAATTGTCAAACAACAACAACCACTAGAAAGAGTTGAGTGATTTATCAATTATTTAGCTGTTGAGGTTTCCTCTAGTTTAGTCGTTCAGCTCTCACATGTTGTGCATGGACACTCTCTGAGAGCCAGTTTGCTTCTGCTCATGCTCTGGCTCTATACCCAAACAAGTCTTTGATTGTATTTATGATTTGGATTCCGCTAATCTACAATATTTCGCATTCGTACTTTCGAAAATGCTGCATCGAACCGAAAACCACTAAGAATAGCGTTTCAATTCGGTCTAGTTCACTGGCGAGTCTAAACACGTATAGTGATTACCTAAGACTATGATACTTGTTATTCTGGGAATTTCAATCGATTCCCTAAGATACGGTTTATCCGACTTTTGTGTTAATTCATTTTTAAATTGATTCCACTGTGCAACACTAAAAAGTTGATAGAGTCGAGACCAAACAATTCTGAAAGGGTATGATGGTAGTACAAAAACCTTCGCTGGGTTTGGTCTGGTTAGCTGCCGTTTTCTTTTTATTGCACTTTGAAGTTTTCAGCTTCTGATTGGGATTCGCAACTCCATATCTCGTAAACTGTTTGAAATTTCGCTTTGACGTTTGAGAGGAAGTGGTTGCTCTTGGCTTGGCTTACAAAACATTCTTAAGTAGCAAGTCAAAAAAGTCACATCTATATACTCAAAATTACAAACATTTCTTAAAATCATCATGTTTTCCTCTCATTTTGCAGCTGTTTTTTAACTTTGTCTTGAAAATTGTAACGAATTTGATTAAGCAATCCAGAACAAAAACGTAGCTTGAACTTAAATAAACAAACGATTGGAAAATACCAACTTCATTCGATTGGTCCTTCGTATAATTACGGACCCTTAAGCATGTAGAGTTGGAACCAAAACTTGAAAAATGACAATTTTTGGTACCAATTGGCTGACACAGTGAAAAATTTCGATTGTTTTGTTTTAAATGAAGAAAAAAAGTAAGAAAACATAGCTTTAAAACTGTAATTTAAAAAAAATTTAGTATTATTACTTTTTTACCGAAAATGTTTGTGTTTTCGAGTTTTTATGACAGTATTACGTGCTTGTGAGCCTATAACTATATGGAAGAGTAACTAAATGAAGTTGGTTCGTTCTAACGGTTTGTTTATTTTGGTCTAAGCTACAACTTTGTGCTGAATTACTTGTCCAAATCTGAAACGGGTTCCAAGATGAAGTTGAAAAACTGTAGAATAGTGGTCAAAACTTGACTTTTTTGGCCAACTTTTGTAATTTTAAGTATAAAGATGTAATTTTTTTGATTTGCTACAAAGAAATGATTTGTAGGCCAAGCCAAGAGCAACAACTTTGTTGAAGACTTAAAAGCGAAATTCAAAATTAGTTTACAAGATATGGAATCGTTAGTCCTACTCTGAAGCTCAAAAGTTTTTATACACCCATCACACCCTTTCAGAGTTTTTTGGTCTCAACGCGATCCACTTTTTTGAGTTCCAAAATGTGTCGCAGTGCTCTTAGCGATGACGGATTGATGTGGTCTTTAAGAATGATTTGTCAACCATTTTAAAAAGTGGTTTCCATCGACCGCTTAATATCAGACTGTACTTTTTTCTTGGAAGTGGGGATGCTGGAATATCGATATCGAATATTTTTATACTCTGTACCGAAGGTACATAGAGTATATTAAGTTTGTGCAAAAGTATGTAACAGGGAGAAGGAATCGTTTCCGACCCTACAAAGTATATATATTCTTGATCAGCATCAACAGCCGAGTCGATATAGCCATGTCCGTCTGTCCGTCCGTCCGTCCGTCCGTCCGTATGAACGAAGAGATCTCAGAGATGGTAAGAGATAGAGGTTTGACATGTATGGGACATATATTTCTTATACTTGCAGGCAGATCAAGTTTATTTTCAATTTTTGCCACGCCCCCTCCCGCCCCCGCAATTCGGAAATAACTTCATATCTCCTACAGTTTTGGAGATAGATCGTTCGTTCCTTCTAGAGATACCTTGTAAACAAAATTATTTATCGATTTGCAGAAGGAATGATAAAGATCGGATGAACGATACTCAAGTTATGGGCAAAAAACGGCCAGTTAACACCACCCACCCCCCCACCAATAACCACAGCAACATACCCTAACCGTTCAACACAGGCAATCTTAGTGCGAGAGAGAAAGAGAGAGAAACTTAGAGAGCGCACCGCGTTGTGCGCGGGGTGTTAACTGGCCGTTTGACTCCTGAGCAAATGCGAGTGTAAGGGTACAGAGTATGTTATAGTCGGGCTTGACCGACTTTCTTTCTTGTTTGAATATATTTTTGGTGATATTTTTGTTTGTTTTGGGCACAAAAAAGGAGGTTTCCTGGGGGCATTCTCTTGGATACTACTCATATTACTAATATCCAAGAGAAATGCTCTCAGAAAACTTAACTTTTTGTCGTCGAACACAAAAAAAATATCCTCAAAAGTTATTCGATATCGATATTCCGACATCCCCACTTGGAAGTTGCTGTCGAGATTTGTGTGAGTATACTATCTCATCTACGGGAAAATATTCTCAATCAATCGGGTCAAATTAAAACCTGCTCGTCTCAAAATTTATTGTAGAGAATCCATAAAATTTTTCAAATAGCTATTGACTAAAGTCGAATGAGCCACTTTTATTATTGGTATCAATCCTATATTTTCAAAACCTTTATTTATCTAAATCTATTTCGTTCCCTTCTAAGTAATCCCCTTACGCTGCAATATACTTATGCCAACATCCTCCTTCGGTATGTCCTTCAGAGCCTTCTCCGATTCAGCTTTTATCATCTCAATCGAGAAAAACTGTGACCCCTTTTGAGTTTGCTGCATAGCCAAAAGTCACACGGAGCCAAATCAGGTGAATAAGCAGGTTGCGGAACGATATTTGTTGAGTTTTTGTGAGAGATCCAAAAACCAAGAGTTGTTTTCCCATAACTCCGGCCTATTTTTGCCAACAGCTTCACGCAAACAACGCAAAACACTTAAATAATATTCCTTGTTAACAGTTTGGACCGACGGAAGCAATTCAGAATGCACAACACCACAATAATCGAAGAAAACTGTCAACGTGACCTTAATTTCGACGTGGTTTTTCGGTTTCGGCTCGCCTTTTGCACGATATTCGCTAGATTGGTCTGTTGTTTCAAGTCAAGTCTCATCTTCAGTTATGATGCATTTCATTACGTCCTGATAATTAGAAAGCATTGTTTTACCAGATGCTAACAATACGGTCTTTTTAAAAAAAAGTAATTTTTTTGGAACCATTCGAGATTGGACTCTTTTCAAGCACAATTCGTTCCTCAAAATCACCTGCATCGATCCAAATGATATGCCCAAACTGTCAGTGATGTCTCTCATAGTCAATCGACGATTTCCAAGCACCATTTCTTTGACTTGCTTGATGTTTATCAGTCGATGTTTTTGGCCGATTAGATACCACATTCTTCACAACAATCTCGCGGCCGGACTTGAACTCGTCATACCACTTGTAAACATTCTTTAGAGACAGAGTTTGATCCCGAAACGCTATCTGCAATTGTATGCCATTCCGCAAACAAAATTTAATGCAATAAGCACTTTTATAGCCGTTACTCATCTTTGTGAGATTGAGAGAAGCTTGGCCCCTGGCCCTCCTGGCGGTGCTGTTTGAGCCAATTTTACTTTTACTTACTCATCTTTGTTAGTTCTAGAGCAGTGGTGTCCAAACTCACACAAGCAAGCATTGCATATGTGTGCGTAGCTGCGAAACACGAAGTAAGCATGTTGACATTTCCACATGAGCAACAAACAAACGAACAAATGTCTTGTGAGAGAACACAAAGCCGAACACGCGCATCGTAAGAGAGCCAGCCGCCGAACGTGATATTTTTAGAATACACATATTCTCTCTCTCTCTATATATGTGTCGGCTGCGACGCCGGCAGAATTTGGCTTGCCAACCCCGCGTGGCTGCCTTTTCAAATTTTGGACCTCGCTGTTCTAGAGTCTTTGGTCTTAACAGGTGTTTTCCATCACACTTTATCCAAAATTTCCCTCGACCATCTCTACTATGTGCCAAAAACCGAATACTTCACCGATTTAATCGTCCCCTCTTCCTTTCCATTGCTTAGGGCTAATTTTTCACCTTCTGTCTGTCACATAAACTTTCAAATTACAGCGAAAAATTCAAATTTATCACACAGCTAATTAGAAGATGAGAAATCGGCCCTGAGACTATAACTAACCATTCTAGTTCACTACAATTTAAAACAAATGAAAGAAGTAATTATTACAAAAAAAGATACAATAACTAAATGTAACATTCTTATACCGCAACTGTTTGATTTTTGTACTGAATGCTGATTTCGCATTTAGCTATTGTATGTTCTTTGGTGTTAATCAACCATAATCCGTACAATTACCGATTAGTTAAATAACCAAATATCAGTTCTAAATGACTCAACTTGGAGTAACTACATCTATTTTAAGAATAGCAACCTTTTACAAATATTTTTTCTCACATATTTTATTTAATTTATATAAATTTCTCTTTTAATGGCTGAATCTTGATTTGTTAACTATAAGTTTAAGTCAGCAATGTATACATTTTTTATAAAAAAAAAACAACATTTACAAAATGTTAATACTGTGTATTTTGATTATAATTATTTACGTACCATCAACTGATACACTTCACATTGGACCAGATATTCAGTTTTTTGACAAATATTCAAAACAAATCGTCATTTTAATTAATTATTCTTAAGTAGATATTCTTTTTTTAGGAATTTTGAAAAAATCGAATTTTTTTAAGATCTGTGATCCAATCGATAATTTGTTTCTTTCTGTAACTTTGTAACACTGTTAGTGACAGCTGTGCGAAATTTCACGTCAAAATGTTCTTAATTGTTTGAGAATTGTTCGTTTTCAGAGGTGGTAAAAGTGAATTCTGCGATTTTTACTATGCCTAAATTTATTGAACAAAGAAGTCGGCTGTGGAAACGTTGAGAATGCTGCAGATAGCCTTTCGGTATCAGACTCTGTCTTCAAAGAATGTTTACAAATGGTATAACGAATTCAAGGCCGGCCGCGAGAGTGTTGAGAAAAATGTGGTATCTAATCGGCCAAAAACATCCAACTGATAAACATGACGTCAAGAAAGTCAAAGAAATGGTGCGTGAAATCGTCGATGATAGTTTGGACCAGAGCCCGCAAATAACCCTCAACACTTTTTTTCAGTGTGATCTGAAACACTGACAAAACAGAAAAAAAACAAAGACGACTCGGTCTCTTACTGAGCAAAACTATTTTTTTCCCTCCTCATGTGTTTTCTGTTGATCAAAACAAACGAGACAGACCGTCAATAACAACTGAGAGGAACACTTGTCAGCTACCGCTCACGCAAAAACTGTCTTTCAATGAGCAAAACACAAAAAGTGTCAGCAAAAAGGGTTATTTGTTCTGTTCGTGTGGTAGGCGGTGAACTTATGTACAATGTACATAGTTAAATAAATATGGTTTTTAGGCGTTTAGCAATTACCAAAAACTTATATTTTCTGCATTCCATTTGATAGGATAATAATAATAAATTTCTCCATACTACACATATGTACAAAGATCGTTGATTGAAACAAACACACACACACAGGCATCCCCAGTCACAAACTCGCTTACATTCTTCGAAGACACTTTGGAAGTCGGCTCTCGGCAAAACGGTCAGTGAAAGACATGAGCAAAACAGAAACGAAAAAAGCGATCTTTGGTTGAGGGAAAATAGCTATTGAGCAAAACAGAATTAAAAGTGTCTTTTTGCAACCTCTTTTCGTTGTGTCTGTAACAGAACAGTTTTACACAGACACGCTGATAGTGTTAACAGTTTTTAGCGAGCTCTGGTTTGGACATATCATTTGGATCGGTGCAGCTCATTTTGAGTGACGAATTGTGCTTGACAAGAGTCCAATCTCAAATAGTTTCAAAAACACTCAATTACTTTGAAAAACAGCGCCATGTTAGCATCTGTAAAACAATGCTTTCTGACTACCAGGGCGTAATGAAATGCATCATAACTGGAGATGAGACTTGGATCTACGCTTACGACCTCGAAACAACCGACCAATCGAGCGGATATGCCGCCAAAGTCGAGCCGAAACCGAAAAAACCACTACAAAGTCGTTAAAAAATTAAGGTCATGTTGACCGTTTTTATACCCTTACAGAGAGTAAACATATAAACCACAACTTTGCAATAAAGAAGATTGGCAGCTAGTGATCAATAAATTTGTGTGTAATATGGAAAATACAGCCAAAGATATGTGATTTGCAAATAATATTTTGCAATTGTGTTCTATGTGTTATATGTTTATTATACCCGTGCAAAGGCTAACTAAAACATTTGTGCAGCTGTGTGCGACGTATAGAAACTATACATTTCGCCCACCTTCGGCCATAAACTGTATATTATGTCTAAGGTGTATCAGGGCGTATGCGCTTCAACTTGTTTTCAACACTTTTTGACCGATTTTGCTCGTTCTCCGTCAATTTTCGTATTTTCATGAAAGATTGAGTTCAGCCATGCGACCCTTCTCGATGCATGGTTTGCCAATAGCAGGAAAGACAAAGCGATTTCGAATTGTAGTTTTGAGCAAAGCCACATACAAAATATAAGACAACCAGGGCTTAATCCCGAAACGAATTTCGGTTCCGGTACCGGTACCGGTACGTACGCGAAACTGGATGTTTCGGTTTAAAGGTATCTATTTCGAGTTTTGCAACTAATTTCGGTTTTCGGTTTCGATACGGTACGCGGATTTTTATGTCGGTATACCGGTACGTACCGGTATAAGTAGTACTTATTTTTAATAGCTAGCAAAATGAACCATTCTGAGATCAAAACTAATCCATTTTATTCCTGTGTAATAAAACGAGTCAAATTTCGTATTCAATTGTGGTTGACTCCATACAACATCTTAGCAGATTCATTATAAATTTTACGCCATAGAATATCCGATTCCACGCTAACTTGCGTAGCTGGAACAGAAAGTCGAATGACTTTTGATATCACATACAATTGCCATGGGAGCTTTGTCGGATGATTTTCAGCCACTAGTTAAGAATGTTTTCATGGTTTCGAACACATTTAAATATGAAAAAAGTCATAATGGAATCCAGTAGCTTATTTGTTGACACAAATGATGTTTTTTTATCAGCAAGTTTCTTCTCCTGCAATATCATATGTGCCTCAACTTCGTCGATGCTTTTAGTTGAACTAGTATTAGAACTGCCTTCATCATTAAGCAGTGATTGATCAGCAACCGACGAAATTTGCGCATAGGACCGATCGGTCGGAAAATGAGTCTTAGTGAAAAACAACTTTTTTGCTTTGCAATGCTAGCGTTACATTAAAACTCGGGTCCATAAATATGCAATATAATAAGTATTGCTTTCAAACAGTGATTTCCCTCGCAAATCTTTGGTCAAAGTCGGATGACTCTAACATATCGAGCTTGCTCATAGGACCGATTTGCAGTGTACCGGAATAATGAGTCTTAATGACAAAAAACTATATTTATGTTTTCAAGTGCTAGTCGTCATAAACCTCGGCTATTGTTAATATGCGTATGATTTCGCAAACAGATTTGCAACTCTTTGTTGCACAGATCGAATGTCTGTAACATATAGCTGCCATAGGACCGGATCGAATGTTGGAAAATGTCTTCCGTAAATATTTTGGCATCCTGACCAAAACTACGATGCGCTCTGCAAAGGTAAACAAGTACAGTAAGTCGGTCAAGCCGACTCTAACATACTCTAAACGCTTAACGTCACAACTCACATTTGCTAAAAAGTTGTACTCGCACATCTCTGAGTGTCACTATATCTCTATGGTCTGCTCACTAGGACCGATCGGTCGATAGAATAGTTGCGTTAGTAAGTAAATTTGTGTTTGGTGTAGATTAACCGTTTTTTGTTTATAACTTTAGTATCGTTCTTAAACTCGGCGATTTTTATCATTCCTTGAGTATGTTGTTCAAATAATTTGATTCGCGAGATATTTGGTCGAAGATACAGATGATCTATCTGTCGGAAAACTGTAGGTTATAGTTAAAATTTTTTTGGATTTTTATGTAAGCGTTCTTAAACTCTGACATTTCAAAAACAGCATTTGCAAGGGTATAAAAACTTCGGCACAGACGAAGTTAGCTTGGCCTTCTCGTTTTTAATATGTTTTGTGTCACGTCCTTAGCCAGAGAAAACCTAACCAAAACACCTGTACACTGACGGACATGGCTATATCGACTCGGCTGTTGATGCTGATCAAGAATATATATACTTTATAGGGTCTTCCTTCCGGCTGTTACATACATTTGCACAACTTCATGATCCCCTTTTCCCATTTTTAATGAGAACAGGGTATAAAAAGTTGCCCAAGTGTAACAGAACAATCTATAATTTAAAGTTGGAACACTTAAAATGGCTTTCTTTGACAATGTCGATTACTTTGGACAGCGACGAATTAAATTTCATCAATACTGCGAGAAAACCTTTGCTTTGTACATGGTCAAATACCCGTGGTTTCCAATGTCGCCTACTTTACATAAAATTTTAATCCATGGATCCCAGATAATAGAGACTTCAATAGTACCAGTAGGTTGACTTGGGGGGAAAACACATCAGGAGCGCGCAACAAATTTTATAAGCGCGATAGACAGTTCCATGCTCGTCAAAATTCACGGGCTAATAATATGTTAGATGACTTCCACAGATCAATGGACCCGTTTTTTCGCGTATTATGATTAATAAAAGGTCAGGTAAATACAAAAATAAAGTGTTGCTGAAAAGTGTCATAGCACTTTTAGAAGTACCTCGCTTTGAAATAGAAAATAAGAACAACCGTCCATATAAAAACTGCGATGATAATATTGATTCCGAAGGTGATAAATTATATTGATTTGAACTAATGCAGCTTTTGAACAAACCAAGATCCATTTTGACATATGTATAGCTTACAGGAAAGTGCCTACATAGCGGAATCATAATTTCAGATCGTAATGTGCCAAATATTTTCACCGTCCGATTAAGCAGTTCGTAAGACATCTTAAAAAATATATTTAATCCATTTTATATACACTAAAAAGTTGTAACATGTAAATGTGTGGACTTAACAAATATTTTGGTTTTTATATTTTTAATGAATCACCAAATGGAACTTTAACAACGTTAACTGTACAACTGTTTGCTCTGGACACTCACGCCTCATTCTCCCCAGCCGCCTTGTTCAGACTGCGTGGGATGCCCAGGGCCGGACCTTGCAAGACTTTGCGTGAGAGTCGCATAAAACCGGATACGGGATCACGTCCAAAGTACTTGACTTGTATTTCTTGGCCAACCTCCAGGCCCAAGGCTGAAGGATGGGCAATTTTACGTTGATCTAATTGAGAATTGTGTAGCAAGGCAGGCGGCATGCTGGAGTACAAAACAACCATCACACCCGTATCGCGTAATTCGGTTATCTTGGCCATGTATATGCCACCAAATTCCAAATCGGGCACACGTTCCTTGACCAAATAACCCTCAATAAGTTCCTTGGCCTCATCCATGGCAGCCTGCGAGGGGGCAAAGACAGTGAATTGGCCATCTTCGGCAGCAGTTAGAGTGGTGCCCGTCTCCAGGTAGATGCGTTTGAGATGCAGACCGCTGGGTCCTATTAGTTGAGAGCGTTGATGGGGTTCCACATTGAGGTTTTCGCTGACAGGCCAGCAGTCTTTGCGGTATTTGCTATAAAGAAGAAGCTTAGAAAAATTTGGACACACTCGGCTCTAAAACTTACCGCGGTTCTCTGATGGCCTCTGACATTATGTCCAGAATCCGTCCTTTGGCCTCGGTAGCCTTTTGCAGAGATTCCATGACCACTTTCAGTGGTATTCCCGGTATCTTGAGATCCGCTTGAATGGCAGTGAATCCCTTGCGCGTGCCTGCAACTTTCAGGTCCATATCACCCATATAATCCTCTATGCCCAAAATATCGGTGAGAATTCGATAGTCTTGTAGATGTTTGGTGTCATTATTCTCATATTTGGTGACCAGGCCAATGGCAACGCCGGCTGCGGGTGCCGTTATGGGTACCCCTGCGTCCATTAGAGCCAAAGATCCGCCACAGACACTGGCCATGCTGCTAGAACCATTCGATTCGAGCACCTCGGAAGTGAGTCGCACCGTAAAGGGATAGTCCAGCGGCAGCGTGGGTAACAGCGCACGCTCAGCCAAGGCGCCATGTCCCAGCTCTCGACGACCCAGTGGCCCTATGCGTCCCACTTCACCCGTGGCATACGGTGGGAATTCATAATGGAGCATAAAATTCTTAGCCTTCAGACCACCACTCTCCAAGGCGACCAGTGTGTCCAGCTTCATTGCACTCTCAGGCGAGTCCAGACTCACCGTACAAAAGACCTGTGTCTGTCCACGCTGGAACAGGGCAGAGCCATGCAATGGCTTATACATATCCACCTGACAGTTGATATTCCTCAGTGTATCATAGTCCCGGCCATCGCAGCGTTGACTGCGCTCAAAGATTAAATCACGGAAAATGTCACGGCAGTTCTGATTGAACTCCTCTCCTATCAGAGCGGGCTCAGTGTCTGGATATGAGGACCAGACCTTGTCTATCACATTGGAACGCACCTCATTGACGGCCATGTCACGCGAGATTTTGTCATGTCCGGCATCCTGAAAGATTTCACGCAACCGCATCTCGCACATGCTACGCACGGCCTGCTTCAGTTCCGGATCCACGCCAGGCGGCAAGTCCTCTTTTCTTTTCTGACGTCCATAGGACTTTTGCAATCGCTCAATCTCTTGGATAATAAACTGTGCTTCGCGTGTGCCCTGCTTGATGGCCTTCAGTAGATCTTGCATTAGAACCACCTGACCCTTGCCCTCCAGCATGACCACAAGATTATGCTTGGTGGCCGAGACCACCAGATCCAGTTGTGATGATTGCAGTTCACGGCGTGTGGGATTGATGAGAACTTCACCCTCGCAGAGGCCCACACTGAAAAAAAAAAACAGCGTAAAAACAGAGAAATGAAAACAACGAGAAGGCTAAGTTAAATTCGTCTGTGCCGAAGTTGTTATCGGGGCTGCAAACCCGTCTAAAAAACCCCTCTAAAATTTATGGCAGGAAAACTAGAATCCCACTGAAAATTTGTATGGAAACTGTGAAAAGGTTACTTGAATCAACATAGAATTTTTCATCCCACATGTAAACATATAACAATTTATGCTTAAAGTATTTGGTGTTGCAGCTACAACGCATCTATAAAAAATCCGTGTCCTCCAAGCCAAAGTACTGCGCAGACACTCGGTAGCGCCCTGGGACATGTGCACGAGAAGGCTGAAAAAGGAACTAAATGTCCCAATGATAGGCGACGTAATTGTTAAACAATCTGCGGACTACATTGAGAGGCTCAGAGGACACCCAAATCGGCTAGCAAGGCAACTACTTCGCAGAAGAAGGATAAATGGTGTCAGAGCCAGAAGAAGACTTTTGAGAATCTTCCCCTGGCAACTTCCAAGACGACGTATCTGAACCTGCCATAACATCTAACAATAATCTAACTCCAATCCAAATTGTACCATACGAACATTAAACTTTTCCAGTACATCGTAAGTTGCTGGCAAAAAAGATGTAACAATAAAAAACGAGCAGGTCAAGCTAACTTCGTCTGTACCGAAGTTTTTATACCCTTGCAAATGCTGTTTTTGAAATGTCAGAGCACTTACATAAAAATCAAAAATTTTTCTAACTAAAATCCATTTTCCGACAGATAAGCATCTGATTTCTAACATATCAAATTTACAATCGCCGAGCTTAATTATACCCATTCCAAAAGATAAAAACGAGTTCAGACCAATCGAAATTCTTCATTTTTTGGCAAAAGTATTTGAACAACTAATGGCCAAACAGATTCAGACATTTCTATCAACCAATTCTTTGTTAAGCCAAATACAATCTGGTTATCAAAAGTTCAGAAGCTGCATGACAGCTTTTTTAAAGATAGTAGAAGATATCCGAAGGCAGACGGACAATAACAATGTTTCATTATTAGCCTTACTGGATTTCAGCAAGGCATTTGAAACAGTTGACCACAATATCTTAAGTACCAATCTTAAAAATATATAATGTCATATTTGTGTGACAGAAACCAAGCAGTGGTCTCGGAGTCTTGTATGTCAGGTTTCTTACGTCTGACTCGCGGTGTTCTTCAAGGTTCAGTCCTTGGGCCCTTACTCTTCTCTGTGTATATCAACGAACTTCCTAACTGTCTGATAGGCTGTGATGTCCATTTGTATGCCGATGATGTACAACTTTATGTACATAAGTCGACCGTTACGTGAAATACATAAGTGTGTTAGAATCTGTAATAGGGATCTTGGGGAAATTGGTGAATGGGCTGAAGGGAATGGATTGGGGCTAGATGCTAAAAAGTCGAAATGTTTGATAATTTACAAAAAGGCTT
The DNA here is from genome assembly GCA_037044535.1 of Lordiphosa magnipectinata. Lineage (NCBI taxonomy): Eukaryota > Metazoa > Arthropoda > Insecta > Diptera > Drosophilidae > Lordiphosa > Lordiphosa magnipectinata. The sequence continues at coordinate 102,306 of JBAMBO010002638.1, read as the reverse complement.
TTAATGTTTGTGATCTGCCTAAGCTAACAATAAACAATGTTCCACTGGAATATTCTATGGATACCACTAAACTGGGAATCCAATTAAATAATACCCTAACGTGGAGCGACCACATTACGAAAGTGTCCGAGTGTTGAGTGAGCTGTCGCTTACTCAAAAACTCATTCCTCTTCATCTAAGGCTTTTGATCGCCAAAACATGTCGCATACCGACTCTATTTAATGGTGTGGAAATATTTGGTATAAATGACGTAAGCAGTATGCAAAGGCTAAAGGTGACATTTAATTCAATCGTAAGATATGTTTTAATCTTGGCCGTAGAGACCATATCTCGCACTTTGCTAAACAAATTCTTGGCCTAGATTTAGAGTCGTGAATCAGACTCCGCACTTTATTACTAGTCCATAAGATTCTAACGACAAAAGAGCCTGACTATTTATTTCAAAATATACAACTTGCTGTGTCAACACGAACGAAAAACATAGTTTGCCAGCGTGTAAACCTGCCCAGCTAAGAAAAACACTCTTTCATTCAATCTGCCCGCTACTGGAATAACCTGCCACATAACATTAAAACTATTGGAAACGCAACGCATTTTAAATCTCAGTCAACTAATCATCTCAAAAGACAAATATATATTTTATAAACGTTTTAGAAAAGTTTAGTATTGTATTAGTTTTGTTAGGATTAAAACAAATTGAAATCAAAAAAGTTTTTCTCACTAAGACTGATTTTCCGACCGATTGGTCCTATGGCAGCCTTAAAATACAGTCATCCGATTTCGACCAAATTTTGTGAATCTATTGGCAAAAATATAAAAAATGTAATCAGAGAGTTTAAGGGACACTAACATTAAAACAAAAAATGTTTCTTACTAAGACACATTTTTCGACCGATGGTTCCTATGGCAGCTATAAGATATAGTCCCCCGATGTCGATCAACTTTTGTCAAATCAGTTTAAAAGCGTTTAATATTAATAATCACCGACCTTAAGAACGATTTACTTGAAAACTAAAAAGTTTTCTTCACTAAGACCCATTTTACGAACGACCGGTCCCATGGCATCTGAAAGATATAGTCATCCGATCTTGACCAAAATATGCAAATCTATTTGAACGCATATAATATTAATAATATTTGAGGAGGCTAACATTGAAAACAAAAAAGTTTTTCTCACTAAGGCCCATTTTTCGACTGATGGTTCCTATAGCAGCTATAAGATATACTGATCCGATCCGGTCAGTTCCGACTTATTAGCATTTTGTATTTCCCCCAGCAAGGGTAAAAAAAGATCAAAAATAAAAAAATCTATTAATATCTATTTGGCATGTATATTATTATCGTATTCTCTTTTTGATATTATAATATCCATTATTCATATCGTTTGGACTATTTTCAGCTCCATTGGATGAAAATCTAAGATCAATTTAACTTTAAATGAATATTATTTGTATCCTTTTTTTTTATTTATAATGCCCTGGGAGCATTCCTAGATATATCTGGTGCATTTAACAACGTCACCACAGAAGCGATAATGCGAAGCCTAAGGGCACTAGCAATCTACAAGACATTGTACTCCTGGATATACAACCTGCTGAGCTGCAGAAGAGTACAAGCCGAGTGGGGTACCACAACCATGACGAAAGAGGCACATGGAGGAACGCCTCAGGGCGGAGTCCTGTCGCCCCTTCTATGGAACCTTGTGGTCAACGAACTACTACGAAAATTCCGCAGGAAAGCACCCAAGATAACCGCATATGCTGACGACATAAGCATAATTATCATGGGGAAATGTCCATCGACTCTTAGCTCAATCATGGACTCTACTCTCAAAGAGATACTAAAGTGGGCCACAGAAGCCGGACTCAGTATCAATGCGGAGAAGACGGACCTGATTCTCTTCACCAAGAGATACAAGGTACCGCAATGGACTCCACCTACGATAAATGGAATACAGCTAACGCCAAAGAACAACGTAAAATACCTTGGAGTAGTTATCGACAGTAAACTGTCATGGAGACTCAATGTGGAGGAAAGGGTGAAAAAGGCAACCAATGCGCTATATGCATCCCAGAAGATGCTAAGCAGCACTTGGGGCCTATCACCAAGTCTAACGCACTGGCTCTTCATCTCAATAATACGACCGATACTACTACATGGCATATTGGTATGGTGGCAAGCCACGGAGAAGTCCACATATCTAAAGCTGATGGAAAAGGCCCAGCGGCAGGCATTAGTCTGCATAACGGGGGCGCTGAGGTCCACTCCAACAAAAGCACTCGAACACATCCTAGGAGTCAACCCCCTGGACATCCAAGCACGCCTCCTTGCACAAAAGACGGCCCAACGTCTTTGTGCGGCAGGCACCATGGCGCTACAAAGCTATGGACACAGCACGGTGGGTAGAGTGTTCAGCAGTAGCACGGACTACATGATCCCAAAAACCAACTTCACAGGTGCATCTGCATTAATGGGACCAGAAGACTGGCGTATAGGACTGGCCCAGGAAGCAATGCACCTATTTACAGACGGCTCCAAGATGACCTCAGGAGTCGGAGCCGCTGTATACTGCGATGAGCCGGAATTGAGGCTCTCCTATAAACTGCCAGACCACTGCACCATATTCCAGGCGGAGGTCTTCGCAATAAGGAAAGCAGCGGAATTGGCAGAACAATACGCACCAAACAACCAAATAAACATATACGTTGACAGCCAAGCGGCAATCAAAGCAATGCAGAGACACACCATTAATTCCAAAAATGTTCTGGCAAGCAGGGAGGCAATAGATTCCCTCAGCATCTCTAGAAAGGTGCAAATCTATTGGATTCCCAGCCACCGGGGCATTGATGGAAACGAAATGGCTGACAGTCTTGCAAAAGCCGGAACCGCACTAAGCCAAGAAGCAACACTAAACATATCTATCTCCGTACAGACGCTACACAGCAAAATGGAGGAGATAGCGGAGAAAGAAGCAGAGGAAAAGTGGAAGAACACAACCGGCTGCAGAATCTCAAAAATCATGTGCAAGACAAGAGACAAAAAACTCACGCACTATATGCTTCAGCTCCAAAGAAGAGACTGTAGACTGCTTATAGGCATACTAACTGGTCACTGCCTAGCAGCTGCTCACGCGAAAAAGCTAGGCATCACGACAACGGACATCTGCAGGAAATGTATGGAACCTGGAGTCGTTGAAACTCTGGAACACCTCATCTGCAGCTGCCCAGCGATCGCTAAGACGAGACTAAGACATCTGCACTCCCCAAGTCTCAACTCTCTTGAAGAGGCGGCAAGGAGGTCTCCCAAACAACTATTGGCATTTGCCAAAACGTCAAACATCCTCTTGGATTTCTAATGGTACCCAGAAAAAGCCACCCGGCCTCACTAAGGACCGTAAGGTCTATGTGTGGTCCCTACAAAGGGCCAGCCGGAACTACCTACCTACCTTTTATTTATAATAATATACAGCCCATTCTATGCAAATATCCCGGGCAACGCCGGGTATACAGCTAGTAGCTTATAGATCCAGATATTTATGAAGAGTGAGACCCACATAAATTCTGGAGCGTCAAAAATTCAGCAAATTAGTTTTTCCGCTATATCTTGGAAACAAGAGCTGATAGAACCAAACCAATGATGCAGTTTTGTTCAGTGCAGTCTATATTAACATAATCAGATCGAAATAGGCCTGCAACAAAAACACTGTTGGGCTTTGTAATTTAAAGTTAAGGGTACTGTACACCTTCAGAATTTTTCTTTTATTTGTTTAAACGTTCTATTAGGGTCTTAAAAACATCCTGTACTTTCTGTTCTTTTAACTTTCAAGCAGATGCGACAATATGTTTTACAACAATAAACAAAAACAATTTTCCTTTCCGACCCTCGTATAGGAAAAAATTTTCATCGACATTTATATTTGTAAAAAATCCATGCTTTTTAATTATTAATCAAAATACATAAAAAGAAGTTATAAAATGTTCGCAATGTTCCAAAATGTTGAATTGAAAAAAAAATTGTACATGGAAATTTTTGAAAATTTTTTTTTTACCATGTCTTGACGCATTTTGAGCCGAATTTTTTCTGAACTATCTAACCGATTTTTATAATTCTTTTTTCGGTGAAAGCTAACACCCAAATGCATCAAATCCCTTTTTGAAATCTATTTAAAATAATTTGTACTTTAAGGCCTATACTCAGATGAGAAAACCATTTAGTTCGGCACGATACTTCACATAAATAGAAACAATTTCGAACAGTTTGAAATCTGATTGCTTTTGAACGGCAGTCCTATTTATATGAAATATAGTGCCGAATTGAATTTTTATCTCATCTGAGTATAGCCCTTTAACGAAAACAGCTGTCGAAATTTTATGGTTGCAAAAATATAAAGAGTACCTGTTGTACCTATTTGTTTTTAATAAAATAAACTTAATTGTAACATAGAATAATAATATAACATAAAAGAGATCATTTTGTGTTTCAGATACGTTTTCAGAGTGATCATAATAATAGGTACACTTCATGTGTTGGTAAGAAAAAAAATTTGTATTTCCATTTTGTGTTCTTTTTTTTAGGTAAATTAGTATTTCCTAACTTTGTATCCAGTGTATCCACCTCTATTTTTGGCCACTACTGCTAGAGCCTGGCAGGTCTCTACTGGTGTCTCATACCACAGTTTTTGGACACCTTCCCATAATTTTTGTTTATTTGAAAATGAATGCTTTGCCAATTTCTTTTTTAAGTCTCCCCACAAGTTTTCAATGGGGTTAAGGTCGGGGGATTGGCTTGGCCACTTCAGAACGTCAACTTTTTGGTCCTCGAAAAATTTAGATAACAGCCTTGATGTGTGTTTAGGATCATTATCTTGCTGAAATACCCAACTTAATGGCATATTTTCCTAAGCATACGGTACCATAACTGTTTCCAACATGGATTTGTACTCTTCAGCATTCATTTTGTTCGTAGTCTGATAAATTGGACCTACGCCGTACCAGGAGAAGCAACCCCATACCATTATATTGCCACCTCCATGTTTGACTGTTTTTTTTTTGTATACCGTGGATGGAATTCCTTTCCATTAGATTCGAACATTCCTTTCAGTCATTCCCAAACAAATTAATCTTGGTTTCATCGCTCCATAATACGTTTCTCCATTTTTTTCTCTCCGGTGCATCCTACCCAGTCTTTGTGGTCCCTTGCAAAAGTTTGCCTCATGGTGATATTTTTTTTGCGCATAAGTGGGACTTTTCTGGCAATTCTTGCTGGTAGGTTGGCATCTTGTAGTCGTCTTCGGATAGTTGGACTGAATTCCCAATTTCGGCTGCAATAGCCTTCGATGACTTAAATGGGTCCTTTTTGCTCAAAGTTACTATGTAGTGGTCAAGGGTTTCTGTTGTTTTTTGTGGCCTTCCACGGGTTTCCTGTCTTGGTTTTCTTTCTAATGCATTTTTAACAAAATTATGAGACCTGTTCATCAATTTGGCGATGACTCGTAAAGAATTGCCTTCTTTTCTCAGACTAAGAACCAATCGAGCTTCTTCTTTAGTACAATGAGAGTTACCAATAGATCACTGATTACAAAATTATTCACTTGATACTTGTGAGAAACGGAGACTGTACCTATTATTATGATCAGGCGAAATGTGTGGTGGACTCGCAATTTATAGAAAAGCTTTGATATACGGGACAGCCCATCTTCCAACTCTTTGTCACAGTGTGGCCAGACATTGACAACAACAAAAAAAAACCAAAAATTAAAAAGTTGTCAACACTAAAAGTACGAAAAAACCATCTATAATTAAAAAATTCCGGTGTGTACCTATTAATATGATCAGGTGTGTACATCTGTGCTTAACAAAACCCCATTTTCAGTTTTACATTCAAATAATCCGTTCTCAAACAATTTTTGCAACCATGGACCTATGTTTGAAATTTTTGCTCAACTTTGAACCGGAGTACAACAACAATTGAAGCAAAAACAACAAAAATTTCTAATCTTAATTCAACCGATTAAGTATCAAATAAAAAAACCGCTTCTTAATATCATTTCTGCTTTTGGTGTAATTAAATTTATTGTAAACCTTTAAAAAATTACACCTGAAGGTATACCCTTAATAATTGCTTTCCTGAAAAGTAGGAAAACACACTTGTGCTCTTATTCTATATTGCCACAGATATATTCTTTATGTGGTCGGAAATGCTTCCTTCTATGCGTTACAAACATCTGGACAATTTAAATATACCCTCAAAACTCACCGCACCGCTCCTATGGGTCCATTCCAGGGTATATCGCTCAGTGATAAAGCCATGGAGGCCGCATTAATGGCCAGCACATCGGGCGAGTGCACTGCATCCATGGCCAACATGTTGCAAACCAATTGTGTTTCAGTGCGATAATCCTTGGCAAAAAGTGGACGCAATGAACGATCTATGAGACGTGCGGATAGAATTTCTCTCTCGGATGGTCCCAGCTCACGGCGCATAAAATTCATGGGTATGCGCCCAGAGGCGGCATTCTTTAGACGATAGTCCACCACCAGCGGCATAAAGTTCTGTCCTGGTGTGGGTTTAGATTTCGCCACAGCTGTGACCATAACGGCCGTGTCACCCATTTGACACACGGCAGTGCCATTGGCAAAGCGGGCCAACTTACCCGAGCTGATGGTCATTTGGCGTCTGGTGGAAATTGATGGTTAGTATGGCAAAACAGATTTCGCTAATTTACTTACCCATTGCTGAAGTTTACCTCCACGGAGGGCACCTCTCCGGCTCCTCCAGTGGCACTGCTCTGCAGGTAACGTGCGGCATTTAGGCATTTAAGACGATAATTTAGCAATTTTAATGTTTTCCTAGAGCAAATCATAACGCCGGACCGCGAGTTTCAGTTACCTAAAGTGTGCCGGCCTAGACGACATTTGTGTCTCCTATAAAAAATTTGTCATACAAAATTAGTTTAAGCTCTATCAGTTTATTTTTAAGTTTTATTTTTATTAAACAAATAAAAATGAATTATTTTTGATTAATTTTAAATAATTATGCTAAACTTAAATGCTTTACATTTGTCTAGCAGCGCATTTCCCATGTGTGCCGCTCAACAGCTGTTCTCTCACTGTCCAGGGTTGTCATACCTCGGTTTGGTATCTTTTTAAAACTTGGTATTCTAAGCAACTGCGGTCACACTGTATAGTACATCGCTTTTATTCCGAAAGCAGACTTCTTCAAGTGCGGATGACTTAATTCGTGTCGTTTTATCGCCCCGCAAATTGATACACGCGTCTAATTGTAATTGTATGCAAATTGCGAATATATATAAAAAAAAAAATTAAATTCATTAATTCTGAGTTGTTGATTTGTATACGAAAATTTAACAAAAAATCGCCTCGCTGCGTAAGCGTACGCTCGCCGCGTGTTTGTGTGTGTGACAGTGTGTTTCGTTTTGGGTGTAATACTGTGTGTGTGTGTGTTTGAGAGAGCCGCAGCAACAACAACAACCAAAAAAAGAAAAAAAATCCAAAATCGACAAATGCGGTCAAATTGAAAAGAAAAACAAAATTTAAGAAAAAACTACAAAGCAAAAAGTAAAACCAAAAACCCAAAGCCAAAGCGAGAAAGCGTGCCGCCAACGTTCACATCGCGTGTATGAAAAGCCGGAAAATTGCCTTCTAGGCGTTGTCGCTTAAGAACGCTGCTTCTTCTTCTCCCCTTACTTGGGGTCAATTTGTTTATGCTCATCATCATTGAGAAAACAGGAGAGCAGCAACACCGCCTCGGCGTTATCACAGCGCCCCCCACCCACACCTACCAACCAACAAACAACCAACACTAGCGTCGTCCGCTCTTATCAGGCTACTGGAATTTTGCAATTGTTGCGAAAACAAATTCCTCAAACTTTCACGTACTAAATTATAGTACATGTGCATAAAACTATAAATAATTAACACTAACTAAACCGCCAGCAAGCTTACCACATTTTCAAACGAAAACAAACGACGCGAGGTAAGTTCCTGGCCGAGTTAAACTGTGGAAGAATTAATTATGTTTAAATTACCAATTAGAATCGTATGGAGAAAAATTGTGTTTGAATTTTCCGCCCTTCCTATTGTTGAACTCTCATGGCCAAACCACGAACCGAAAAATTCTAAACCAAAGCCACAAACGGTTCGGTTAACCGATGTATTTTACCAATAAGTCTGAGTTTTGAATTGGTATCAGAAGAGTCAACTGACAATGATTTAAAATTTTTAAAATAAAATGAATTAAAATTTGAAAAATTTAGTTTTTGCAGAAAATTGAAATTGTTTTCAGCTAAATCAACCGATTGCATAAATCGATTTTAATCAGGAAACTGGAACCAGAACCGTATACCGAAAAGAACAGATTAAAACTCAAAAACAGAACCGGAACCGATATTTTCAATATAATACAATTTCGGTAAAGAGCAATGTTGGCAAATCAGATTTTTTCCAGTCATTTCTAGCTTTTTTAACAACCGGATTGAAGGAAAAAATTAGAAACAGCGGGAAGCGGGAAATCTGGCTTTTTTTTATACCCTTGCAGAATACTTAAGAGAAAGCATCTCCGACCACATAAAGTATATATATATAGGAGTTCATATAGCCATTTCCGTCTGTCCGTCTAACTTTTCACAAAGTCTTTTAGTACAAATATGTACGCTGCACATTAGTCAGAACTGGCCGGATCGGATGACTATAGCATATAGCTGCCATATTAACAGAAGTTCGAAAAAGTAGTTTTAGTAAGAAAAACTTTTTTTGTTTTCAAACCACGTATTGATGAGTTTTCTATGCTTTTTCATAATTCCACCAAGTTAGATGATAATCGGGCAACTGTATAGTATAGCTGCCATGAAAAACACAGTTCCAAAAAAAGTCTTAGTAGAAAAAATTTTTGTGTTTTTAATGCTATCGCTCCTAAACTTGTTACTGATCAATATTATATGCTACCACACAACTCTGCCAAGTTTAATCCAAATACAATATACCTATGGCTCGAAAATGCTTTGGTACACGGTTTTTTGGTCATAAAATGAAAACAAATGAATATTTTTCCAAACTTTTTTTTTTCTTTTTATTCGGTCACTCAATGGCTACAAATCGTAGAGCAACGTATTAGAATTGTCCGACTTGTGCCTTCCAGCAACGCCGAAGTCTGTCTGGCCACTAATCGATCGCAGTGCGTACGTCATGCATTGAGAAATTGTCCACTGCTCGGACAAATGGAGCACTTTAAACAATCAATATTTGGGTGTCGAGTAGAGCAAGCCATAGCCTCGAGAATGGACCACAGTTTGTAGTCCAATGCATTTAGGTCTGGGCTATCAGCAGACCAATCATCCGTAGAAATGAAGTTCGGTACATGGTTTTTTTAGCCATGTTTGAGTCGTTTTTGCCTTGTGAGCTGGAGCGGAGTCTTGTTGAAAGGTCCCACGGCTTGTTTGCAAATAATGTCGTGTTGAGTGGCTTCACAACCTTTTCCAAAAAGTCGGATTAATACAGTTTCGCCGAGGATTTGACTCTTTTTTTTCACAAAAATGGAACTTGGTGACCCCATCATAGGCGACTCCCAACCAAACCATCACATAAGCCGGATGGTGACCTTTCTGAACTGTCGGAATGAGTTCGGACGCTTGTTTTGATGACACAGCATACACTCTATCGTTCTGTTTGTTAAACGATTCCTCTATGCTGAAAATTTTCTCGTCAGTAAACAGAATTCGTCTGTGGGCATTGTTCGCGCACTGGCGACGCAATGCTTTCGATTTTGTCTTGCGTTTTTGGTTCAATGCTGTTGTGGGCAAGTGGCCGGTGTGTCTCTTGTATGCACTGGGCCCCAAGTCACGTTTTATGACGCGCGACATGCTGTCCTTCCTAATATTCATCTCACGAGACATGATTTTCCGCATGCGTAGTGGATTTCGACGAATTCGATTCTTTACGGCTTTGGTTTGTGGCGTTCGTATAGTGCAGTCTTTTATTCCATCAGTATCTTTAAATAACTTCACGGTTCGATACCCAACGTTTTGGGTGATTTCCAGTGGGCGCAACATCCGAAAGATTTCACCTTTTTCTTAGTCGCATTTAAGCAGGCCAATTACGACAATACGATTTTCGATCGAGACCCATTCCATGTTTCCAAACAACTGACGCCAGAAACTTGATGCAGTATTATAGCATAAATGTCACTTGTCTGATAGCCAAGTGGAGTGGATGCGTTCAATGGTTCTCGAGGACGAGTGTGTTCAATACGTGTACCAAAACAATTGCGACAACTAGGTAGCTGCCATAGGAACGATGAGGCGAAAAAGTAGTTATAATGAGAAAACCTGTTTTGTTTATAACGGTAGCGTCTTAATTCTTTCCAGTTATGAATATTATCAGTTTCCACACAATTTTTGGGAGTTTGGTCAAAATATAATGAATATATCGTATAGCTGACATAGAACAAACTGGCAAGCAAATGGACAAAGTAGTTGCCGCCATCTATTCAAAAAATTATTTAAAAGCTTTATTTATATAAATTATACCAGCTGCAAGGGTATATTAACTTCGGTGAAGCCAAAGTCAGTTTTCTTCTTAATTATACAAGCTCCTAACATATATTAACTTCAGACCAGCCGAAGTTAGCTTTCCTCTATTTTTTTTATGATAAAAGTGCCAATAGATTCCATTTACTTTTGCTATCTGAAATCCGTTTGAGGGTGCAAAGGGTCAAAAAAGATTGCGTAAGAAAGTACATATGTGATTGCAAGTAACTGTAAGTTTCGCTTTGCATTATAACAGAAAACACATAAATAAAATGATAGAGAAAATGTCACGTGCGTCACAAAAGGGATCACGGCTTTTGATAAAAAAGACAAAATTTTAGATTCACCTTTCTTTACGTATTAAACGTTGTGTGCTTTTTTATTCAAAATTCGGTAAAAATTTCGGAAACACTCTTCAACTTTTAAAGTTACTTCCGTTTTTTGTAGCGTGCGTCACAAAACTTTGTGATCAATTATAATAACTGTTATTATATTACTTATATCCCACTAAACACTATGTATAAGTTGAACGATATCTTTTGAAAGAGCAGTATTATATTTTAGTTCGAAAACGTTCGTTATGCAGTATTTACCCATATATCGTTGAAAGTCTACCAGCAGAGCATGTCCCTTGACATTTGGAAGACGAACTTTGATTTAGAATTGCAAGTAAAGCAATCCAATCAACTTTTCTTTGCTTACGTTAGTGTGACCGTTTTCAAAACTCGTTAGTGCAACTAGGAAACATACACTTTTTGAGAATGTGATAGAATGTTTGCCAGTGGTAGAAGTCTGTTACTCTTTTATGCGTGTCCTATCTATCCTAGCAGATGAGAAATCTGCCTTAAATCTAAGAAAAAAGTTCGTGCGAAGGCCTCTATTAACGGAGATATGTATATAAATAAGACCGTTACTTAAGAATCATTAAATCGCGAAAGGGCCAAAGAGAATGAAAAATAGTTAAATTCAAACCAAATCATGACAAATGCAATGCATGACACGAATTCTTCATTAAATGTTGCCCATGGTAATAGAACCGCTAAATACTTTGTAATTGTTTTTTCCAGACAAAAAATGTACACTCACAGCTGCATAACCATGACTGTGATAACACTAAACCGCGATAATATATCACGAATGACCGATAGTGGGTGTTTAAACTTGAACATAAGGCTATGTAAATACCCTCTAGTACGGTCGACCCACGCTGTATCAACGTTCCGTCGACGATTTTGTGACTGTCGTTGACGCTCGACTGACGTATTTTTCAAGGCGATGTCCGCTCAATACGTTAACGGCTCTCCAGGCAGGCTAGGTCGACGCAATGCCATGCAGAGAAGCAACATAAGCGACGCTCGTTCGACCCAATGACATGCATGGGGCGACTTTAGCGACACTCGTTCGGCCCATGTTATAATTTGACACGCGGTACGACGCATCGCCGTACAAAGAGCAACGCTGGGTTGACGAAAATAGAGTGACTGACCCCAGCCGTATTAGAGGGTATCTTATGAGACAAGGATCATGACGCACTTGACACCACACTTGAAATGACCGACTGCTGCATGAACACGGGCAACTTTGTGTCTGTTGCTACGCACACACTCGCAGTGCCAAAATGTGATTGTGGTTTGTGCCGACCACAGCACTAGATCAACACTAAGATTTATGCACACTTTCTGCCTTACAATCACAATGTGCAGCTGTGACCAACGAAGTTGTTTGTATATTCCAAGGCTGCAAACCTGTAAAATGTGCCGAAGAGTTCGGTCCTGAGGGTCGACAACAGCAATAAGTCTATGGTTCGATCCGTGAACCGTTTGTTAAAGGGAAAGGGACACACTCGGTTTCACTTAAGTGAAAACCGGAACTTGCCTGTTTACTTTGATTCGTAAGACAAGGATAATCCATGGGTCCCAATCACCTCACAATTAAGACAAAGGAACAGTCAAAACAGGCAAACATTTTTCTATTTTTTTTTAACAATTTTTTGCAAAATTTTAAGCTCAAAAGGACATTGACTCGGTTCGCGGTTTAATTTGGTTCGGTAGGGTTTAAATCTTATTCTTCCCTTTCAGTCCATTAATTTGACTGTTTCTTTGCCTCAGGTGTATGGTGATGGATTTTTATCTACTTGCTTTATTTGCCACTTTAGTGGAAGCGTTTAGAAAGGTGTAACAACAATTCTCGTTGAGTTGAGCAGACGCGACGGGTCGTCGCGCGGCCGAAGCCAAAGCCAGAGGACTGCCCGACGCGTTAGGGATGGAGGTGGACAACAACGCTATCGCGTGATCACGATGATTAGTGTGACCAGAGCTTTCGATTGAAGCAATCGCTTCATATTTTAAGCTCCAAATAGTTTGTCCATATGCGATAAAAAAATGTGACATCTCATACAAAAAATGTTTTTGAAATTCATGTTGGTTTTTCATGATGCGTGGAAAAAGCAAAGACGAGTGTTAACTCGCTGATTCAATTTTAACTGTGTGCAAAAAATACCGTGAAATTGAATATAAATCAAAAAATTTGTATTCCTGTATTCTTGAAAATTCACTTCATATTCACGGTCACGGTGGCTCCTTCTTAATTTTTAATGAAAAATGGACCAATGATGACCCAAATCAGCACCAAACAGTGACACGTGGTGGGTGCTTTGGCTTCTTGACGACGATAAGCGGATTTTCTGTGCCCCAGATGCGACAATTTTGTTTATTAACATAACCACCGAGGTGGAATTGCGCCTTATCCGAAAAGATGATTTTTCTGTAAAATTCACCATCTCCGGCCAAACGATCCTCCGCCCATTTTGCGAACTGTAGACGATTCGGAAGGTCATGGCAAGGTCTTTATGCAAAATTCGCATCAAAGAAGTGCGCGAAATGTCCAATTGTTGAGATCGATTGCGAGTTGACGCCGATGGTTGTTCACGCACATTTTCAGCAACCGCAGCGATGTTTTCGGTCGAGCGCACCGGACGAGTACGTACACGGGTTGGTTTATCCACCAACATTCCAGTTTCACGAACACACTTCACGAATTGATCCACAAATTGAGTTTTCGGAACATTTTTTTTGTAAAATGTTTTTTTTAAATTTCTCACAGTTTGAGTCGAGGACTCACCACTTTGGAAATATGGTTTTAATATTTCCCAACTTTCTTCAAGCGAATAGCGACCCATTTCGTCAAAGCTTTTACAAAATATTAGTCGCTTTCCGAATGACATTTGACGTTTTTAAAGTCAAATTATGACTAGTTCAAATTCCAAGCACTAGAAGGACCACCCTGTATATATTTTATGTGGTCGGAGCTGCTTCCTTCTATGCGTTACACACATCCGGACAATTTGAAGGGTATCCAAAAGGAAAAATTTACTTTTAACTGTTTAAAAAATTAAGTTTATCTCAAACACAAATGAATATTTTGACGTGTAATTTTGCACAGCCGTCAGTGACTGTGTCGCCCTCTTAAAAATAAAAACATTTGTCGCTATCGGAATTTCCCGGTATGCTTGCGCTGCTTTAACACATTTTATCGAAGGTTTTGTTACCATGCAATTATACCGTCATACAAAGTTGTATGTATGAGATGTCGCTTCTAGGAATTGAGGTTCTTTGGTACAACCCGTTTCTGAAAAAGACAGCACAAGAAGTTTCTCTTTGAAATGATTACAGAATCTACTCAGCAACTCATAGCCTACTTGAATTTGTTCAATGTCAAATATTGACACAAAATATTAAGTAAAAATTTTTACCCTTTTTAGTGGAAACAAAAAAGCTTAAGTTTGCCAAAGGCAGCTAAAATATCCAATTATGTTGCCCTTAAATATAAATTATATAGGATACCTCAAGGGGTTCTTGGAAAAAAAAAACCTTTTTTAATGAGTAACATTTGTTTTGCTTGGTTAATGGCTTCTGCTGTAATAGAAAAACTTTGAAGTGAAATTACTGCCACTAAGCAGCCACTGAATGGAAATTAATTTTATTAAAATGAAAAGAATTTTCCAACAAGTTGCAAAAAGCGACGCGAATGTATATGCGACTGCAGTTCATTTATTTTCAACATTCCACTCTAAAAATGTAGTTCTGCGTTTTAACAATTTTTTATCTCTTAACAATTAAGTGGTTTTCATGGTCAGTGATGGCCTCTGGATTTGACACAAATCTCTTAGCAGAAAAAGTTTTTGGACAGGAAACTGTTGACTGTGAGTGGATGGGGCGGAGGTCCAAGTTTTTTGAATTTTTGCAATGTGGATGGAAGAGAAGAGTTTTTTTTACCAAATGAGTAAAGTTTTTAGCTTTAAATCGGTGTGTGTGAATTATATTTGACTCAGAACAGATTCAGTTCAGGTTTTTTTTGTTGGTCTCTTGAACCAAACCGGACTAAAATGGACATAAAATCATTTTCCTTCTAAAAGTAAATATTTTTCTTAACACGCATCCGCAACTAAGAAAAAGTTGCACATGAGTCCCTGGTGTGTACATTTGACACAATACAATAAAAAAATTTTGTATCATTTTTATGTTTATTGTTATGTAGTATACAACAAGTACATGGAAAAATTAATGTAAAATTTAAAAAAATGGACAAAAGTGAAGATTTGTGTTTCAAAAATAATGCTAAATGAAATTAGTTTGGAAAAAATATTTATTGCGCCTAAAGTAAAATGTAAAATTGGCTCAAACAGCAACTCCAAAGGAGGGCCAGGGTCAAGCTTCTCTCAATTTCTTGGCGTGTGTGCTTATAATTTTTCGCACAAGAGAAAGGGACCTACAGTTTAACGCCGAATCCGAACGGCAATAGTTAGAGAATTTTTTGCTTTTTCATGGCTAGTTAATTCACAGCTGGCGCCAGTAGCTGGTAAAGGTGACCGGATGTTTGTAATATCTATTTTCTAAAGAAAGAAACAACTTTTTTCTATTAAATGGTCCGAGGCGGGATCGAACCCACAACCTCCCGCACCAGCAGCCACACATACTACTGCTACGCCACACCCGGCGACAATTATTATTGTATAATTATTGCGCCCCATAGTTTTCGCATATTACGCTGTTTGCATTGCGGTCGTACGACTTTTTTGGTATTTTTTGCCTGAGACTGGTCGTCCGGCCATACAAAATTATGGCTGTTGACTTAGAATTTGGGACGGTCGTAGACTCTACGACCGGAAAAAATCAGTACTGCCAGACCGTATTTAACACAAAAATGTGGCAGCCTTGTGCAATTTTTATCGATAGCTATCGGAATAAGCATCCGCGAGCATTCGAAAAAATTCTTTAAATTGGACAGGAGTTGCCTTGGGCCCGGCAGTCTTCCAAAAACACACGAAACTTTTCTTCAAATGAAAAATACAATAGATTAGCTAATGATTCATTAAAATGAGAATTATTGTTGTCACATGCAGCCACAAAGCTCTTAGAATCTGCTCACATAGCTGGCAGCTAATGTGATGCAGTGCCAGATTTCGGTTCGCCGCCCTGGGTACTCGTCGTAGCCGTGACCGTGCCCGTTGTCACCGCCTTCGGCTCAATCTGGCTGGATTTGGCTGTGGCCTGCACCGGCTCATGCTACTCATCCGACTCGGTGGTCTCACGGATTAGCTGCAGAGGCGCCAACAGCTGGCTTAGATATCACAGGTGTCAATTATAGGCATAAACATGATGGCCAACTCCTGTAACGATTTTAATGTTCACCGTTTTTCTGCCCCGTTGGAATGTAATCATCTCGTCCGAAGAGGATTCGGTCCAATAGCGAAAGCTATTGTATCACTACGCACATCTTTGTTGCGATTGATCATAGGGTGCTTGGTCCAGCAGAAGGATTGCTTCATGGTGTGGAATGCGTATTCACCGGAGGGGTGGTGTGAATAGACAGCAGATTGATGTCCTTCTTAACTGTGCTGTGGAATTCACGCATTATGGCTCTGATTAGATGTCGTTTGCAATTGTTCCCATTTCCTTTAAATGGCGATTTATCAGATTTTCCAAAAGCATTTCATCCTCACTAAGCAAGCATTCAATTATATCGATTGTTATTTTCCATTTTAACACCGAAAACAAAAAACAGCCGATTGACGTTTGCGACTGTTCGCTCAATGTAAACACCTAAAAGGTCGTAGCCCCAGAAAAAGTCGTACGACCGAAGTGTAAATTCGGTATAAAGTGCAAACCTTTTTATGGCACTTAACGTATATTACGAAGTGAATATTGGCATTCTTTGCCTCCGGACACATGTGGCATCTTGAGCGCTTCCGCGATGACGTATGGTGCTACTACCGACTGCTCGATGGTGCGACAGCTTCAGTTTGGAGTGGTTACTCACCACCGACGCATATCAAACAACGGAAACGCACGCCCAAAAGGGGGAGAGGTCGTTGTCTGTGGTCCGTGTAGACATCCGTAGAGACATCCGCCCTGTATTTCACAAACCACAGAGAACGACCTGTCACCTCTGGGCGTGCGTTGCCGTTGTTTTATCAATCAAGAATAAGCGGCGGTAAATGGTTTTTTTTTTTTTTTTTGGCTTAATTCCTGTTGAGGTCCTGAACAAAATGAATGCATTCAACGCGGATATGTCGATCATGTTGCAAAACACTGCAACGGCCATCGGTTGAATCTGCGTTTGCATCGATAAGCGCCTACCATTATTTCGACCATATATTATAAAAATGTATTATTGGTGCATTGTGCTTCTCAACGTTGCAAAGCGACGTGTCTTCGTGACTGAATACTGAATTTGTTGCAACCAAATCGTTTCTTGTTTATGAAATCCACTTCAATATAATTTTCATCTTTCCGAATCAATTTCATTTTCATTGGGCTCAAAAGGATCGATCTCATATTCTTCGTATCGTGATAAATTTATTTGAAAACACCAATTCTTTTTACGCGATGTAAATCTAATGCGCTGAGAGCTTCTGATTTTAGATAAGGAACCACATTTGGCGAGTCAACAAGCATATTTCGGGCACTTTTTTCTTATGTGTCAAATTGACAAATTGACACGCCAGGGAAGCTTTTGTAACTATCGTTATATCAACACAAAAACCAATAGAAAGTTTTGAAACACATCTCGGATGAGGTTTTATTGAAATTTCGTTGAAATTCGTTCAGTGCGCCAAAATTTCATTCACATCCGTTAATAATCAAAGCCGCAATAGCGTCCTGAATGCAAAAATTGTGACAAATTGACACAAATTTCGGATGCTTGTTAATCCAAATGTCGTAGCTTGTTTCAAATTAGATAGGAGCAATGTCAAAAGTGTCGTTAGATCAAGTTTCCGTCTATCCTCCGCGCCTGGCTCATTTGCCCATCATTAATTGTCACACCTCATTAGCCTTACCCCAGCCCCGACGGGCAATAAGTGCCTTAAAGTATTTACTGTAATTTACACACGTTCTGCAGTGGCTGCAGCTGCTCTTGTTGTTGTTGTTATTGATGCTGTTGGGGAAAATTGCATTAACTTAATTCGATTGCCTTTGCTGGTGACAGTTGACTGTTGTGTGTTGCTGCCCGTGACGCAGTATGCATTGTCGTGCCAAGTGAAAGCAAAATCCGTATACAAATCAGAAGCAATTCTTATCAAGTTGTTTTGGTGTTATCTGCTTTGGAATTTGCCTTAACCTCTCTAAGACATTGTCTTTCCATGAAAATAAAAAAACAGAAACATAAATAAATGAAAAGAACAGATATAATACAATCATCATCATGCTTAGGAGCTCTTCCGGTCGTTTGTTTTGTTTTTTTTTTTGGACTGTGTCGAGGATGGAATTATGGAAATGACCCTCGATATTTGTCTTATCTTCTTTGCATGTGTTTTTGTCATTTTCCTGTAAGTGACACTGATTGCGCAGCCGGCGGGATTGTGCTCCGAACTGGAAGACTGCATAATTAGTAGAGCGATTTAACATTTGCTGATAAGTCACTTCCGTTTCAGCAGCTTACACAACCCAACACTGCACTATGGGTCAAATTCAAAAGAAAAGGTTTATGTTGGAAACACTTTTTGGTTGTTAAATACGTACATTTTAATAAAATTCACTATCCTGACAAAATTGGATCTTAATCGAACTCCTTATCATATATCCGTCTTAGGAACTACCACTTGGGAGGTCGCCTTGTGATGGTTAGACCAACGGTATTACATATTTTTGTTAGGTGATGGGGCCAAAAAACTCCCCGGTTGGCCAGCGCGGCGGAGAGAAAGAGAAGCAGGTGATAAGCAACTAAGCTTATTCTAAGAAAGAGAGTCCGCTAATCAATTTAGTTAACGACGAAAAATTAGAGAGAAAGGTTAAAAACATGTCAACGGAGTCATCGATGTCTCGATTACATATCGTTGACTCGATACATTGTCTTAGCACCAAAGCATTCGAGGACTAGTTCCGGTTCAGGTTCGTTACAATGTTTTACATAGCCTGTGCGCTCGGTGAAAGAAAGAATTCGCGGTAAGCATGCAAAAAAATGGCTCGCTTTGTTTGTGTAATAATTATAAAACTAAATAAATTAGAATTAAGAAATAGTACAAACAATTTCATTAAATGCGTTGCTTAATGTTAAAAGATTAAGTTTGAATATTGATATACTGAAGAGAAAATTGCTATAAATTCACAGAACCATATGAATTATCGAAGGTAGTATTAGCAGACAACAACCTAGATGTGAATGCTTTATATCAGAAATTTTTTAAAATACATAGACCAGTTCAAACTAATAACATATACCTGAATGCTGCACCTCGCTGTAATAATAGTTTTAGCTTTATGTGTGTTCGTACTTGTGACGTCCTTTCTAGTATTTTGAAAATAAAATCGACTAGATGAGCTTAATCCTAAGTTATTAATAAGTGTCGAGCGACTTATATCTGGTGTAAAATTGATAATGAATCCATTAGGAAAAAAATGGGACGCAAACACTTCTAGACTTTGAATATGAAACCAAAAATAAATTGATTTCTTGCCCATAGTGCACTGGTCGGCTTTCTCTCACTGGACTGCGTCACGGAAAGGGGAGACAGCAGCCGGAGATGGCCAGGGTGACGTAGGCATTTCGAAAAAAAAAAACTGTCTGACTACGACTGGCAAAGACAATAATAAACTATCAATGAGCAGGACGTCGGCGACCAAACCCCCAAAACAAATAAAACTCAATCGAATATTATTATCAAACGAGGCCACCAACCAACCAACGCAACCCAACCCAATCGTAATGAAACGAAACCCACTCACAGTATTGGCCACATGCTGTTCAAAGAGCTCTGGCGCTTGCTCATCGTTTGCACGCGCCATGGCGTGAAAATGCTCGCCAGGATATCGAACTCCACCACAAATTCTAATCCCAATCGCAGCCTTGGCCTCGCCTCGCCACGCCACGCCTCGTCTCATCGCGTCGCGTCATCGCCTTTCTGTTTCTAATTTGGCGCGACTTTGACACTTGTTAGCCAATATGTTTTTGGCCCATGTTAATGGCCCAACGGGAATTGATATTAATTGCCCCCGCAAGCCTCTTATCCAGCAGCCATGTATTGGTGGGCGTGGTCCGGCCCAGCCCCAACTGAAAACAGAATTAACCGAAAATCGGCTTATATATATTTTATTTTTTAAGACTTTTCCCTCTCAAAGATTTTATTAGCGACGTTGATTCGATTTTGAAAGACCCAAGTTTCGTTTCCTTTCACAACGAATTCAATTAGAACTTGCAGTTCAAAGTTATAAAGAACTTCTCGTCTCTGTGGACGAAATAAAAGTTGAAATGTGTGAAAAGTTTATGAACATGCTGGGGATGATGGAAAAAGTTGAGACAACAGCCATGCAAAATGAAGACCAAGGTCTAATTAGGAATTGCATGTTGTGGTACATCATGTCGAACAAAAAGTTGCCATTAAGCAGAACTAAAGGAAGAAAGGAAATATAAAGTTACTTTTTGTGTAGCAAATGCAAAGAAAACGATTCATAAGTACAAATTGCTTGCAAAAGAATAATTCTACTTTAGAAGGTCACAGAATTACTAGCAGTAGCGAGCATAGAAAGTTTGTTTTAGAAATTGATGAAAAGATGCAGAGCCAAATCTCTTTTAGGAACTGTTCAGCTTTGATTTATTTAGTCCATCCCACTGACCCCCATTTTCCTAAGTTTTTTCTTTAAAAATCTATTTGTAATGAATTTCTTTAGAACAGGGGTCGGCAATGTGAGCAGTAATGTTGCCACTGGCAACTGAGAAATGGTTTGATTCCATTTACAGAAAACGGGCAATGAGATTTGAAAGCTTTTCTTTTTATACCCTTGCAGAGGGTATATTAAAATTGTCTAAATGTGTGGAGATGTGTTGTCTAGATACGCGGAGAGCTTATGAAGTCACCCCAACACACTAGCCAGAAGACTCCTGCGTAGACGAAAGAAATCAGAAAGTAGAGTAAGACGACGCAAAAAACTGTTCCTAACAAACAAATATACAAACCGCACCAAACAGTGCGTTTTTCATGGTGCATTGGACCAAATTCGGCAATTCTGTTTGTTGACGTACCCATTGAGCCAAAAATGAGCCTCGTCGCTTAAGACTATTTTTCGAATTTTGCCAGGCCAACAATTTTAATAATAAAAATCAATGATTTGCAAGCGCTGTTCGTTTGTTAGGGTATTCATGGTGAAATGGCAAACCTTTCTGAGCATCTTTGGCGTTGCCACATGCTACAAATCGCGCGTGAAGGTTCACAAAATGAACACTAAGTAAACAAATAGCTTAAAAATTGCCCTTTATAATTGCTTCGAATAGAACATGCTTCAATTAAGTTTGTTAAAAATTCATCTGAACTTCTCTTCATTTGAAAACATTTAAGTGACAGCGAACACGGTATTCCAACTGACAGGACACACCTTTTCATGCGCTTGGCCTGCCTTCATTTTGATAAGAAATTTGTGCTAATCAGACGCTTGTCGTCTAACAGACACAAGCCAAACCTGCTGTAATGACCTTGATAAACTTTGGTAAAAAAAAAAATAAAAATAAAGAATCCTCTCACCGTTCCTCTCGCTGAAACAGTAGCAGTCTGGGCAAGTTTCTTTGCTCTGCTTGGGATGTTTGCTCTGTTTAGCTCACGGCAATTTTATTTGTTGTCTACGCATATTTGAAAATCGTTTTACTACCATCCTCACCATTCAAAGGGAAAAAGTTTTTTTGACATTTTTTTTTTTGGGCTTCTCCCCGTGTACGGCTTATGCCGCCTGGACGCTTTTGTTGGCTCTTTATTTTTCAGTTTTGATTAAAGGCAAACCCTCGTCCCGGCCCCAATAAGGTTGCTTTGCTTTGACTGAGCTTTATTACCACTTGGTCAGTCTTACCTTTTATTTATTTTTTGTTTTGATTTTTTTTGAGTGAGGTGCATAAATTGGAATTTTCTGTTCTACTGTCAACAGTCAAATAGGATATCGTGATCCATCAAATCTCCAGGGACCCAGTCAATCCCCAAAAATTACTCCAAGTGACAATTGAAACTTTTGGCAAACAACAACAATCCGACGAAAAAGGTAAAATCGAAGTAAAGGCGTTAGCGTTGTCGGCTTTGGCTTCTCATGCACTTAAAAACCAATCAATTGTGCAATGAACCCCGGGCTACCAAGACAGCCAAGTAAGCCAGCAGCTGTAAATATGCATCAAGCAAACAGCAAACGTGGTCAACACCTTGACAATGTGTGTTGGCCAACTTGGCAACAGTGCAAAAGGCAGAGGCAAAACAGGCAAAGGAGAAAAGGGAAGTCTGTGATGGAATATGGTGGATTCGCTTAAAATATTTCGTTTGGCTTAACCCGCTTGAGTCAGAGCTAATTGAAAATAAACTTTGATATAGTGAAGTTGATATACACTTTACTGATATAAGATTTACTTAAGGGGGGGGACTCTCCATGTCGAGGCTGTTTTTTGGAACTTTTTTAAAAAAAATCTTATTTGAATACGCAAAGAGTTTTTCCAATTCTGTTTTTTTTTATTGTGTTACAAACAGATTAAATTAAACAAACAAATTTTTCTGCTTCGATATGAGGGCTGTTCAATAAGTTCTCGACCGTCAAATTGGGGGGTCCAAATAAAAGGTATAAATAAGGTAAAAACGGGGTTAGAATCAGTATAGATGACATCCTGGTCTGACCCTAGAAAAAAGTGCATTTTGTGATTTTTTGGCAAAACAAAATGGCGGCCATTGAAAAATGAAAATTCAATTTTGGGCCCTTTTTTGTAGTTTAGTGTAAAAAAACAAAATAGTAAAATTTTTTTAAAATTAGGATTGACTGTCAGACCAGAATGGTGACAATTCTGCGTCGATTGCATTTTGTTTCATCAAATTCGGTTAAGTAGAACTGGAGAAAAGTGCAGTCCGAAAAAGTTGCTTTGAAAGTAAGATATTAGTCGGCGATGCCAGCTGCATACAGCGGACCTTCCTCATCTTCAAAAAAACTGTTTTCAGCAGCAGCTCTCTCTCTTCTGCGTGCCATTCTGCCTTCTTTAGATGCGATTGAAGCTCTAGTTTCAAGCGGTTTAGTCGGTTATCGTTTCGCGATAATTAAAAATCGATTAATAATCCATATCGATCTTAGGCGACAACATGTTACCATTCAAATTCAAGAACCATCCATTATTTCCCCAGCTTTATTTATTCGAAATTTATTTACTCAACAAGAAAGAAAGTCGGTCAAGCCCGACTATAACATTCTCTGTACCCTTAACGTCGCAGCTCGCATTTGCTCACGAGTTATACGCGCTCATCTCTAAGTATCACTCTCTCTCTTTCTCTCTCTCTCACTAAGATTGCCGTTCAATAGAATGCTGTGGTGATGGGTGGGTGGGTGGTGGATGTTTACTGGCCGTTTTTTGCTCATAACTTGAGTATCGTTCTTCGATCTTTATCATTCCTTCAGCAAATCGATAAATAATTTTGTTTACAAGGTATCTCTAGAAGGTACGAACGATCTATCTTAAAAACTGCAGCAAAATTGAAAATAAACTTGATCTGCCTGCAAGTATAAGACATATATGTCCCATACATGTCAAACCTCTATCTCTTACCATCTCTGAGATCTCTTCGTTCATACGGACGGACGGACAGACAGACAGACGGACATGGCTATATCAAATCGGCTGTTGATGCTGATCAAGAATCCTTCTCCCTGTTACATACTTTTGCACAAACTTAATATACTCTATGTACCTTCGGTACAGAGTATAAAAATGAATCGTTTAAGCGAAGACATTGTTCGACAAAATAAAAATCCTTTTAGGGCGATATTCCCAAATATCCAAGCTATAAAAAAATGAAAAAATCTAAAAAAAAAATCTAAAAAATAATTTTGCACATGGAGAGTCCCCCCTTAAACGTTATTTAAGGAAATGGAAGCAGGTTTGTAACTTCGTCACTAAAGATGAATACCCAGTGCAAGAGTAAAACAGTTTTTTTTTATGCAAAAAATATGGCAGTAGTCCTCTGTCTGACCGCCTGGCAAAAACAGGCTCCAAGTCAAGGTACGTCTCGCGTTCCGCCTCAAACAGAGCGCGTCCAATGGCTCAGTTAACGTGTAGAATTCATTAACAATAATGCGCAGGAGAGAGGGAGCAGGGATGAGGCATAGCCGCGTGTTGGTTACCAAGAATTCTCTTTAAGTCTTATCCTGGGTGGTCTTCTTAACTTGGCAACGCTTTGTTATTATTAAAACGTGTGTATCGTAAGGATATGAAAGCGATGCCTTGGAATTGGTTACACACACACACACACATACGCACACAAAATAATTTGATTAAGGTAGAAAATTAAATTAATTTTTGGAACAATTTCCTATTTAAGCACGTTTTATTGACGTTTCGTTCCACCTACAATAATATATGTAATTAAATAACAATTGCAGGGCTCAAACCAAAAACGCCAACAGGCGAAAAGCGAAGGCGAACACGTGCTATAGCGGCCTAGGTAAACATTATTAGTTGAAAATAAACAGGTCAACCTAAATTTTTTATTTACACTTTTACTTAACACAGGTTGTGTTTCAATCATGTTAAGACAATTAGTTTTATTCAATAGTCGTCGTATACTGGAAAGATATTAAATCAAACGATAATAACACTGAAAACACAAAAATAATTTGTCAGCATGAACACATGACCGACAACTTATGAGTTATGCATACAGCGCTTTACGTCAATGAAGCAGCTTAAAATGTATGGTAAATTTAAAGCTTCGTCACTCAAATAATAGCTAAATACACAGCCCACAAAAAACAGCTGGTTAACTACAATATTTACTACTATAAATCACAAATGAAAATGCCCAATATACACAATTGTCGGTTAATTCAACCAATTCTGTGGTTAAAATGCTCCACCCATGGATGCTCCACCGTCAGGTACAGTAAAATTGGCGAAACACATAAAGTAATGATAACGGTTGCATAGCAGATTTCAACTAGAAATGACCCGAAATTGTTAAAAATGCTCCAACCAACAAAAATAGATCATTTTACCATTTTTTACAGTAAATCTCATATGTGTAGCACAGCACCAGTACAAATAACACACCAAAGTACGAATATCACGTACTAATGCTGAAAAACAACTAATTACACTAGTTTTCAGCATTTTCGATCCCGACCATTTGGCAGTCATTTCATATGTAAATCTCTTTGCTAAAGGGCGGACTCCACGGGTCGCCAAAAAATTTCTATTGAAAAAGTTGATATTCCGCAGATTCTTAACAGAGTCTGCTAAGCCTATGTTAATAACACGATAACACTATTTACTCTGTTGATAAACGTTTAAAAGAAACCTTGCGCTGATTTGCGCAACAACACTTTGCAGGATTATGAATATAACATATTAAATGTGATATTTTAATATATTTTTATTATTAAATGAAAATAATAATAAATTAATTGCTCTTACTGACTTTTGAGAATCTGCAGATTAGCGCAGTGAACGTTGGTAGCTGCCTCGAACTCGAAAAGGGTATTGGGCAGCGGTCCCTGGGTGGTCACATAGCACTTGGACACTTCCTTTTGCTGTGGTAGCTGTGATCGAAGACATAGTTGAGGCGAATAAAATCGAACTGATTGAGGGGACTGGAGTGTGAACGGTTTGAATGCTGGTCAAATAGATTTTAAGCTCCTCGCTTGTGGTTTGTGGTGACAGGAGACGCCACATGATGTTGCAGACCGTGCTCCGGTCCGCCGGTGTTCTCTGGCGGGTTTCCGAGTGTTTCTTATCCGCCAAGTCCCGCACCTCGCTCTTCACTTTCACGGCGTTTATTAAATTCAGCTTGCCCGACATAGAAAGTGCCCTTAGCCGACGCTTTCTGCAGGAATCTTTTTTAGCTGCGCTCATTTTCAATTTGGCTATTCAATTTCGCCGCACAAATAAGAATAAAATCCTATTTTGTACACGTCACGGCAAAAAAGAGGCGTTAACAGCACTTAAAGCACTTAACAGAGCTTGAACAAAACGTAGTGGCAAACGTAAGCATTTTTCGCGATTGGTAGATACCGAATTTGAAACCGAATTTTTTTATATAGAGTTTTTCATTTCGCAACCGTTTTCGTACCCATGGGCAGCGCACTTAAGTCCAAAAATTTAGGCCAAATAATTTGAAGTGGGGCCGTTTTCGAGTAATCGCGAAAAATTTAGATTTTTGATTGGGAAGAAAAGTAGCTTTAGAAAAATATGGATATCTTCGGTATCGGTTTATTCATTATGAAAAAGTAATGTTTTCTTGAAAGGTAATTGAATGCCCTATCATTTATTCATACACAACTTCTTAATCTGGTGCTCGACTTCGAAGTTATAAACGCTTTTATCGGCAACTTTGAATTAAATTGATCACTTTTTTAAAAAAAAGTTAGATTATAAGTGCGACTTTCACTACGAAAAAAATTGTGTAAAATTCATTTTATTTCTGGTCACCAATAACTCATTTATTAAAAATAAAACGCCACATATTTCATTACAATCCGTCGAAGAATATAGAAGTTATTGGCATTAAGGTACACAATGGAAGGTTTCAAGCGTACGTCGTAGGATGCATAGTTATACTTCAAACTATTCTATTAACCTGCTACTATGACCTGCCAAATTTATTTTGTAACTAATTAAGTTTTTTGTGATTGGCTATATCAGTCGCTGATACAATCGATCTGAACATTGCGTCTCAAATTAATTTAAGTAAACAGCCGCCATTTACTACTATCAAACAACTCTCCGAACTCTTCGAATAGCTTTTTCGCGGTTACTCAAAAACGGTCCCACTTAAAAATTTGTGGAATGGTTTTTTGGACTCAGCGCACAGTTTATCATTTCTAAATCGTTTAGATAAGTTATATGAATGAAAAATTATTTAGTTTTAACGTAGAAGTATCGGTGAATGCCAATTTTGTGTGTATCACAGCGTCAGACTCATTTGAGGCGGAATTTTTTGACCACACATCGAACACCAACTTGTAATTAGACTTACAGTCTATCGAAAAAAATCAACTTTGTGCAAATCGGTGCAAAACAAACTTATGCATTTTGAAAAGACCTTGAAACGACATTCAATGTCGCGTCAAGCACAAATCGAAACAAGCCGAATATATACACTATACTCTTCCTATCCCACTCTTTAAAAAAAAAATCGTTAAAAAAATTCAATTTTTAAAAGCTTCACAACTTTTTTAGTCAAATAGTTTTCTGTCCACTTTTGGTGCAAAATGAACTAAATATATCAGCACAATAATTTAAAACTAAAATATGGCGAATATATGTACGTTTTTATTTTCAGTTCAATCAATTAAAGTTGCACTTAATTTCCGACACAGTCATCTACATTCTCAAGCAAATATATTTCTTATCTTTAACGTCCCGTTACTTCTGAGTTCTCAATTCTTGGTTTAATTTTTGTGCATTTTCGTAACAGTGGGGCATTTTGGTACAACATATGGGTATATCCACAGCTACGAACGTCACAATCGTACGAATTTTTTAGCCTTTGATATGAAGAAAAACAAAGAAAAATTTTACAATAAATTTCCGCATATTGGTGTTTGGATAGCACTTTGGTGGCACTATATTTAATGTAAAAGCTGAGAGTTCTAAACAGTAAGGTCCCAAGATTCAGGCAGACAAAAAGGCACACGCAACGTGACATAATGCGGAAGTGCGTTTGTCTGCTTTCACAAAAGAGCAAAACTATGTGGAATGCGTTCGAGTTTTTTAATGCAACTAACTTAAATATGATCTGCAATGATTTAGCTATTTTTTTTTTTATATTTGACTCATTGAGATACGCAACGTGACATACGTTACGTGACAAGCCTTTCTCTAACGCCGTACTTCTGATGCTATTCATAAATTTGTATATGTAACCTTTTTCGTAATCATGAATAACATACAAATGTTGATTTAGGAACTTATATTGATATACATATGATTAGTTAGCTGCATTTAATGAATAGAGGTTTTCGGTTTTTGGTTGACCTTTCTGTGGAAATGCCCATATGTGAAAATATATTTTTTCTGAGAACGTTTTTTTTTTCCTTTTTCATCGCCTCGATTGCTTAAACGACACACTGTGCAGCGGAGGGATTTACATAGGGAATTGCAAACAAATGTACGGGATCGCAAAATTTGTATTATTTTGTAAACTTGTGTTATTAATAACTAGTAGGTACCCGGTGTGCGTTACTACGCCCCCTTTAGAATTTTAAACACAAAACGAAAAAGTGGAGTTACTTCGCAATTGATATCTATTCAATCGTCATGATAATCTAAGCTCAATCTAAACTCAAATGCTAAATTTTCTTCAAACCGATTGACCGACACCTCTTATTTACCCGTCTTTAAGTGCCAACTATTAAATCTTCATGATAATCTAAACTAATCAGTCAATTTACCTGTCTACATTATGGTCTAACTCATACAAATTTTTTTTTTTAAATTTCGTGCCTTTTTTTACCGATCGATCTAACCATTTACGCGTCTACAATTGAAATCTATCAAATCTTAATGATTCACAAAACTACTAAAATTTTGCAAATTTCCATACTTATATGGGTTTTAGTGACCAAATTTCGAAAAAAATCTAAGCTCAAATGACAGTTTTCAAAATTTGGTGAGTTTTTTGACAGTTCGGTCTATATATATATTCACTTCCTATATTAACCCGTCACTACTGCCATCCATTAAGTCTTCATAATAATCTTTGGTCATATGAAATATTTGCAATTTCGTGATTCTTTTAACAGTTCGATCTCTACACCTCGTATTTATCCGTCTACATTGCCATCCAACAAATCTTCATAATGTGACCTAAGATTAGGCCATACAAAAATTTAACAAATTTCGTTTGTGTCCACGCCTCTAATTTATCAACGCCAGCGCTTTCTTAAATATTCAAATAAAAATTGGTCAAATTTTGGCGGTTTTTGGTCTATACCCCCTTTATATACGCGTCTTAAATTACCATCTATCCAATCTTCATAATTATCTTAGGTCTTTGCAAATTTCGAGGTTTTCTTTACCATTTGATCAACTTCTCATATTTGCCCGCCGGGTAAACGTCTTTATGATAATCTAAACTCAAATGAGAATTTGTGATATTTCGCAAATTTTTTGACCATTTGTTTCACATTTCCTTTATTTACCCGTGTACTCTTGCCGCCTATCAAATCTGCATAATAATTTTAGCCTCTTTAATGGGAAGTTTGGAAAATTCGCAATTTTTTGTCCCGTAATTGGCAAATTTTGCAATATTTTGAACTGTTTAATCTACGCCTCTTATTTACGAACTCCTGCGCTTTCGTAAATATTCAAATGAAAATTTGGCAAATTTCGCGGTTTTTGCTTTCGATCGCGCTGATCCCCCCGCGCTGTGTTTGTTGTTATTTTCTATTTCGTTGTGAGTTTAGCTAAAAAACGGGCTGGGTTGCGCGGGTATGACGGGCTATGTGGCCGCGCACCGCTGGTCTACACCTCTTATAGATGCGTCTTCAATTGGCATTTATCCAATCTTCCTAATAATAATGTTAGCCTTAATCTTTTCAAATTTTCTTGATTTTGTTTACCATTGGATATACACCTTCTAAATACAACTTCTGCATTGTTATATAATCAATAAGCCCCCTAATAAATACTCTTCAAATAATTTGGCAAATTTCACTTATATAGCCAGGTTATCAACTCTGTTTGCCAAGTTTAATCCGAATCCTTTCAGCTATTTGTGCGTGGAAGTACTTTAATAAATACTCTTATAATAATTTTGAAAATTTCGCGTTATTTTGGACCATTTGAATAGAAGTTATAAATCATATGTTCAAGTCCAGGTTATCCACTATCTCATCGCCAAATTTCATCCGAATCCGTTACGCCATTTGTGCGTGATTGATTAACAAACATACAAGCACACTGACATACAAACTTTCACATTTATAATATTAGTAAGATTATTATATTATTATTATTATTTGGACTCGAATTTGAACGCCGTCTCAAGGCGCTCGGCGACTGCACCCGCATATGGAAACGCGTCCAAGATATTACTTGCAATGAATCTGCCGAAAAACATACACCAATAGCTTCTTGCGCATCGCATAAATGAGACCACTTGTAATTCTCAAGTTCGAATTTCCTCATAATTAATAAAGGATGATCCATTTAGAAGTTTTTTTTTTTAATTACAAAAAAAAACAAAAGATTGAATTGGATGGTGGAATCTTTATTATGGCCTGAAAGAACTATCTCTGACATTTACTTTTAAAAGATAATTTCATTACGACTACGTCGTAAATGGTCCATTCAGATGGTCCAATTTTGGATAACTCTTTCCAGCATTGCTACGGGTATCTCGCGAATACCGCGAGTAATCTTGGCTTCCAAGTCTTGAATCTTAGCTGACTTATCGACGAAGACATCCGAATGAACCATTTAAGGCGAAGTCGCGGTCAACATTTGAATGAAATTATCTTTAAAAAGTAAATGTCAGAGATAGTTCTTTCATCCCATTATAAAGATTCCACCATCCAATTAAATTTCTTGTGTTTTATTTTGTAATTCAAAAAACTTCTTAATGGATCACCCTTTATTTGAGATTGTTGCCTGTGTTGCCTATTTTTCGGCTTTTCCTTAAGGGCCACATCATGCGCTGTCAACTAACATTATGTTAATAAGTTAACATAAATGTTCTGTGCTCCGTTTATTAACATCAAGAAAGGCTATTAAACATTTCTTCCGCTTAGTAACGGGTATATCAAAGTCGGGCAGGGCCATCTTAAATTTACGCTCCCGTTTTGGTTTATTTTACGTTAATTTAGCTCTAAAATACGTTATTTTCCTTCTGCACTTGCTGAAACAAATGAAGGAACATAATAATATGATTTAGATTTATTTGACCAAAAATACCTGGTGCTGCAAGTAAAGCAAGACATTTGATTTTAAATTGACTTATCCTGCTAATTTCTATGGTTTACATCTGATCTTCTAGAATTCAAATATTATCAAACAAACAAACAATAATTTATTAATTTTAAGATCTAGTTTGCAAGTGTATTTTCAATTTTTCCCTAAATTGCGTTGCACTACTGCTATTCCTTATGTTGGTTGGTAGTTGGTTCCACAACCTAACAGTATTAACAAAGAATTGTCGCTCCGAACTAGCAAGTTCTCTAGTATTTATATTTCTGCCTGACCAGTCAAAATGGAAATGGTTTCAAATAATTCCTTGTACTAACTAATGTTTTGTGTTTGTTTAATTCCAGGTATAACCACAGCTTTAAGCCTAAGAAGGTAAATATTTACTCCCATTGAAATTGTCCCATCAAATTGAAATTCTCGAAATACTCGGCATTGTTTACGATTTTGTGTTATAGATGGCTTATTTAGTTTGATATAAATTGATTGATGCGTTTGGACTATTACGTGCCAAATTTGCATTGATGATTTTTCTTCTGATTATCCGTTTCTTTGTGGGGTTGTCAAATAATTGATTTTTGGCCCATTCCAATTTTACGCCTACCCTATTGAAAATCAGTAGGCGACTTTGAGAACTAAATTCATTTGTCATTCATTATCAAATGGCGCTTGACTAACAACAGTAAGCATTGTGCAAACATTTTTAGTGTTAAACTTTGTTTTTGTTTTTGTTTTTTTTTTTTTTATAAACTTTTGCCTTTTGTAACAACGTTAACATTTTGTTGCCCATCCCAGATACACATTTGTTGTTGTTGTTTTATTTTTTTTTCTTGTGTTCGAACTCAACTTTTGCTTAGGTAATTTGCCAGGAACGCCTTGAAAAAAAGCGGTGGGCGTGGCTTGTGGAAAAAGTTTTGTCGCCTGCTGCCAGACTTGCCAAGGGAATACTGGCAAAGGCGATTAGCAAACAAAAACTCGAGTGCAACATATTTTTTTTTGATTTTTTCGCCAAAGTTTTTGCTGCAGCACACATCAACTTGGCAAGTTTATGGAACACTCCAACTTAAAGAAATGTTATGCTAACATATCGAAACGCAGCAGCTTTGTTCAATTCTCTGGGTGCAGCCGGATGATTGTCAACGTCTTCCATTACAATTTTTCTTTCTCGGATTTTCCTATGTAAGAACATTTTTGACACATTTATCGTTCATCAAAGTAGAAACAGAATGCTTGAGCATTTGCATTACGCAAAACCAATAAAAGAAACGAGAACGTGAGAATGCCAAAGTGTTATGTGGGGAACGGATACTCAACCAATTGGCATCACTCTTTCGTTAACCACACAAGCACACAAACATTTGCCCTAGTGGAATACGTCATCATGCTTGCTCCTGTCCTGAGTCCTTTGGGTCAATTTGCTGTTATTTTTTTTATTTATGGTAGCAAAAAGCCAAAGGTGCTTGTCCCCCCGGAAGTAGCAACAACAACATCAACATATATATCAACAACTATCAGCGGTAGCAGGCAAAAACTTTCAACCAATATTTATTCAGTTATTCGCATACCCTTTACGAAAAGTACAAAAGGTGTGGTATGATTGTAAGCATCATCGATCCTAAAAAGTTCTAAGTAGAGTTATCGATGAAATCGACAAGAACTTTCAGCATCCGAACCATTTTCCAAACACCACTTATAAATAATATATAATCCAGAGAGTTCGCTTTGATAAGACGTGCCAATATGTATAGGAAAAACGTTAAATGATATTACGAATGAGATAATATTTCGGGGAAAACATTGATTGTATAACAAAACCACAACATGTTATAACATGAAAACAGCTTAAACATATAGTTTATATCTTTCTTTTTACGAGTTCATTTTCATGTGTCTCACAAAACAAAATCCACATGTTAATATCCTCTCTCTTCTGAAGCTATTCGTACCGAGACCGGTTGCAATAGAACAAAATCCATTTTACTGTTTAATTGCTATTAGGAATCACTATAAGGAAATAGTGATGACACTTTAGGAGGCAAACTTTTGACTTTTATTTTTGGTCTATGAAATCGACCACTGGGCACTGGTCCGAATGAGATTGGCACTAGATGCTAAGACTATTCAGGGCTGTTTCGGTTTTCACTTTCGACAAACATTGTCGAATTCGAATTTGTTAAATGTGCATACAAATGTGTATACAAATTTATTGGGTTAGTCATATTAAAACGTTTTAATTTAAATCCGTCGGGTAAAGAGTAATTAGAAACCAAAGGTTTGCTACAGATTTCCTTGATTGTTTAACAAAAAAAGAATATGTAAAAAATTCGAATTCACTTTAGTGAAAACTGGAACATGCCAGATTGTCTTACGTTATAAAAAGCATTGCTTGTTGTTCGGTGGAGTGCTAAATGTACAAAAAGTGATTTTTTTCTTTATTCTTAGGTCAATTTAGAAATTGTTAGTGAACTTTGTTTTGCATTTAAGTCTTTAATTGATTTACAAAGAATTTTTTTGTTTAATGTAGCCGGGTGTTTTCCAGCGAGTGTGAGCCTGTTGTGCGGGAGACGTGGGTTCTATGCCGCCTCGGAACATCTAATAAAAAGTTTATTTCTTTCTTTAGAAAAAACTTTAACACATCCGGTCAACATCACCAGCAATGGGCACCAGCTGTAAAGTAACTAGCCATGAAAAAGCTACTCAAACTTTGCCGTTCGGATTCGGAGTTTAACTCTAGGTCCCTTCTCTTGTGCGAAAATTATAAGCGCACACGCCAAGAGATTGAGAGAAGCTCGGCTTGTGCCCCTTTGGGC
The DNA here is from genome assembly GCA_037044535.1 of Lordiphosa magnipectinata. Lineage (NCBI taxonomy): Eukaryota > Metazoa > Arthropoda > Insecta > Diptera > Drosophilidae > Lordiphosa > Lordiphosa magnipectinata. The sequence continues at coordinate 68,550 of JBAMBO010002638.1, read as the reverse complement.
TGTGTAAAGTCAATTACTTATGTTGTTTTGTGTGTCCAGAGATTTGCAGTGTAAGCCAAAACTAAAAAGTAAATCGAAAAAGTCAACCTCTCTCATCTTCGTCTTTTCTGTTTTTGATCGTTTCGCTTGGACTTGTGGTTTCTGTTATGTATCTAGTGCAGGGTTGATCAACAAGAGCGAGGCCAAAAAGTAAAAGTGTATTAGTGTGCGAAAATAAAGCGCCGTGAACGAGCTTCGACCTGACCGCATTGAACGCTAACCAGCGACTGAAAAGCTGTTAACTCTCTTGGCCACAGCTTTGGCATGTGTTTGGCTCGTGTATGTGTAAATAGCGGAATGTCTTCGGAGACCAAAACTCATCTAGTACCAATCTCGTATGGACCGGTGGTTTACAAAAAGTAAAAAGAGAGCAATTTCATTCGTAATAGACAACTCGAAACCGAAACGGAATTGCGTTCGATTTACTTTTCAATAAGAAGTGGAATTGAGAACATGCCTGTATGTATAAAGTGGTGAAGATCGGATAATCGAGAAAACAAACAATTATGCACACTTTATTGCCTTTTTTGCCACTTTGCTTTTAACTTAAATTGCTCAGATATTTACAAATTTTGGGGAGAACAGAGTATACAATAGTCGGGCTTGATCGACTTTCTTACTTGTGTTTTTATACTCTTGCAAAGGGTATTATAATTTATACCAGAAAATTGCAACGCATAGAAATATTCATTTCCGACCCCATAAACTATATATATTCTTGATCAGGGCGACGAGCTGAGTCGATTGAGGTCTGTCCGTCCGTCCGTTTGTCTGTCCGTCTGTTTCTACGCAAACTAGTCTCAGTTTTAAAGCTATCGAGCTGAAATATTGCACAGAGTCTTCTTTTTACTGCACGCTGCTAATATGTCGGAACCGACCGGATCGGATGACTATATCTTATAGCTGTCATTGGAACCATCGGTCGGAAAATGGGTCTTACTGAGAAAAACTTTTTTGTTTTTAATGTTAGCGTCCTCAAACTCGTCCATTATTAATATTATATGCTTTCAAATAGATTTGCAAGTTTTGATCAAAAACGTATGACTATATCTTATAGCTGCCATGGGACCGGTCGGTCGGAAAATGAGTCTTAGTGAAAAAACTTTTTTGTTTTCAAGTAAATCGTTCTCGAGGTCGGTGATTCTTAATATTAAACGCTTTCAAACTAATTTGAAAAAGTTGATGGACATCGGGTGACTATATCTTATGGTTGCCATAGAACCGATCGGTCGAAAATGGTTCTTAGAAAGGATTTTTTTTTGTTTTTAATGTTAGCGTCCTTAAACTCACTGATTACTAATTCTATTTGCTTTCAAATATATTCGCAAAATTTGGTCGAAATCGGATGATTATATCTTAAGGCTGCCATAGGACCGATCGGTCGGAAAATAAGTCTTAGTGAGAAAAACTTTTTTGTTTTCAATTTTATCTTTCTTAAACTCGGCGATTGTTAATTTGATATGTTTTAAAAAAAAAAATCGCGAAATTTGATCGAAATCATATGTTTATCTGTCGGAAAATGGGTTTTAGTTATCAAGATCAAGTATATTTTAAATTTTGCCACAGCCCCGGTGCGCTCTCTTAGTTTCTATCTCTCTCTCTCTCTCTCACTAAGATTGCCTCTCTTGAGTCGTGAGCACATGCGAGGGCAGTAAGGGTACAGAGTATGTCAGAGTCGGGCTTGACCGACTTTCTTTCTTGTTATGTTAGCGTTTTTAAATTCTGACATTTCAAAAACAGCATTTGCCAGGGTATAAGAACTTCGGCACAGACGAAGTTAGCTCGGCATTCTCGTTTTATTTTTTTGTTTTCCTTCGTTTGTTTATTATTGTGCGTCGGCTTTGTCGGCCGATGTGCAAATAAAACATTTCACATATATGCATATGCAAGTGAGCTCAGAACTGGCACAGGCCCCTGCCCAGAGTCCATGGCAATGGCGTTGTCTGTTGTCGACATCGTCATCGTCATCGTCTGTTGTTCGTTTAGTTGGTGGCCAACTCGGCTATTTGGGTTGCATGTCTGCCAATGACATTTACTTAACGGACTGCTCTCTGATGCCAGGCCAAGTTGGGCAGGTCAGATTTCCTGAGCCATCTAAATGCTGCTTCACAATATTTAATTTATTAGTGAAAGCATTCTTAAGGGCTTTCTGAAAAAGACACCGCATCGTTGATTCTGGAAGGAGTGCATTTTGATTTTGGCTAATTAGTTAGTTGTTGTACATACAAATTTAATCAAAAGTTATTTTTTCTACAATCATAACACCATAACATAACATAAGTTACGGCTGGAAAGAAGAAAAGCTTTAGGCATTACCAAGGGTTTTTGCTTCTACCCTTAACTACAATTTAATAATTCTGTTTGGTTAGTTGAAATTCATGTAATATAACACTTTTGCTCGCGGCATCAATGCTGATGATAATGATGATGATGGAGTGGGGGCTCCTATACGTGCTCCGTACACATGGGATTTTGCCATACATCCAAAAATATCAATATTTAAATGCCCAGCCAGTGCGCCATTGCGCCATTGATTGATAGATTCGTTAGCGAAAATATGTAAACTGAAAAGTGATTTCAATGCATTAGTTTCTGTGCTCGTTATTTGTTTGCATTTTGGATTAGTGTAGCAAATTTGCCCACTTTTTGATTATTGTATATCAAAAATAATTACAGCATTTGGTGCACAGTTGGCAATGTGATTAAACTGTTATCGTTTTCACCTCTAAGCGAAAATACTCTCCAAACAACCAAGAAACTGGGCAACCATTCATAAAGCTGTAGCCACAGCAACAACAACTACAACAGCGTTTTATGCAATCACCAGCCTTGTGCCAAAAAATAATAATAGTAATAATGCGCAAAAAAACAGCAACAACAAAATCAACAGAGAGAAACAACAACAACAGCCACGAATCAAAAATAAATGCTTCAAGTTTATATTTACATTAAAAATCGCGTGCACTTAGTGTTGAAAAATCAATTAAAAACGGCAGCGTCGCTAGCAATTAATGCAAATTGCCAGAAATAAAACTAAAGCCAAGAGAAAGAGCAGTGTGGGGGCCAGGGGTAATGAAATGTAAACATGCCGGCCAAGTTAATAAAAATATTTTTTCAATTGCAAAACAAGAAATAGATACAATTTGTTGTCGTACATGTGAATGCATATATTCTCAAATATTGAAAATGCAAATATTTTCAGAATGCTGTAAGAAATGTAAATAGTCGGGGTGTGTGTGTATGTGTGTGTGTGCGTGCGTGTGCTATGACAATCAATCAATTCGAAACTGTTATGCCAATGTGTTTTGGTTGTGTAGGCAATTGATGGACTCTGGATTACCCTTAATTGTATTAGTTACAACAATTTACCCTGATTGAAAATGATTCATATATGTAAATAGCTGTAGCTAAACTTTTGTAAAAGAATTGGATAAGGCCCAGAAGTTTGCAATGCCTAGAAATATTCATTTCCGAACCCATAAACTACACAGCAAAAAATAATGATATGATCTGGGGCTCAATGTTATATTTTTTCATATCAATAAAAAGTCGATATGACACACTTGACATTGACCTGTCCGAAAATATCAAAGTGTAATTTTTTGAACATATCAAAATAATATTTTTAGAGCTAATATTTTTTAAGATCAAATTGATATTTTATAATTTACCAATTGAACAAAAAAAAAAAAAATTAGAAATGGCAATATTTATTTTTTACCTAAGTACTATTATTTATTGTTTTATAGAAACAGAAAAAGAACGAATTTATAATTTTTTGACGCCGCCTTCATCAGGGATCGAACTCGGGATCATATGCACGTTACAAATTGGCAAGGCATCTTACCGCACTGCGCTATCGGGCATGCGTGTGGTCACATCGCTGAGAGCCTACTTATATATTTCATTGCAATCCTTGAAGTTTCGATGTGAAACACTATTTGTCTCTTTCCATTTTCTCAAAAAAATGATATAAGGTTGTCAAAAAAGTCTTGCGGTATTTCCGCAAGCTTGTCTTTGCAAGCGCGTAGTTCTAGTTGTATTCGTCGCATCGGTTCACGCTAGAGCTTTTTGGAAAGCTCTTTTCACGCGCTTACACGTGTTTGATTTATTGTTGTTTGTTTTTAGTCGTTCGTGAGTTTTAGCGTCGCAAACATGGAGCAAAATAAAGAGAAAATACGGCATATTTTACAGTACTACTACGATAAAGGCAAAAATTCATCTCATGCTGCCAATAAAATTTGTGCAGTTTATGGACCCGATACAGTTTCCATTTCCACCGCACAACGATGGTTTCAACGTTTTCGTTCTGGTGCAGAGGTGATCGAAGATGCGCCACGGTCCGGAAGGCCTGTCGTCGAAAATTGCGATAAAATCGCTGAATTGATCGAAAGAGACCGGCATAGTAGCAGCCGTAGCATCGGCCAAGAGCTGGGCATGAGTCATCAAACCGTTATAAACCATTTGAAGAAGCTTGGATTCAAAAAGAAGCTCGATGTATGGGTGCCACACGACTTGACGCAAAGAAACATTTTTGCCCGTATGGATGCATGCGAATCGCTTCTGAATCGCAACAAAATCGAACCGTTTTTGAAGCGGATGGTGACTGGCGATGAAAAGTGGGTCACTTACGACAACGTGAAGCGCAAACGGTCGTGGTCGAAAAGCGGTGAAGCTGCCCAGACGGTGGCCAAGCCTGGATTGACGGCCAGGAAGGTTCTTCTGTGTGTTTGGTGGGATTGGCAGGGAATCATCCACTATGAGCTGCTCCCCTATGGCCAAACGCTCAATTCGGACCTGTACTGCCAACAACTGGACCGCTTGAATGCAGCACTCATGCAGAAGAGGCCATCTTTGATCAATAGAGGCCGAATTGTCTTCCATCAGGACAACGCCAGGCCACACACATCTTTGGTGACGCGCCAGAAGCTCCGGGAGCTCGGATGGGAGGTTCTTTTGCATCCACCGTATAGTCCGGATCTCGCACCAAGTGATTACCACCTATTTCTGTCCATGGCGAACGAGCTTGGTAGTCGGAAGTTGGCCACAAGAGAGTCCTGTGAAAATTGGCTCTCCGAGTTTTTTGCCAATAGGGAAGCGAGCTTCTATAAGAGGGGCATTATGAAGTTGGCATCTCGTTGGGAACTCGTCATCGAACAAAACGGCGCATATTTGACTTAAATCGCATTATTATAACCAATTTTATGAACAATTGAAAATTCAATAAAAATACCGCAAGACTTTTTTGACAACCTTATATTTGACAAAATGTCAAATTAACCAGCCCATATCAAATTGATATGGATATTATTTTTTTTCTGTGTATACATATATTTATTCTTGATCTGGGGCGACGAGCTGAGTCCATTGAGCTTTGTCCGTCCGACTGTCTACGCAAACTAGTCTCTCAGTTTTAAAGCTATTGAGCTGAATATTTGGACATTTGCATTTTTTTTTACTGCACGCTGCTTATAAGTCGGAACCGACCGGATCGGAGGACTATATCTTAAACATATGTATAATGTGGTCGAAATCGGATTACTTTATCTTATGACTGCCATAAGATAAGGGGCTTACTCAGAAAATCGTTTTTATTTAAAATTGTATCCTTCCTCAACTCCCTGATTTGTTAATTTTGATCGGAATCGTATGACGATCGTTCGGAAAATGGGGTTGAGTAAGAAATAAATTTTGATTTTAATGCAAGCGTTCTTAAACTCGGATATTTTCTAAACAGCTTTTGCAAGAGTATAAAATCTTCAGCACAGATGAAATTAGCTTGACCTTCTTGTTTTGACTCCTACTGTATAACTATTATTTGTTTCAGGTTTCGTCTGTGGATTCTACTATTCATCCTGTTTTCTTTATTTACTCTTTTCTTTGGGTGCGTTCAGACACACTGGCAGGTGGCCGTATTTTTAGGTGCCAGTTGATGCCATACGCGTGTGAACACCTGCCAGAGGCAGTGCCAATTGACTGGGGCCATATGTGTTCAGAGAAATCTGTCAATATTCCCATATATGTTACTTAGTCTGGCAGTCTGCCAGATAACTGGCATAAACAAGAAAGAAAGTCGGTCAAGACTAATTATAACATACTCTGTGTAAATAAAACAATTATAACATACAGATTCTGTACCCCCCAAAGTTGTATATATCTGTGCTACTAGTGTTTGGAAGTACTTAGGTACAAATACCTTTTACCTTACCTCGTTATTTGCAAATTCGAGTACCTTTTACCTTACCTAGGTCTAAATTTTCATTTACCTTGTCAATAGGTAAGGTACTCCGATTACATTATAACGGAGATGCTGCTGCGCTCTGCCATATTGAAAAGAAAAGTATCAGGGACCTGTCTGTGGCTTTTACTGGACGTCCGGTAAACATTCCCTGTTCAAAAACTCTACGATCCATGCTAGATAATAGGAAGGCGGGCTATCAGCCGAGCTCGCATTTTCACTTTCGTAAACCTTTTGCGATTTTCAGAAAAACTTTGTACTGAAAAACGGTTTTAAATCGCAAAATTGTACATTACACTAGTGAAAATGGGAGCACGGCTGTATAAGAAAAATATCGCCGGTTTTCTTCAAAATACTCATTTTATATGTACGACTGCCGATATCTAGAGTTGCAATAACAAAAGTTACTTTCGTGTAACCGGCCACTATATAGATAGCAATCTTCATGGTCATTCTCTCGTGCTCGCATATAAGCAAGCGTGTGCGCTTTTCCCACACACATGAAATAATTTCTACTATATTAGCTGAAGTTCAAAGCAAATACCGACTTAGAAATATCCAATTGTTAAACAGTTACAGAAAATGTATCCAACTTCTGAAAAGCATTTAAAGTGTACAATTTTGAAGAAAACACGTGAAGCCCGAGTTTTTAGACGATTCTGATTGATGGGTTATTTTTCCCAGGCACTTTAGATACGCATCACACGCTTTCAATTTAGTTGTTATGAAAGATGCTGAACAGGTTCTACCAAACACATTATTCAAGCGGTTGTACAATTCTTCCTTAGCGAAAGAAACGGCAAGTTGGAATGCTGTTAGCAGATCCATAGTAGTAGCAGATGAAGTTCAGAACACCAGATGGAACAGTTTTTAAATTCAATGAATTTGGGAACTAAAACACAATTTAAAAAGTGTTTGTAATACTTAAAAAAAAACATTTACGCTATTTACTTTGTTGTGCACATTGGTAGTTGGGTAAAAGTCTAAGCATCTCCAGCAACAATTTACTCTGAACAAATTGTGAACAGCTTGACTAGGAAAATTCGGTCACTTGTGTTCAAACTGATTTTGAAAAGAATGTGTGATCAATCATATGTATATGCACATTGTAAGGAGAAAGCGCAAACTTCAAAAGAACCATGGATGACACCCAAATCATATCTTCAGGAAAAATCATTATAAATCGCGGTCCATTGAGGAATCTTTTTGTTTTTGTATCTTTTGACATTCAAATAACATCTCAGCCCATCGAGGGATATATTTTTCTTTTGAAACATACCACACCAAAAAGCAAAAAATTCTAAACAGATACCTAGAGGACCTAATGGGGCGAAAGAAGTTAGGTAAAGTTGCTGACCGGTTTAACGTGGCGAAACTAGCGCGATCCCTGCTTCCTGCGCCTCAAGTCGACTCACTTCACCTCGTTAATGACCCCCGGTCACAAAGTGATGCATCCGCAAACCGCACACCAGAGAACTGCAACGATCAACATTTTTTCGATCATACCCGATCATTGATTCAGATTTTTTGTGACGCAAAACTTTGCTTCAACAAAAATCATATGATCGTTAGTGAGCGTGCTCGAAGCGGACAATCAGTTCGAATCACTCTCGCTTGTTGCGTACATGATCGGGTTTGATCGAACATTTTGTGTGAGCGAACAAAGAACGATCGCGAATGCTGCTGGCATTCAGCTCGATCACAATCGTGATGGATCGTTCGCGGCCGATTCGGTAGAACTCGAGCTAGTTAAGACTGGTACGAAATAACCAGTTTGCTGTTGATATTTGTTGGCGTAACTATCATAATTATGGAGGGCGAATCGACGAAAAGTATTGCTGACAACATAGCAAATGGCAATTATACTTTATCAGGCCAGCTCAAGGGAAGAAGCTTTATCTGGAACATCCTTACCGAAATAGTAAAACCGTACAGCACTACATTAAAAGAAGAAAGAAAGCAGAAACATGTGTTCCTTAAAATTTTTAATTTTAATCATTGCATTACTTTTGTTCCTTAATATTTTTAGTTTAAAGCATTACATTACTTTTGTTCCTTAACATGTTTAAGCATTACACATAAAATAATAATATTAATATAAGAAATAAATGAAATATTAGGTTTTTGTTAATTTTATGTATCGCAACTTGTTTCCTTTAAAAACACAAACAAGTAAATACAAATTATATACATATGTACATATTTCTCAAAGCAATTTTCGATCTGATTGCTTCACTCACGATCAATTCAATCGCAATATGATCGAAGTCTGAGTTTTCATGCATCGTTCGGATCGATCGTCTTTTTCTGAACGATCAGTTGCAATCATCATGAGCGAACCAAAAAATTAGTCTCGATCACCAAGCAGAGCGATCAAGCCAACTGAATAAGATCATTTCGTGTTGTGAACGAACCTTGATCGAACATTTTGCTTTAATCCGCTGAGTGGAGTTGCAAAGAGTTTGAGCGAGGCTGATTGAGCGTGATCGACCATACTCGTTGCAGCTCTCTGGTACACACCACCGTCAAAAAAACTCCGCCAAAGACAATTGCGACAACAATTAAATAAAATAAAAACAAAAATCAAGTAGGAACTCTGCGACGCTGTGGATGGCGTGTTGAAAAATTAGGTTAAAAACAGACTGTTGGTTTAGCACCTTCGTTAAAGTGTTGTGAACACCGGTGAACTGGACAAAACCAGCAGACGTTGCGATTCCTTGACTTCCTTAATCAATTTAAGCAATATTTCAAATTACTTCTCAGACACTCGTAACATAAGTTAAAACTTTTCTCTTTCAATAAAGAAAGGAGGTTATTCCGCCATTAGTTTTGGTTGGGGCATGTTACAGATGTGTCCTCGACTGCAAGAATATATGCAGCAGGGCTGCAAACCGGTTTTGAACCGAACCGGTTCGTACCCGATATTCCGACTTTTTTTTTTACTGTGTACCAAACACTGAACCTAACCACGATGAATAGACGAACCCGAACACGTTCCGAACCCAAGCTTTTGGTTCGGTTAAAAAAAAAAGTTTACACATTAAAATTGATTTACGTAACAGCAGAGTCGACAATTAGAAATATAACAATACGGAAAGTCGGTCAAGCCAGACTATCAGCCATGCTCCCAATTTCGCTTTCGCAAAACTTTTACGATTTAAAACCGGTTTTTGTACCAAATTTGTACTCTAAATCGCAAAATTTTACCGACAGCGAAAATAGGAGCATGGCTGTATGATACACTTTGTACATGCGAAAGTGAATTTATGTGTACACTTTATTGGGACACAGATGCTTTGTTCTGGCGATTACATACCTTTCCACAAATATTCTTTGTAACTTTGGTATATTGGGAAAAACATGCAACAGACACTAAATCAGAGAAAACTGGCACAAATTTTTCATCTTAAACATATACAGCTGCGGCAAAAATAATAGCACCGTGACATACATTTTGCTTTATTGATCATTTGTTTAATAACTATTCATATATTTAACTTGTTTAAGGCTTTTATTTTTACTTTAGGCTCTAATTTATCGAAATACATTGGAAGTGTCGTCGATAATAACATGAAATTGAAATATTTACATTAAGAATGTGAACGTTGAACATTTTAGGCGGCAACAAAAATAGCACTACTTCAAAAATAACTTAAGAAAACGAACAAAAAACGAAAAAAAACCGCGAAGTTCTGGAATATTTGTATTCATTTGTATTCTTCATCGATATAGTGTATTAATACACTTGGTTGTAAAACCTTTGGCAGCAATGACAGCAGCACAACGTCTCGTCATAGAATTGACCAAATTTTGGCACCTTTCCCGTGGAATACTGCTCCATGATTCTTGAATGATAGCCCAGAGCTCCTGATTATTCCTTGGTTTTGCATTGGAAACATATTTTTTTACATCAGACCAAAGATTCTCTATCGGCTTTAAGTCTGGAGACTGAGCAGGCCAATCCATTAGGTGAAGGGATCTGTCTTGAAACCACTTACGAGCTTTCTTGCTGATATGTTTAGGGTCGTTATCCTGTTGGAAGACCCACAACAACGGCATTTCGTATTCCGCATAAGGCAGCATCACTGTTTGCAAAATATCGCAATAGACATGTTGATCCATAATACCTTTTATCCAATGTATTGGACCCACTCCGTAATAAGAAAAGCATGCCCAAACCATGATACTCGTTCCACCGTGTTTTATGGTCTTGCAGGTGAAACTCGGGCGGTATTCCGAATTGGGGGGTCGCCGTACATAGGATCGAGATCCTCTTCCTCCAAATATCACGATTTTGCTTTCATCCGACCATAGGATGTTTCTCCACTTTTCTGCCGGCCAATTCAGGTGCTCTTTGGCAAACTATATTCTTTTTGCCACATGCTTCGCATTCAAAAGTGGAACTTTTCTCGGACTACTGGCACTTAATTTATAATCTTTTAAGCGATTCCGAACTGTACTAATGCAAGCCGATATGTTAAGCTCCTTCTTTAGCTCAGTAGCCGGCTTAAAGGGGGCCTTCTTGCACTCGCGAACCAGTCTGTTCACCAGCAAATTAGACATTGCGACTTTTCTACCGCGTGTTTCTGGTTTATTTTTATAATTTAAGGCATTACTAATCATTTTATTGGAGCAACCGACGATTTGCCCCACCTGAGCGTAGGTGTTGCCTTTCTCGATAAGCTTTTTAATGATTTCCCTCTTTTTGTCACTACAATGCTTTCCGCGACCCATAATTAATAATTTTTTTGAACTTAATAATAGTGTGGCGACTCGACTTTGCAATACGACGCATTTACTGTCCGCAGACACAACAACAATCATCATGTCGCCGAACACCTGCAGTCTGTTCCTCGGAATCTCAAAAAATCCGTTATCAGTGCTATTTTTTTTGCCGCTCTGTTTTGCACTTCGTTTGCTGAGATGCCTTATACAGAAAAAACCGTTAGCAAATTGAACATTAACACATTACTCTCAGAGAGATCACATGTAAGCCTATACTGTACAACAAAATTATTAAACCAATTACAAAAAAAAACAAAAGATGTATTGCATCAAAGAATTTTATATGACGCAGTGCTATTATTTTTGCCGCAACTGTACATATCGAAAAACTTCATTGCCAGCTTGCCATAAAGCTTTGCCTGCTTCGATTGCCCCCCTAAACCTCTTCCCTACAAACAAAAACTTCATGAGGAACTTCATAAATGCGGACTAGATACATACATTGATATGTATCTAGGCGTCAATTGTATACCTATTGTATTGTCATTTTAAATATATTGGGGAAAAACGTGCAACGAACCAAGGTTCGAACCAAAACCAACGCCCAAAAACATCGAACCTCAAATTTTCGAAGCTTAACCGTTGGTAAATTTTGGATCGAAACAGCAAAACGGAGGTTCCGAAAATTTGTTTGGGTTTGCAGCCCTGATATGCAGTCGACATCGTCCATAAAGTCATCCAACAATTCGTCCATTGCTAAATCAATCCAGTCTGGTGGACATAAATATGCAAAAGTCGACAACAATAAAACGTGCAGATTATTAATAGCATAATACGCACGCACCTTCAATCATTTCTGCTTTACTATTCAATTCACTTGCTTTCCATTCCAGAAGAATATCCCTAGCGGTTTTAGATGGCATTTCTATTTAAATAATTTTTTTTCCCAACAAATCTCAAAAAGAAAGCAGTCCCGCCTGCTCAAACGTCAAACGTAATAGTGCACAAATTTCGTGCACAGAGGGCTGCTCACAATACTAGTCAGGCAAACTTGCCCAAGTGCCTATATGCACAACAAAGTGAATACCCTAATTATTTACAAATACAGAAATTTATTTTTGCATTAATTGAATAATGTTACTGAAATTTTCGCTAAGGCTCATCATCTTTTCATCTTTGTAACGCACAACTTTGCAGCAAATTCCGTTGTAATTTAGGAATTTTTCTGACTTCAATTCTTGAATAATTTTAAATATTGTGATCAACTTAAAGATGCTCTTAAAAAATTAGTTTTAAACAATTTTCTTTTTTTGAAAATACTTCAAGTGAGGCAGAGACCTTTGCTTTAAATTTAAATGGATTCAAAATAAAAACAACAAAATTGTAACGTGTTTTAAAGGTCGTTGTCAATGAGAGTTCAAATACACAAGATTCTGAACACTTATACGATACCAGTAATGGAAGATTGGATGAAACTAAGAATTGTTATGAAAATTCTAGTATTGAATTGGAAGTCTTTACTTATCTTGCCGATTGTGGTAAATCTTTGGAATCTATACTTAAGTTAATAACTGCAATGTTGTTCATAAGTGTAATACCATTTTGCCTAGCTCTGCCCCTATTGAAAGAATTTTTAGCTGTAAAGGCCAAATACGTACACCAAAAAGATATAGAATAAGTGACGAAATATTCTTGTTATAAATCATACAACTTTTAAGCGGACTCCAGATCAATAAGTTATTATTTTGCTCATAACATTTCTAAAACAAGACACGCACAACACCACAAAAGCGGTAAGAAAATTGGGTACCTTTCCAATCGCTGGGTGCTACCCATCATAATTGATTGTTCTCATTTTAATTCATCTGATATTTATCATTCCTTTGGTAAATCGATAAATAATCTTGATTACTGAACAAACCATCCATCGACAAAACTATGGGAGATATGTCGTTTTTTTCCAAATTGCGGGGGTGGTAGGGGGCGTGGCAAAAATGTAATATAAACTTGATCTGCCTGCAAGTATAAGAAATATTTGTTCCATACATGTCAAATTTCCATCGCTTACCATGTCTGAAATTTTTTCGTTCATACGGACAGACAGACAGACTTTGATCTTTGAAGGATGTCCACACTGCCATAAGTCCAGACAGGCTTTATAATGCCTTTGTACAGAACTATTCTGATCGCTCAGGTTTTGTTTAACGTGGCATTTTCCAAAGGTAGGATTACAACCACGGTACCCTTATATGCACATGAATGTGCATATGGTACGGTGCGTCTGGAGTTGTGACGACAGACTAGCGCCCCCAGGAGACCGAAATCCCCCAGGTACCAATTGAATGTCTGCTCGTCGGGCATCACAATCCCCCTTGGTGAGGGGCGAGGATAATCTAAAACCTCTGCTGGTCTATGGGTCACAGCACCCGGCTGATACGCAGTCCCACGTCGAGCCTCAACTAAGACTCTACCCGCGATTTAGGTGTCAACCACAGCCACCACGATACTCCCACAAGGGGGCCGACCTCAATGAGTAGCCTTGGAAAACTACTCAACCCGTGGTACCGATAAGCTCGGTGGGCCCTCCCCTTTTGGCCCCGACAGGCACCGGAATGGGGAGCACCAGGAGGATTTTGCCAGTTTCGGCCTAGCCCGGGACTGGCAGCCCACTCACCCGCAAGGGATCCAGCAACAGCAACCTTCTCGCGAAGACAGCTTCCGCGTACACCGCTAGCAGCCTCATCCGCTCCTGTGTCTCCGCAACTCCAGACACAATCCAGACGCCATTCTCGTTCCGCACTCCAAGTCCATCGAGGTCTCGCAAGTCTGCATACAAGGGGCAGACACATAGCACGTGCTGCCAGTCCTCCAGATCCGCACCGCATGGACATGCGGGTGTTTCACTGAGATGCCTTGCGTGCAAAAATGCATTCAGCGATCCATGGCCAGTCAGCAAGAAACCAGCGCGTAGCGTAAAACCAAACTTACGCTCGCTGAAGACGAAGCTTACATCCGGGAGAAATTGGTGGGTCACTCGTCCGTGATCGGCACCGTCATCCCATCTGCGGTGCCACTCGCGCAGTAAGCATTCGTCCAGCCGCGCCATCCTTTGCATCCAGTTTAGACCCGTCAGGTCTTCACGGTGTAGCCAATCGCCTTCCTCCAGCGGGTAGTCACGCTTCAATTTGAACCTGACAGCCAGTCGCATGGCTGTTAGATCAAATGGGGGAGCTCCAGCAAGCACCTGCAGTGCTACAGTGGACACTGTTCGGCATACCGGTAGGCATCCAAGCAGGATGAGCCTCTGGCATGATATGAGCCGCCTCCTGGCAACTACTTGCTTCGTAAAGCCATACCAAACCGAGGCACCAAATAGTGCACAAGGCACCATGAGTCCGGCATATATGGTCCGCTTGTCGCGAGGACTGACACCCCAGTCGACTCGCAGTACGACGCAGCACGTAAAGACGCGATGTGCGGGTGAAAACTCAACCGCTCGCCGGCTGTGATGCCAAGGTACCGATATTTGTCAGCATATGGTAGGCTTGCTCCAGCAAACCGTACCAATGGCCGCCTATTCGGTGATAATGCACCTTTCAGCAGCATGACAGCCGTCTTGCTAGTAGAAACGGATACACCGACTTCTACTCCCCATGCTCCTACGATGGACATCAACTGCGCTCCTTTCCTCTCCAGTTCAGCTCGGGAATCTCCCTCGATGAAAAGCAGCAAATCGTCTGCAAATGCGCTGAAAACACGTGTGGTTCCAGACGCTGGAGAAGCGTGTCCATCACGAGGTTCCATATATACGGACCACTGACAGACCCCTGTGGGCAACCTCTTGTCACCGGAACAGTGACTTCTCCATACCTGCTGACAATACTTGCGCACCTGCCAGAGAAGAATGCCTTTGTACAGTAAGACTTTATATTCCAGTTGTAGAGGGGAACGGACTGTTGGCCTTTAGCCTTATTTGAAGTTTTTTCGAGTCTGTGTGTTTGCGCCAAGTGAGCCTTCTGTCGAGGTGGACACCGAGGTAAATAACATCGTTTGATTGTGGTATCATAATTGCGTTTAGGGATATCGAGGG
Organism: Lordiphosa magnipectinata; assembly: GCA_037044535.1. Classification (NCBI taxonomy): domain Eukaryota; kingdom Metazoa; phylum Arthropoda; class Insecta; order Diptera; family Drosophilidae; genus Lordiphosa; species Lordiphosa magnipectinata. Next base: position 53,458 of record JBAMBO010002638.1, on the reverse strand, counting down.
ACAGGTGCTTCTGTTGAGTGTGAACGTCACGTGTTTACACTTTTGCTCGTTAATTTTTATGCGCCAGTTGGCCAGCCACTCCTCCACGTGAGCTAGGTGGCTTGCCAAAAGTCTTGATGCGAAAATTGGACATCGGGATCTGCTTAGAATTGCTTAATTAGAATTAACTTAACTTCTATCATATTTTTTCTCCTTTTCATCCTTCCTTCCTTCTTCCTTATGCCTTTTTTCTTCCTTCTTCTTTCATCCTCCTTATTCCTTCCTTCTTCTTTTTTTTATTCTCTGTACCAAAGGTACACAGAGTATATTAAGTTTGTGCAAAATATGTAACAGGGAAAAGGAATCATTTCCGACCCTTTAAAGTATATACATTCTTGATTAGCATTAACAGCCAAGTCGATATAGGCATCTCCGTCTATCCGTCTGTCTGTCCATCTTTATGAACGCACAGATCTCAGAGATGGTAAGAGATAGAGGTTTGACCTGTATGGGACATATAGTTCTTATACTTGTAGGCAGATCAAGTTTATTTTCAATTTTTGCCACGCCTCTGCCGCCCCCTCAATTAAGAAAAAACAGAATATTTCCCATAGTTTTGTAGTTAGATGGTTTATACCTTTCAGAGATATTTAGTTATCAAGATTATTTATCGATTTGCTGAAGAGACGATAAAGATCGGATGAACAATACTCAAGTTATGACCAAAAGTCAGTTCCTATCAAAGGTTAGTTTTGAAATGGTTACAGTAGTGGCGCCATCTATTTGTCAGTTTTGAAATGGTCACAGTAGTGGCGCCGACTTTGGTTCACTTTCAAAAATCAAGTAGTGGCACCATCTATTGGTCAAGTTATGACCAAAAGAAATTTCGCTGCCGCAGCGCAACAGCAGCGCTGCTAGTGCAGGTACAGAGTATATTAGAGTCGGGCTTGACCGACTTTCTAATTTCAACTTTTACTTTTTGTTTTTAGAATTTAGCCCATTAGATCAGAGAATCTTAAGGCCCGCCAATTTTCTGGTCTTTAAGATATTCCCAAATTTGTCACACTTCCCCCCCCAACCAAGCCTCAAATGCCCACCCCATTTCCCTTTGATTGTAAAACCGGTTTTATGACCAGACGGCGCTTGGACTTGCTCAGACACTTTTAAATACAATAATTAAATGAATGTTTATGCATTGTATTTCTGCCTGCTTGTCGATTTCTAATGACGTCACTGTGACGTCAAAGCAGACCGCTTGTTTTTATTTATAGCAGGTGCGAGCGGCGAACGGCAAATGCCAAATTAAAACATACATCCAATGTCAATAATACATCGTCATACTAGTATTCAAATGAAGTTTGACAGGCATACGCAGTGTAGACACAGGTGGATTTGCTCATTGACACTGCCGCAGCAGAAGCAGCGCTAGCGCAGAGCCAGCTTAGTTAGAGGCCCATCCCCCTTATGGGTCAAATGCGGGCTCAGCCTTGGGCGATATGAGAGCTGATTGTTTGTTTTCTATAAATGTACATGTGCCCTCTACCTTTGTACAAATAAATATTTGGTATGAAAGAGAAAAAAAAATGGCATTTTTGATAAGGTCATTCGGTCTGCAGGGTAAATGAATCGTTTAAAAAGTGGTTTCGATCTGTTTTATGGAAACATTGACTTATTTACGTTTACATTTTTGAAACAGTCCTATTAAATTTCATGTAGATATGTCTTTCGACTTAAATTTTGGTAAACTTATTCATGTCCATGATGGCTTGGAACGCTATTTCATGGTCTAGTTGAGGGACCGGCACTTGGACTTACTAACTATTTAAGTATTTAACATTTGATTACTTTTTTTTTTCTTTTACATTTCCAATTTGAATTGTTGGCTGCGTTTTCAATTAAATGTGATTAATTTATACACGACCGCACTATTTACTACGCAGATTAAAATTCATTGCGGTTTTGCTGCTGCTGTCAATGGTTTTAATACTATAATTTAAATACATACATTCATAATTATGTTAACATAAAATAAATCAGCTGAAAATTCTTGACAATCTGTTCAAGTTTTTGTAGATGCCGCCCCACCAAGGTCTGTCACTAGAATTTGTTGTCTGAACAATTGATGCGGCCTATCCCACCAATCAACAGAATGGAGGCGTCGTCTGGAATGTATGTGGCGATTGCAAACGAATGAAACTGTTCACTGAGGCGCTAATAAAAATAATAATTGTTTATTCAAATTCCTATGCCAAATAGCTGCGATCAATATTGAGAAACTTCTACGCGCGTCCAATTGGCATTTATATTCACTTTTTGACAGATGAGATTTATATATGAGCAAACTTTCAAATTGATTTACACCCACAAAGATTAAGCAATTGCCTATTCAAAGTGACCCAATTACTTTTGTCGTGACGTGATAATTTTCGCACCATGCAAATTAGTGCGATAGTTTATACGCTTGCTGGGTGGGTATAACAGATTTGCCTAGCATATTAATGTGTATACTAAAGTAAATGTATTTTGGTCACAAGTTGAAAATGCTTAGAGAGAAGCAGGGAACAACTGCAGGGAAATCCACAAACTTCTCTGGTTTAAGAATAACATCGAATATACTCAGCGGAAGGGACAAAGATCAGGATGCACTTGACGTGATCTTGAATATCGAAAGTGATTATACAAAGTAAATCAGAATTGGTTTTTAATTTTGTAAGGACTCGCTCATAGCGTTATCCAAAATACTGTACACTAAGAAAAAACTAGAACGAATAATTTGAGTACGAACGCTCTTGAAAAAAAAATTAGTCGTTCTTGAATTTTCAAGAATTTCGCTCTTGGAATCAAGATAAATGCGTTCTAAACGTTCTCAGTTTGGTTTTCTATAGGCAAGGGGGGTGAGGGCAACTTAACTTTGAGAGAACAGCGTTGGAGTCGCTCTCGCAGAGAGTGAGAGCGCATGCGCAGTTGGTCGTTGAGAGAATGGCGTTGAACTCGCTCTCGCAGAGAGTGAGAGCGCATGCGCAGTTTGTTGTTGTGCGATGCGTACGAAAGGCAACTGCGTTTATTTATAAGTGTGATTTCGTCGCATCTTTTACCTTACGGAAGATAGCTGAGCTCGCTAAGCTGCCGGTCGCCTGTGTGTGTTTCAGTCTTTCCGAGGTACCGTGTTCAAGTCCCAGAAAAGTAAAAAAAAAAAAAAATCTCAAAATCAATCACAGTTTAAAACAAAGTTTGGTGGGGTGGTTGGGGTTGGTGTGGTTGATAATGGTGCGTGGGACCGGGGGAGGGAGACGAGACGGACCACGTCGGTCGGGTCGGGTCGGTCGTGCCTGCCTCTAAGCTTTTAAAAACCAAAAAAATATTTCTGACTAAATTATTGTGGGCATCAAAGGTCTTAAGCAAGCTTCTTTAGAATGTCAAAAGGTTTAGTCCGGAACTGCGAAGTCTAAGTTTCGGTTCGCGGACTGGTACGAAATTTAATCGAAAGCAAGGTTTTGGTTGAAAAGGTTTTTGCTTCTTTTTTCGGTAAATTTTATATTTCATATGAAGGTAGTATCTCTACTGTAAACATATTAATGGAATGAACTGGCTTTGTGCCTTCGCATGAACTAGTCTGAAGCACTCTAATTACAATACCGAACTAGTGCTAGTGGTTGAAAGGATGGTCACACTGGATGGATGATGCGAGCATAGGAAGAGGCGTTAGTGGATTGTGGAGTAGTAGGAGATGGACGCTGACCGAGACGGACGTGTGTATATAAATGGACAGAGACCGTATTGATAATGTAAATAGTTACTGTGTAAATAAAGACCGGAAAACCCCTAAGAGTCGCTTCAATGGGCCCTTAGAAACTAAACCGAACCGATCTTACGGTGTCAGTAGAATTTTTTTTGACACTTTTGCGTTAAACTTGCTTTCGATATGCCAGATATGGGGTCAACTGGCTTCAAAAGCAGAGCACGCAAAATATGGTCAACCAATTTTTTTCCTAATTGAAAAGGACAGGTCCAAATTTAACAGACTCGCTCACTCTCAACAGAACACTTGATTTCGTTTTTCTCGTGTTTTCTGTTTCATTATTCTCGATGAGAGAAACAAACGAGTCGGCTTTCAACTGCTGAGCATAAGAAACTGAGCAAAACGAGACAAGTGTCAGCGCGAAGTGTATTTATACCAGACCCGGCCAGCCATAGCTACCACGGATCCGAAGTCAGTCGTGTTTTTTACGCAAACGCGAGCCGAACTCTTGATTGTGTGAATCGGTGAACATTGAATTGCAATTAAAACGGCTGTAGTCTGGAGAGAGCTCTCTTGATCACCAACACAAGCACACTTTTTTGTCCTCTCCATTTGGCCGGCACTGATTTATACTACCGTCGGCCAGCGACAGAGAGGCCAAAAAGTGAGAGTTTATTATTGTGCGGAAATAAAGCGCCGTGAATTTGCTTCGACCTGACCTCAGGCTTGGAATCTCATACATTTAAAAGGTTCGGTTCGTGGGCCGGCTCAATGGGCCCATAAAAGCAGAACCGAACCAGCTTTAGAGGGCTCCGTAGAATTATTTGACACTTTTTTGTTAAACTTGATTCGGATATACCGGATATGATTGGTGTCATCTGGGCTAAAAGTGCTATAACCTTTTAATAAATAAGTAAACTTAACAAATCAGGTGTTTGACATACATGCATACAACAAAATCAGAGGTGTCCTCGAAATCTCTAGAGATTGGAGGATGCTAATCGCTTGGTTCAGTGGTTCACACTGTTTTTGAAACGCCGATTCGGTTCATTAAATGGTTTATGTAACTGACAGAATCGCGATTTCGGTTCGGTTCAGTGGTTCACTCTTAAGTTATTATATATTTTATGAAGGTCTGTTCTCATTATCGAATTTCCGAATATTAAGAATTCTAAAGTGAATATGTAGCTTTTCGCGCACTTTTGAAATTTAATTCTTCGAAAACATTTAAAAAGCTTTAAAAAATCCTTATATAAATACCCGAAATATAAAAAGTCTTAGTCCAAAAGGATTTTACACTTCGAAAACAGTTCATTATTCCATTAGTTTGTAACCAGGGCATTCACGGCAAGGTGCATAACTTAGTTTAAACGAAAGTCGAACTATATATCTTAGAACATGCACTAAAATTCCCAAAAAGCAAGTATCAGGTAAGCGATTTATGTCTGAAAACTTGTCAGTGAATTGAACCCAACCAGCATTTTCAAAAGTACGCCGCTTCGGTTTGCGGTTTGTTTTCTAAGCTAGAATTAGCGGTTCGGTTCAGAACCGGCTTGCATCCCTGTACCGAATTATCTCTAGTTGAGTTACTCTACTTGGCTTTGAATAGTCGGCTTAAATCACGTCTTCTGGTCTAGTAACCGAGCATATTTGTGTCTCTTCACATATAAAGTCAAAAAATTTCAATACAAATTGCAAGCGTTTATATGCAAATCTTCAGAGATGTTTGGGAAACCGGAAATTTGGGGAAAGCCCAACATTTTTGGCTGGGAAAAATACTTCAATTCATTAAGGAACACATCTTTAGTCATATATTTGAAGTCAACATGCGATGTGTGCTAACATAATGTTTATATGTTAACATCAACAGGGAAGGCTATTAAACATTTCTTCCCCAAAGTAACGGGTATATCGAAGTCGTGTAGGGCCGACTTTAACTTACGCTCTCGTTTGTTTTGCTTGACTTTGAATTGTATTTTCCAATAGGGTTGACATCGCTGACTCAGCGTCTCAGCTTAGTGAAAAGAAAATTATCACATGATTATCATATAATGTCTGTGTTTTCTGATTTGCATATGTGGGTTACACAAGTGGGCAAAGTAATTCTACGTCTACGTCTTGATTGATGTGCTGCACCAAGTAATCAAGCTTAATGAGCAATGATCAATTGTCGATTCGACAGCACCAAAAAGGCCAATGACTTTTGAGAGCTCCCGAAGGCATCGACACGTATCCCTTAAATATTGCATTTGAAACTCGTGAAAAAAAAAAATGAAAAGAGGAGGAAAAAAAAAACAGGAAAGTATTCGAAAAGAGAATGCTCATCAGCAGCAGCAGAAGGAGCAGCATTAATTCTGGTCCTTTCTGGCAACTTATCCCAAGTTGTTTCCTCACCAGAGTTCTCCCCCATTTTTTGCGTTCGTTGTTGTTGCTTTCGCTTCTTTTGTGTTGCATATAAAAGATTTTTGTTTTCTTGTGGTTGTTTTCTGTGTAGATTTACAGGTTACAGTTGAGCGTATTAGCTATAACTGAATTGTGGAATCTGCATGCAATAAAATCACAGAAGCACCGATACTTGTGCGCACCTCTAAACCATACCATTTGAAATGCCTAAGCAATTTGTATTTCGCGGATCAATCTCCATTTTAAGTTTTCTTAGTCTTCTTCTGCACCTCGTTAAAAACAAAACAATTCGGAAATTTGTTATTTTGTTCTGAGAGTATCGATAGCTTTTATAGATAACTTTATCAACAGTATTCGGGTATAAATTTGTTGTACCTTTTCACGTAATTTCCAATCACGTGTTTCTTTTCCTGTAATTTCATACTCAAGATTAAAAAGTTTTTCTTAAAGTAAATTTTTTAGTTGTTTTTATACAATTTTGCTGCCTTCAAATATGAATTCAATTGAGTTTAATTAGTGCAAGTTTTTCCACACCGAAAGTTTACTGGTTCGAGTCCAACCGGGGGCGCCAAAATAGCAAAAGAAATTGTCTTTTAGAAAAAATAATCAACCTTAAGGCGACTTCATGCGTTTAATATCACAATTAAGGTATCAAAATATTCGCCTATTTAACTTGCCAGCCATTTCGCATTTTTCTGTTCATTTGCAAGATTTCTTCCCTTATTTTCAGACTGGGGGCGTCCGCATGTATGCGGGTTATTTTTGGGGAAGTTTGTGTGTGCGCCCGCCATTGAAATGCAGCCAAGCATCTCTCCCGTTTCGGTTCCCAGTTGCCAGCTCTCGGCTTCCGTTGCATAAATATCATGCTACTTGTGCTCTGCATTCTGTGCAATTTATTTTATTTTACTGCCATCCAAGTAGTAAAGCTTCAACTTTAGTCTGTCGTGGCTGTGACGGGGCTTTAGCTGTTCTGAAATTAAATTCTATGCGAGATTTTTGGCACAGCTCAGACATGCAGTCTGCTGATTAACAGTGTAAAACTTTTTCCTTTCAACTTCAAAACCAAGTTTTTAATGTTCTTGTTGATTTGTCTTCGCCCCCCTCAAGTTTTGGGCCACGTAGAGTTGTGCTTTTATTGCCATCTTTAATTGCAGCTAATTGGTGTGCTGACAAAGTAAACATCAATGGAATGAAATTTCTGAAGTTCTGTGTATTTTTCCCCTTCGGTTTCCAGGGCCTCAGCCACATTAACAATCGATTGCAATTTGACAAATGCATTAGCTTCCACAGACTAAGAAGAATCATAAAAAATTGTGTATGTCAAGAACAAGGCGACAAGAAAAAAGAAGCAAAAAGGCCAATAAAAAATGTGTAATATCTTTTACCATAAACCAGACACAGCGACGCCCCAAAATAGGCAACACCAAACTTGTATGCAGCTGTAGATTTTTGGTCATCAATATTAGTGAGGCAGACAGAGCGAGAGCCAGAGGCATCCATTAACACTGTCAGCGCCAACGAGATTTATGCATCTGCTTTAGCCATGGCCCAATTATGACCAAGCTATTCGATGGGCGTGGCACTAGAGCAAATGCAAACAATTTTGTACGTGCGGCGCCCAGATGAATCCTTTTAACCAGCAGGCCATTTATTTGTACATTACCCGTGGTTATTTTTTTTCGCTGCTGTCATTTAATTACAACATCTAATTATGGCAAAACACAAATATAAGCCAGTAAAAAGTGAATCAATGTTTTGTTTGTTTATAATTATTGCACAGCTTTTCCCACAAGTTTGCAACCGCCACATTTGCATTTTCATAGAGCTTTCAATATAATTCCCTTTAGCGAAAAGTCGGCTCTGCCGGACTTCGATATACCCGTTATTCATGGAAAGAAATGTTAAATACCATTACAGTGATTCTGAGGGAGACAGCCGAAAGTATGCAACATTTGTTTAACTCGGCTTATTTATTATCCGATCTTTATGATAATTTGAGGGATTATAGATCTGGCAAATATAAATGTAAGTTTAAAATTCGAGATCGATATCTTAAAAAAATGTGGGAGGTTTTCAAAACTTGATCTGCGTGTAGACAATATGAGTCTAGATGTTAAATTTGGTTGTTATAGCTCTTCTTGTCTCTGAGATCTAGGTGTTCATACAGACGGAAGGACAGACGGACGGACGGACAGACGGACATGGCTATATCAACTCGGCTGTTGATGCTGATCAAGAATATTTATACTTTATATGGTCACATACACTTGCACGACTTTAGTATACCCTTTTTACTTTACGTGTAACGGATATAAAAAGGCCAACATACTTTGAATTCAATTAAAATAGCCCAAAATGTTTACTTGGAATATAATGAGCAAAATCAGGCAAAGCTTTACATTTAATTTTAGCTGGCTGAAAGTTGATATTAACATTTGAACCAGTTCAAACTTGTTCGAAAGCAGTTTTAAATCGGGAAAGTTTCCACACATCAAATTTCCAGTTAAAAGCGTAAACAATTCCTTAGAAAGGTTTAATGTCTAACACTCGCAATCTAAACCTTCCAGGTCACAGCCTTAATAAATGGTGATTTTTTAGCAACTTTCTTTTGGTCACACTATTTTTGGCAGCTCGGCTGTTTTCGTGTCGGAATGTTAGTGTCAACTATGTTCAGTTTGGTCTATAATTTAACTATGAATTGACTTATAGCCTATTTCCACTGGCTTCATTACTTATCATTTTCATTTCTAAAAATGATGCTGTTTCCATTGACAAATCTTCATCATTTTGCTATTCGCAATGCCACGTTGACAAAAACAGCTGAATGGTTTGATTTAAACAACAGGCGCCACTTTCAAACTCACTGGGAGTTTTTGCAATATTTACCCAAAAAAAGACATACCCGGCAGGAAAGCAATTACCCTGGGCGAACGCATTTTTAACGCCCTGAATTATCAGCAGAAAGCTAAATACACAACTTATTTTGACTAATTTATATTATAAACAAAATTGCGCCTACTTTTTAAATTCAAATCCACATTTTATTGGTGATGACACTTTCTATTTCCAGCGAGTAACGAGTAGTGCCAGAGAGTAGCGAGTACTTTTTAAAAAAATACCAAATTCCTTCGTGGGGAATGCCATAATTTTTGAGAAATGAAAGAAATGAAGGGCAAAATGCAACAACAATTTGTATGGAAGAAATGATATCATTTTCTTCATTTCTTGTCATTTCAAGAAATGAAGCTTCATTTCTTTGGTGGAAATAGGCTATTACAATCGAACAACGCTTGCAGATTATTGCAAGCTATTTTAGACTAATTTTTTGTGATGCTATCTTAAGGCTCATGACAGCGACAAGCCCGCAACAGTTAACGAACTGGAAGCCAATATTGAAGAATATATTCGTAACATACCGGCCGATATGTTGGAGAGAGTATGCCAAAACTGGACCCAGCGTATAAACCATTTGAAGCTCAGCCGCGGTCTACATTTACATGAAATCATCTTTAAACATGAAATTATATAGATCGTTCTATCGACTCACATAAAGATTTCATACATTTTTCTGAATTTTATGTATAATTTTATTTTAATCAAATCCAAAAGCTGCTAAAAAATCACCCTTTAATTTCTGAAATTGAAGTTTACAACCACTTTTGAACTGGTTCAGCCGGCGGATTCGGCTTACTTAACAGTAGATTAAAAAATTTCTAAGGTTCGGTTCTCGGCTCGGTTTCTTTTCTTATTGAACCTAACGTTTTCGTTCGAACAGTGGTTCATCGATTCTAAGATCTTGATATAATTTTTTGGTAAAATAATAAGAAATTGTGGGTTAAGAAGGACTTGTCTTGCCATTTTACAACATGACTTATGCATTATATATGTCGTAATATATGCCGAGTTTGAATATTATTTTAAAACAAAGCTCGCAAAAAACTGTTAACACTAACAGCGTGTCTGTGTAAAACTGTTCTGTTACAGACACAACGTAAAGAGGTTGCAAAAAGACATATTTAATTCTGTTTTGCTCAATAGCTGTTTTCGCTCAACCAAAGATCGCTTTTTTCGTTTCTGTTTTGCTCATGTCTTTCACTGACCGCTTTGCCGAGAGCCGACTTCCAAAGTGTCTTCGAAGAATGTAAGCGAGTTTGGGACTGTGATGCCTGTGTGTGTGTGTTTGTCTCAGTCAACGATCTTTGTACATATGTGTAGTATGGAGAAATTTATTATTATTAACCTATCAAACGAAGTGCAGAAAATATTAGTTTTTGGTAATTGCTTAACGCCTAAAAACCATATTTTTTTAATTATGTATTTTGTACATAAGCCCACCGACTACCACACGAACAAAACAAATAACACTTTTTGCTGACACTTTTTGTGTTATTTCAAGACAGTTTTTGCGTGAGCGCTCGCTCACAAGTGTTCCTCTCAGTTGTTATTGACGGTCTGTCTCGTTTGTTTTGATCAACCGAAAATGCTCAACAGAAAACACATGAGGAGGGATAAAAAGTGTTTTGCTCAGTGAGAGACCGAGTCGTCTTTGTTTTTTCCTGTTTTGTCAGTGGGCTGATCGCACTGAAAAAGTGTTGATGGTTATTTGCGAGCTCTGTTTTAAAATGATGATGCTCCAATTCAGCACTATAAAATTCTTATTATCCGGTCAATAAATTGTGATATTTACATATGTTCTGAAAAGCTTACTAAGGTTAAAGCTTTAAACCGAACCTCTTTCTAAGCAGCTGGGGACCGGTTCGGGTCCAGGCGCGGATGGCTAAAAATGTATAAGGTACGGTTCTGGGTTCGGTTCAGGACCGGCTTGCAGCCTTGCTCTGAACCACTTTTGAACCGTGTCGAATCCGATTCGATACCGGTCCTGTTCCACTAAAATATTCAGCTTCATATTTCAATCTACACACCTGATTTCAAGTCCAAGGTTCGGCCAAACCTAGTCAACTTTTTAAAAAGCTTACTGACTTATCGGACGACAATTCTGAAGACACTCACTGGCACTTGAGTCAGCATGGCTAGGAGTCTGTACATTACACAGAGAAACGATCAGGTATCTGGAAACGACATGGGCAGCTGGGTGTAAAATAGGGTGTTCAGTCTAGATGGAGACGATCTACTCGCGATCGGCTGATGGTTACAGAAAAAATTCCTATTGCTCATATTATTTCATTGTTTAATTCGGGCATGCCCAAAAGCATCATACGGCAGAGCACTCACCAATACTCAAAAAGAAAAGCACCAATACCAATAAGGATATTGTTGTTGGTCAGTTTGCTTGCGCGCGCAAATACCAATCAAAGAAGAGAACAAATCCGTTTTTTGTTCTACGCGACGCATACACACAGTATCGTTTGCATGTGTGTCGTTTCGTATAACTAGCGCCCTGCATGTATACGATCATTGATTTCCTAACTTCGGTGCAATTACAAAAACAAAACTTACCCAAAGAGCATACGGCTGGGCATCGCTGGATTAATTGCTGGTTTCATATTGTAAAGCAAATGTATACTACTTCAACATATTAGATTATTTGTTATTATTATATTTAGGGCCGTTTTCTCATGTTGTTGTTTTTGCAAATCTAGGTAGATTTGCTGGATTTGCTTTGCTCATGTTCAATGCTAACCATCTACTTCACCCTCATTGATTTCAAAACCATCTACATGCTAATGCAAATTAAGTATTTTTATGTATGCGAGCATATGGTCCCACTGCAAAATATTTGAAAACAAGAAACAACTGCTGCTAAAAACAGTAAAGTCTGAATTGTTATAAAATAAACAAAAAATGGAAAATATTGGATGTGCCTTTGAAATACAAGAACACCTGCAGACATTGCTGAAATTACAGATGCACATTCTGATTCCCCTAATTCATTGCTTAAGCTAAGTTTACGCATTCAAATAATTTGGCTTAATTTTGTTAAAAATAGCCATGATTAAAGACTTTACTTGATTAAAAACTTAAACTATAGTTCCATACGCAAATAATTTGATCAAATATGGCCGGAAAGTTCCACAATTTGGCCTATATAGCCCAATTTTCATGAAAATTTGTCCAAATTAATTGCCTGTGTGAACATAGCTTTCGACCTACTGCTTAATCTCCCATCATAGTAACAAGTCGTTCCAAAAGAAAAACCTTCTCCTCTGTAAAATTCTTGCTTTGATTTTTAAAATTGGCGCGCAATAAAAAAACAATAATCAGCCGAGTGCAAAAGTGCTGCCAACCGAGCATAATACCATTCCAGCCCTCCCGGTGTGACCGTGTCGCAAATGCCCGAATTTATAATCAACCTACATGAGACAACCAATTGCACAAATACCATCTAGTTACAAAATCTAGATGGATTTCGATTTCAGCAAAAACATGAAAATGAGAAAACGGCCTAAAGTATGTCGAGTTTGTTCACAAACCGAGCTATGTATAACTCTTAAATCAATCAAATGAAAAATAGTTTTTCCCACTGATACTTTTCCGGTAATTTTCGCACTCGCCAGAGTGTTTATTCTAAAAAAAAAAAGTTACCATATTTCGCATACTTAGATTTCAAACCTAGTTTTCAACAAATCGGATGAAAAATAGTTTCTTTCCTACAAAATTTTTCGGGCACTTTCCCACTTTCTGGCGCATTTTTCAACATCGAAATATCACAAGTCAACTGACTTTCAAATACTATCCACACAACCCCAGTTATAACTTATAAATCCATCAAATGGAAATTAGATTTTCCCTATAGATCATTTTCCGGACATTTTCCCACCCTGCGGACGGTTTTTTCCAAAAAAATTTTTTCCAACAATTTGTTTGTCGAATTACTCCGCAACAATAATCTTGCAAACATATTTTTGAGTCAATCGGATGATCCATAGTTTTTCCTCATACAAAGTCGGTCCAAGAGATTTGTTAACATAGTTATAAACCCTGTTAACACCGATGCAGTTGGCTTGAAAACAAATGGTTCAAATTTCAACTTTACTTCAAATCATTCTTTCATCTTTCTTTTAATCAAAATTCGTGATTTTCGCTTAAATTTTTAATGTGCATTGCAGATGCGTACACTTTTAATTCTCTAAAATGTCAGCTTCTGGGACTTAACACTCATGGGATTAATGCACACGGGCCAGTTCGTTAAATTTTCATGTGACATTGAATACGCTTCAGGAGAAACAAAACAAAAATGAAAAGCAAAATGTGCTAAACAAAAAGTCGCGTAATTGAGTTTTCACAGTTATCCTCTAACGAGTCACGAGAGAAGCTTTATGGCCACTGGGAAACTTTCGAATAATGTCAAATAAATAAATAAATAAGCTGAAGGAAACTTTTAGCTTACGCAATGCATAAAATGTGGAGAGCCAAGTCAAGATGCTTTGGCCAATTTAAGTGGCCGCACATTTTGCCAAATTAAATCCAGTTCAATCGTAAACCTTGAGCTGCTACTTTTGCTGCTGTTGCTGCCAGCCAGCAGCAAATCCTCACGCTGTTTGGCTTAAATTGTCTGAAAAAAAGGGTTTATGGTCATGACGTTTTATGTACTGACTGACCCCAGCCATGTTGATGATGTCTTGCTGCCGTTGATGGGGGCCGGATGGGTGGTGGTGGCCATCCAACGAAACCTTCGGCTGTAATCTACATAAAGTTGTGCAACCATTTGCTAGCTTTTGCCTTTGCCTTGGCCTCCTCCATATATTTTGTTTAGAAATTGTTATTGTGATTGCTTGCCCATAAGCTTGGGCCTGCCCGGCGGCCCCACTCGTCTGGCTGGGAATTGCTGTTAACATGTCATACGGTTTCCAAATTGTTTGTAGTTGGCCTGCAGCCAAATGTAAACGGGAACTAGAACGAGATTTTACATTGCTTTGTTCTGTTGATTAGAGCGCCTCCAATTTCAATTAAAATGTAGCCGCCAGCTCAAGAAATTAGCCAAGTCCAACAGGGCGAATGAGATTTGGTTTGGTTGTCTCCCATGCCCATTTCCTGAAAGGCAATTGGAAAAAAATGCTCACATTATGCCCGCTGTTTACAATCGAACGCCCAGCTTAGCGGCTTGAGGCTGACAGGGAGACATTCAAAACATGTTTCCGCTTTTCACCAACTGCCACAGTTCGCCCTCATCTGTTTTTCTATTTGGCATTTGCCATTGGAGAACATGTTTTTCCTATTTTTGATATGTCCCAGCGTGGGTGAGGTTCTGAATGCTTTCGCAGTCAGTTGGCTGATCGAATATGTTGAGTGTGTGTGTATGTGGATAAGTTGTGTACCCTTAGCCATTAGATAGTAGAAAAATTTTCATCAATATTTTCTTTTGCTAGATTGCGGAAATGCTGAAATTGGAGTCTTAAATGGGTACAGAAAGATGAGAAGTTAAAAATTTAGCAAAAAGCAATCCCAAGATTAAAAATTATATATATGTTGACTGATGTGAGGTAGGAACTTGAAATGATTAAATTGAAGTCGAAACACTGATACACATGACTGAGCAAGAGTTACTAAACAAGAGTCACTGAACAGGACTGACTGAACAGGACTGACTGAACAGGAGTCACAGCACAGAAGTAAACAATTGAGGAAAACATATCGGCACACTTATTACAGTTTTTTTTGGGTTTTGTTTTTAGATATATATGGCGTATTGAACGGATTAATGGGCCACTACGTACCCATCGCATTTCTAGACTTCAAGCAATATTTTAATTAAATTTTTAAGGCTTTTCAAAAGTAGATCATAAAAGGTTTTTTCACTTTGTTTAGAAACGGGTGTAGATAAATACAATTTTATGTCTTCCGCCATCCTTAAAAAGTACTGTTTTTCTTTCAATTGATGATAATTATGATCGGTTGACTAGAACATATAGCTCACAATGGAACTATCGATCAGAATGTCATTTTTTGTGAAATATTTAGGAATGTTCTCAATTCCACTAATTTTACAAAAATTAAATCGAATTAAACTCCGAATCGGTTTCTATTTCCTGTTCTCAATTCCGAATGAATGCGCTCTTTTCACCTTTTGCAATCCACGGGCCATCGAGATCGGCACTAGATTAGCAATGGCCCGCAGTGGCCGAACACATTACGCTTTTCACTCCGATACGAGCCGAACGCATGCCGAGGCGGGTGTCAAGAGAGAAAACAGCTTTTCAGTCCCTGAACAGTGGTCGATGAAGCAGGTCTGAGCTGGTTAGCGTCGTTTTCTTCTTGCACACTAATACACTATCAATTTTTGGCCTCGCTCTTCTTTACAAAGCATGCACAAGATCAGGGCCGGCCAACCCATAGCTACCGGCGGGGGGCCGTTGTCACTCGGCAATTCACACTGAATGCTTGCCGTAGTCATGCATCACTGAGTGTTAGAGAGAGACAGTCATATTTTTCTGTCCTCTCCATTTGGTCGCCCCGGAACTATATACATAAAATAGAAAACACACAAACTGTACGAGTGCGTAATTTGGCAATTACTTTTCATTTCTAATATAGCTCCAATAGATATTATATGTTATTCACCATGTTCAGCAGCACACATCAATCATAAATCATCAGTGTTTGGCTTCTGATGAAAGGTTCTGATTAAATTTTTGGCCAGCAATGTTATTGATTTTTTGGAAGTTTTGAACTTTTAACAACAATCAGCTGAATAAAGTTAGTAAGAGACAATTAAATTGGCACGACAGCTGTCAATAACACTAACAACTTCTGGAATCCCCTTGACTTTTTCTCAAAAATTTGTAGGCTATTTGATGTCTGTTGTCGTAAACCCACCAAGAAGATAAACATCAAACTCGAATATCTGGTTGCCAGATCATTTTCCTATTGCGAAACGGTCATTTACGAATAAGAATTACGTCTGTTTTGTCAGCAGCCAAATTACATTCATTCACGGCCATGCGAAGAAGAAACTGCAAATGTTAATTTTAAAAGCCACCACGGACATGTGACGAAAGCTTACTTCGTCGAATATTTCGTTAACGTGGAACATAAGTCTAGTGTGACCAGGCTTAAGCATAAGTTTGGGGAATTTTGTGGGCAAATTTTCTACATTATGCCAATAAAGATGAAAACTGTTTGTATATGATAGTCAAAAGAAAGCTGACTATTGACTTCGACTAATCACTCCAGCAAATAACATTTATTGTAGTCTTCTTTTTTATTTTTATTAAGCAAGTTCAACTGTAATTATTCTCCTACCCAAATGATGTTAGTTTCCTTCTCTTTTTTTATTTTTTTATTTCAACTTCAGTTGATCGCTGATGTCTTGCAAGTATAAGAAGGGCAACGTGACATTGAGTGGCGTCAATGTTAGTTCAACTGTTCAAAGTAGAACGGGTCCCACAGCCTATTTACATAGATTTTACAAATGTGCTGTTAAGCGTGACATTAACTGTTAATCGTAACATTAATTCTTTGCTGTAAGCATGCAAAATGTTTCATGTGGCGAAATCGTTACTTCTGTGTCTTTTTCCATTAATTTTTGTATGAAACTTCTCGTTACTTCGTATGTCCGTTGAGTCCGTAATGGAAAATGTGCACGTAATGGAAATGTGCACGTTTCATTATTTTGAAATTTATCTTTTAAAAGTACTAATTTCAGTGATTTTTTTGCAAAACCACAAAATCTGACGATTTATTTATCCACAATAAATTCTTTTATACATAAAATTAGTTATTTGTTCATTGTAGACAGCTGTGTGATATCAATTACAAATCTAACAAAATATTCTTACGCTGAACTCACATCTAAAACAACCACTAAATTTGCCATCATGATTGCACATCACATGTGTTGACGCAGATGGCGTATTATGGATTAAGTAGTTTTAGATAGTTGGAATATTGTTCAAGTTAGTCTTCAAAGTCTACTGTAAGTTAGTTTAGGGCGGAGCGGGAGCGCAATAAAACTCTCTGTTCGTCGCTCTGAGCTAATTCGCCCCGTTTCGCTTTGGAGAAATTTTTATACTCTGTACCGAAGGTACATAGAGTATATTAAGTTTGTGCAAAAGTATGTAACAGGGAGAAGGAATCGTTTCCGACTCTGTTAAGTATATATATTCTTCAGCATCAAGAGCCGGTTCGATATAGCCATGTCCGTCTGTCCTCTGAGAGAGAGAGAGAGAGAGAGAGAGAGAGAGAGAGTTTATTTAGTGTTGGGGAAATAGCGCACCGCGACCAATCATGGTCTATTGTGCCCCCCTAATAAGTTTACAACCCTCCTAGCAGCCCTATTTCCTGTACAAAGGTCAGGATTTTCATGGGTTCCAGGTTACTGATGTGGGTTGGGTGTAAGATGTGTTTCCCAAATCCGTTGAGTCTGCACCTCGCTAGAGCATCGCAGTGTGCTAGTATATGCTCGGAGGACTCCTCCTTCTCTTCACAATATCTGCATAGTTTGGCGTTTGTTATTCACAACTTGTACATGTGCCTCCGCAGTCTGCAGTGGCCAGTGTAGAGTCCTGTCAGGATCCTAAGGGCATTCTTTCCTTGTTGGATAAACTTTTTGAACCTTTTGAGGTTATGGTTCACTATTAATGCTTGAGCTTGTCTCATCCCTCTGGTGTTTACCCTGGAGAATGTTCTAATCGTATTCTCTTTCTTTCTAAGGAGACTTTTTATGGTGTGTTGGCCTATGCCGCAGTAGGGTTCCGGGCCTACCATTGCGGTGGCTGCACCCTTGCGTGCCAATTCGTCGGTCAATTCGTTTCCGTGGATATTAATATGATCCGGTATCCATCGTAGGGTCAGGTTGGTTCTGCTGCCTAGTTGGTCCAATTTGTTCATTGTCTGTAACACTAACTTAGAGGTGAACTTGTTGCTGCTAAGCACGCGCTCAATGTGCTTGGCTATCAGAAAGGATAGCTGTTTCTGTTATGGTAGTTCTTTCCCATAGTCAGGTCTGCACAACGGGAGATGGCACATACTTCGGCTTGCCTTAGAGAAATTGTTTGAATTAAAATAAGTTGACGTTAGCTATTGATCACGAGCACAGCTCTTTTTTTTTTTGCCCTCCCGTCGATCGAAGTGCGTAGTTATTTTCGCTCTATGAAAACTCTTGTGAATTTTCATGGCGCCCAAGCAGGGACAAGTTTGTATTAATTCAAACGCGTCTTATGTATACTATCGTTCTACAAAAACTCTTGTGGATTTTCAACAAGCGGTCAGTGAAACTAAGTAAATCAATTTTCAGTGATCGGCCATTTAAAGGCTTTTATTTTAAGGAGCAATGAAATTATACCTATGAAGTATTTAAGTTGAACCTGAAACCTCTTACATGACTAAGATTAACCTGTAGGTCTTAAAGGTCTTCTCTAATGGCAATCATCCAAAATTGAATCAAAAGTTTGCGGTAGACAATCCTGTTCAAAATTTTCTCACGCGGTTTTTAAGATTCAGAAATACTTGGTTTCTTATTACCTAAGCTTATCTCATGAGTCGCCACAAGCACTCGACCATTGTGTAGGGCAACTACTACCACATAGCTTTGAATACGCAAAGCTGAAAGCTATTTTCTCCTACCAAATCCGACTTTTGTTTTTCCATGAGCTGTTCACTTTAAGCTGATGGCAAATGCCTGTGCTGTGTAGTCGTTTTGTGCCTGGGTGGGGTCGTCTCTCACTCATGAATAGTTAAATCCGCTTTGCAGTGTTTACACTTGGGAAAATTAATGCTTTAGCAAGTTTATGGAATTGTTGGTTTATTTAAAGTTTTTTAGCAGATATATTTTAACACTCGCAGTCTTTGTAGTCGGAATTAATTAATTAACATACTTTTTCACTTTTTAATTTCAGTTATTACGGTTTTCAAGAATTGTTCTGGAACCACAACAACAAAATACTCTGGTAAGAAATTAATTCATCTCTATCTATTTACTTGGAAAATGTAGACTTTGAAAATACAAAAACATTAGCTCATGGAATTTCTACCAAAATATTTTGTGAATTTGTTGCTTTTCTGTGAGTGTAATGGTCTGTTATATTCCATTTTTTATTAATGAAATCTTATGGCTCAATGAAGCGTAAATTTCTTTAGCCCAAGTAAACTTTTCTCCAACATGGCATCCATTAATGGGCCAGCTTAAGACGCGACTGGGCAAAACGTGTCTGTTTTTGGTTCCTTCCTAAGTGGGCAGTTTCTCATCCATTTTATTGATGAGGCGTTTTATTTGTATTTATTTGGAGTGAAGGAGATCTGTCAGTCACTTGACGATTGGCTCTCACTTTCATAATCCCGAACACATTAATGAGACCCACCAAAGTGACCATGCTAAGTAATTGAATGTGGCTGCTGCTCTTGAGTTGAGAGTGCTAACTAATTAAATCGGGACAAAGTTCAGCAAACGGCTATCCCTTCTAAGGCCGTCGCAGTTAAAGCAAACAGTAAGTGCAAATCAAACCAAATAAAATACAACTGATGGCTTTGGCTATGCTCGCCCATTTATTTGGACCGTTTTAATGCAAACATCGCACTGGTAGCCATTTCTAACCGCAAACATTATTCGACTGTTGTTTGCTCACCGCAAAATGCTGGCAGAAATGTTGGTGGTTCTGCCAGTTTAAACCGTCGACTTCATTACAAAAGTGCTCTATTCAATTACGTTAGGTAAACGAAAATATCAGGACACATCATATTTTATGCGCCAGCCATAAAGTGTAACCCCCCCGGGGCCACACGAAGTCGTCCCTCCCAGCTGCTATTGCTGGTGCTGCTGCTTAAAATCCAATTTATAACTTGCCGATAACGCAACGACACGCACTTGGCATCCACCTCCCTTCACTGGCATTCTTCTCTCTGTGTCGGGATGTTTCTTAAATATTTAACATGCCCATCCCTGAAGCACATATATATCTTACTTTTTGTAAATCATTTATGCTTCGTGCTCATCAAAAAATGTTGGCTCCCTACTCTTTCTGCTAAATTTGTTGTTTGTTTTTTAATTTTTATCTATGGCATTATTTATGCTCTTCGTTTAAAGTCTTATAAAATGAAAGGAGGACCTGTAGCAATTTAGAAATTAAGTCCCAGGAGCATTCATTTGTTGTACCTATTGTAGGAATAATCAGTGGGTATATGCAATTGTGTCACAGGAGCAATTTCGTTATACCCTTGCAAATGGTATATCCATTTTGGCCAGAAGTGTGCAACGCATAGATATATTCATATCTAACACTGTAAGCTATATATATAAGGTTGTCAAAAAAGTCTTGCGGTGTTTTTTATTGAATTTTCAATTGTTCATAAAATTGGTTATAATAATGCGATTTAAGTCAAATATGCGCCGTTTTGTTCGATGACGAGTTCCCAACGAGATGCCAACTTCATAATGCCCCTCTTATAGAAGCTCGCTTCCCTATTGGCAAAAAACTCGGAGAGCCAATTTTCACAGGACTCTCTTGTGGCCAACTTCCGACTACCAAGCTCGTTTGCCATGGACAGAAATAGGTGGTAATCACTTGGTGCGAGATCCGAACTATACGGTGGATGCAAAAGAACCTCCCATCCGAGCTCCCGGAGCTTCTGGCGCGTCACCAAAGATGTGTGTGGCCTGGCGTTGTCCTGATGAAAGACAATTCGGCCTCTGTTGATCAAAGATGGCCTCTTCTGCATGAGTGCTGCATTCAAGCGGTCCAGTTGTTGGCAGTACAGGTCCGAATTGAGCGTTTGGCCATAGGGGAGCAGCTCATAGTGGATGATTCCCTGCCAATCCCACCAAACACACAGAAGAACATTCCTGGCCGACAATCCAGGCTTGGCCACCGTATGGGCAGCTTCACCGCTTTTCGACCACGACCGTTTGCGCTTCACGTTGTCGTAAGTGACCCACTTTTCATCGCCAGTCACCATCCGCTTCAAAAACGGGTCGATTTTGTTGCGATTCAGAAGCGATTCGCATGCATCCATACGGGCAAAAATGTTTCTTTGCGTCAAGCCGTGTGTCACCCATACATCGAGCTTCTTTTTGAATCCAAGCTTCTTCAAATGGTTTATAACGGTTTGATGACTCATGCCCAGCTCTTGGCCGATGCTACGGCTGCTACTATGCCGGTCTCTTTCGATCAATTCAGCGATTTTATCGCAATTTTCGACGACAGGCCTTCCGGACCGTGGCGCATCTTCGATCACCTCTGCACCAGAACGAAAACGTTGAAACCATCGTTGTGCGGTGGAAATGGAAACTGTATCGGGTCCATAAGCTGCACAAATTTTATTGGCAGCATGAGATGCATTTTTGCCTTTATCGTAGTAGTACTGTAAAATATGCCGTATTTTCTCTTTATTTTGCTCCATGTTTGCGACGCTATAACTCACGAACGACTAAATACAAACACGTGTTAGCGCGTAAAAAGAGCTTTCCAAAAAGCTCTAGCGTGAACCGATGCGACGAATACAACTAGAACTACGCGGAAATACCGCAAGACTTTTTTGACAACCTTATATATATACTCTTGATCACGACGACGAGCTGAGTCGATTGAGTTTTGTACGCAAACTAGTCTGTCAGTTTTAAAGCTGCACGCTGCTAAAATGCCGGATAATGCATATAGCTGACATAGGAGCCATCGGTCGAAAAACTAGCTTAAATGAGGAAAACTTTATTGTCTTTGAACGTCTCCAAACCTCGTATTTATAAGTTTTCTATGTTTTTACATAAACATACGACGAAATCGAACGAAAATCGGACTACTATATAGTAAAGCTGCCATACAAAAGATAGGTCTAAAAAAAAAATATTTGTGATAAAAACTTTTTTGTTTTCAATGCTATTGGTCCCAAACTTGTTACTGATTAATATTAAATGCTTCCACACAATTGTGGAAGGTTCACCAAATATGATCGAATCGGATGTCATCATCGTTGCCATAGAGTTGTTGATCCAGTTTTTGGAATTCGGTTGCTGATCGCGCGCATTCATCGGCAGCCTCCGATTCAGTCAGATTTGCTTAAGCTTCCTTCTGGGCATTACAAGCCGTATCTGCCGATCGCTGATATTCTTCTTTCACCCGCCCCGGGGTGGCTTTGGATCTTTTTCTCGAAATCTGTTCCAGCTTTCTTCATTTCTCTTACATACACTGCTCGCCACTTGAATAGGACACCTCTAAAGTCGATTTTCTATAGTTAATTGCTGCTAAACTAAGCCATCTAGGAAAATAATTTTTGTTTTCTTATAAAGTTTATTTAAATGTAGTAATTAGACGAAAATTACAAAATTATTCAAAAGTTGTAAGTATACAAAAAACATTGTTAACCAATAAGTAACAAATTTTGGAGTCTTCATTTTGCACCACTTGAATAGGACACTTTATCTAAAAACCATTTAAGAATATTTCAATCCTTTTCAAATAACAATATTACTTAAATAAGAAATTACTAACATGTTTTTAAACCAAAAAAAGTTTTTAATAGTGTGTTGAGCCTCCTTTTTTCTCCAAAACCTCACACATTCGGTCTGGAAGGGATGCATACAATTTTCCCAAATAATTCAACGATATCGAGCCCCATGCTAATTTGATAGCTGCAATTAGTTCGGGAACGCTCGAATATTGCTGACCTGATCCATATACTTCACGTGTTAACCATCCCCACACATTCTCAATGATATTCAAGTCCGGTGAATAAGGTGGCCAGTTTAATAACTCCACATTTTGGCTCGCTATATACGATTTAACAATCCGGGCCGTATGTATAGGGGCATTATCATGTTGATAAATCCATTTTAGATTTGCAAAAAGAGTTTGGAAGTGTGGAAAGGCTTCTTTCAATATACCATTATAACACAACGCATTCATTGTGGTTGGAATAAATTGAAGCTCACAGGTGCCATAATAGGAAATGGCCCCCCATACCATAATACCTCCAGCACTGCTGTGCAACTTATCAAGATGGTGTGGTTCTTTTCGAAGATCATGAAAATAGTAGCTGTAGCCATCGGGGCCCTCCAAATTAAACTTTTTTTCGTCCGAAAAGACAACACGTTGCCACTCCGAAGTCCAGGTGACATGTGCGCGCGCGAAATCAAGGCGTTGTAACTTCCGAGCCGGGTTAAGAGGTGGCTTCTTCTTGATTTTTAGTCTCTTCAGGTGTGTAGCATTATTAATAACACGACGCATGGTTGTCAAACTTGCTTTAACTTTGCATTTTTCCCTTATCTTGGCCAAAGAGTCGTGCGAATTGGACGCTTCTCTTAATATAAGTCGCTTGTCCGCGATGGTAAGCACACTGTGGGTGCGGCCCTTCATGTTTTTACCATAATTAGCCTCATTATTTAAAAAATTTGTTATGGCTTGACGGCTCCTGTCGATTTTTTTTTTGCTATTTTGGCAATAGAACGGCCAGAATCCTTGTAAGCTTGGACTTTTCCTATCTCCGACTCAGATAATGAAGTGCCACGCCCCATTTTAATTTTTTTTAATTTTATATACACTTCAATTAAAGCAAAAAGTTTAAGTAAACCAAAATTTGTGTGCACGTGTCAACGATACCGACCAAATAAAATGCATGTTCTATTCAAGTGGCCCAAAAATTCCATTGAATTTTTACGAATGCTCACATAAAGTGCAAACAACTTTATAACGGTTCTATTCCAAAACTTGGAATATACCAAAAAGAGCGAAGAATGCTTGCACAAAGATAATATGTAAAAAATACCGTTATTCTACCATTTCGTTTTCGAGTTACGAGCAGTTTTAAAGAGAGCAAACAGGGTGTCCTATTCAAGTGGCGAGCAGTGTATACGGTCCCATGCTGTTGTCTAGTAAGAAGGTTCTTTCATAAGTGAGGGAGTAAGTTAATTTCTTGCTTCCCCCTTAAGGCACGCGTTCCGATAATACATCTTCATGGCACCCACCAAGTGTGCTCTCTCGTGAATTGCCTTTGTAAACCATTCATAGAAAGTTGGCCAATCTTTGGGGCTTCTATTAAATGTAGCCATTTGTAATTCTGGTGCAGCTGGCAGCGGCGGCATAGCTGCTGAAGTTGAAGCTGGCTTTACATCCTTTGATTTCAGAATAAGCTGCTTTCTGTACTTCAGCCTGTCAATCATCATCATGGCCTCACTATTTAGATCCAGAATCTTGTCAAAATGGCTGAGATTATTCATACTCCTCAGCTTGTCAGACGTTTCTTCCAACGCCATCAACAAAACTTCAATCTTGAATTTGTGCTGAAGTATTTCGTCAATGAACAATTCCATGAAGCATTTACTAGCTTTTTCATTAGCCAACTTTAATTGCTCTCCAAGGGTAGCCAGTAGAATCACCCATTCGTCTACTGGGCTCGTAGACCGACTGTTGTTCGCTTCTGTAGCATGTGCGAGGGTCGTGTTCTTAATCCGCACATCATTTCGTGCTGATGACTTGGCCAATTCAGGCATGGCGGGGTTGCCCATATTAAAATATTCTCTCACCCACACTACGGATTTCGAGCAACCGAACAATTACAGCAATTTTCCGCGAAGATCGACCATCCGGTTGTAAATTTGTATTTGTACTAACTCACACTTGCGAGCGATCTTGCTTTTATTTAGAATTTCTCACCCCTTAATTTCTAAACTTAAATAAGAATGTGTGTGTAGGTCACATCCGTGTACATAAACAAAAGAATGCATTCGTGAAAGAAATACATATTGCCGCACACGATGCATCTTAAGTGACACCGGGTGACCTTTTCAAGTGGGGTGGTGACGCTAGTCAGCAACCCTTATTAAATTTAATGTTTCAAGGAATGATATTTTTATAGGTAGATTGGTTGTGTCGTGAATATGATATTTAACGCAACGTAAGGTTCAAGTTTAAACAGTTAACTTTATATCTTTTCAAGTAGATTCATAAAAATTGTTTGAAATCGAATGTCGATCGATCGAAGAATGGTCTTTAGTAAGGAAATTTTTGTTGATTTTGAGTTCCGAGTTCTTAAACTCAGATATTTTGAAGGAGTATAACAATTTCGTTAGCTTAGACTTCTCGTTTCAAAGCGCATCTGACATAACTAACTTACGTTAGTTGGTTTATGAGTCAGTGAACAAAACTGAGTTGGTCATTCAAGTGAATCTGCATGCTCTTCTTTAATTGATCTTTTTTGTTCAGTGACTTTTTACTCATTTGTTAATTTTTGTTCAGTGACTCTATGTTTATTGATTCTTCACTCAGCTGTTCTTTTCGCGTTTCGAATATATGTCAAGTGAACAACTGAAACATTTAGCAGATGGACTCAGCACCTTTACCGTATTCTTTGATTGTTCCTTTAACATTTAAAGGATATGGCACAGTTCATCAACTACCTTTCTCTTCTTTTGGATTGCAATAAACGTTAAATGTCAGTTATGCATACACGAGTGTACTGTTTACTTGTTTGGCCAACTGTAATTTACTGCCATTTAAATTGCGGCACAAAATAATTTATAATGGACGTTTAATCTATTTTTTTTATTTTTTTCTATGCCCTTGCTGATCAAAGGGCAAACGCCAAGAAATGTTTATAATGAAATGGAAAAATGCAAAAGACATTGATGATGCGTGTTATTTTACTTTCCGGTTTTTTTTTTTTGTTCTGACACATTTTCCGGGTAAGAATTTCATTAGCTTCTTCAGCATTTTCATCCCTCTGCCCTACAGTTTGTTGGACACTTTAATTGACAGGCAATGCTTTTTGTGCCAGCGCATAAATCGAATTTTGAGTAGCAACATAAAAATATGCTAATCGCACAAGGACAAGGAGCAGCCATCAAAGTTTTCGAGGAAAGTGTGGAAACGTGCCAAGACAAGACAGGGCTATAAAATTTATAAAGAGTTTTAAACTTTGATTAAGGAAAGTTTTTGTTTTTATATTCTTTATTGGGTAATTAAGAATCTAGTTAAAAGTTTAAGATGAAAGAATAAAAGAAGAACTTAAAGAACTTATGAAATGAGTATCTATTTAATTTTGAGGGGCGTAAGGATAAATGATTGATAAGAGCATTTTGAAACTTAAATTATAAATAATTAATATAAAATGCTTTCAATCGGATTTGCAAAATTTGGTCAAAATTTGATGACAATAGTTTATGATCGATCGGTCGGAAAATGGTTATTAATGAGAAAAACTTTTTTGTTTTAAATTTAATTGTTCTTAAACTCGGTGATTGTTTATTTTAAAAATTTGGTCGAAATCGGACAACGATGGGTCGGAACAAGTCTCTAATGCCTATAATCAATCAAATGTGTTTATTGTCTTTCTGTAGTAGAACCTTATTAAGGGGGTCTTCTAGTTTAGAAATTTGTTTTTGTTCGTTTTTTTTTTTATTAGCTTAAACGTTCTATTAGGGTCTTAAAAACATCCTGGAAAACTTTAAAGCAGATCCGACAAGATGTTTTACAACAATAAACAAAATCAATTTTTTTTCCTACCATCGTTTTTTTCAAAATTCCATGCTTTTTCTTGTTATTTAACAAAATACTTCAATTAAAATTAAAAATTGTTCGTAATATTATAAAAAGGTGCTTATGAAAAAAAAAAATTTTACTTGAAAATTCTATGAGATTTTTTTTTTACCATGTCTTGACGCACTTTGACCGAAATTTCTCGATAACTGATGATCCGATTTTGATATCATCAAATCCATGTTTGAAATCTATTAAAAATAATATGTATTTTATGTTGTTGTGGTTAGTGACCTATGTTTTGTATTCTGGGGCTTACTGCTGGCTCGAGGTCAATGTTTTTAACTTGCTTCATTATAAAATAAACCACGATTTTTGGTTTTCCTATATATTTCGAACCCCTTAGGGATTCGTCTTCAGGGAAAAGCACAGCATCCGCTTTGTCAGCTGTGGAGTTGAGAACTGATTAATTTTTATTTTATCGATAATAGTTATCGAAACTTTAAACGAGATTTTCTCGAAACCATGTTTTTCAAAGATGCTCGCACTATAACTCAAGTTTTTCTGGACCGATTTTGATAAAATAATCGCCAAGCGACGCAGAATTAACGGCGCTATCGTGTGAACCTCGATCATTACCGACAACTTTTTTAACTTATTTTTTTTTTGGCCGGTATTGACGAAATTTGGCATAAACTCATAAAATTAATGTTAAAATATAGGAATAAAATTTAATTTCTCTAATAGAATACAGAACCGTGAACCATAATAACTGGGTCAAACATTTTTTTTGTGCATCCACTGCCCTGAGCGTGAGTTTTTTTTGCAGGAATTTCATTGCTTTTTTGCACCACGTGTATTTTAACATAATAAAAACATCTATAAATATATGAAATAATTAATGTTTTTAAATGTAAAATATAGCACAAGGTATGTAAATTTCATTTAATAAAGAAAAGTTATATTATTATAGTTACTTATATAGTTACTTGTTTGTGTTGTGTGATTGTTTTTATGTGTTATTGCTGTGGTATTTTTTAGGCGAAGGGGTTCCGTGGAGTAAAAGTTGGCAGCAACTCGTTGCTACTCGCAACTAAAGATGCAATTGTGTTCATTAATATGTATATGATACGATGTAATTACATTTTGCGCGTTTTTGCGCGACTTTGAAATATTTGGTTTTGTTGCAGACGGCAACAGAGTATTTTTTATAATTTTTGGTTATTTTTCCGAAAAAAAATCAAATATCTGTGAAGCCCGACTGTAATATACTCTGTACCTGCAAAGAAGTATGCGCAGTGTGTATTTTGCTGCTGCACATTGCTTATAACATTACAATCTTTTATCCACTTTTTAACAGTCGTGCGAACATTGGACATATTTTTTTTTTTGAAACCCTTCTTTGGAAGCCGAGAACTTCATAACCGCACCATAAATTCAATTTTTAAATTTTGTACCTTTCTCAATAAATTATCCTACCAAATACATAAAAAAAAACTAAAAATTTTTTTACGATTTTTAAAAAATCAGGTAAAATTAGTAATAGTATTTGTGACCAACTAACACTCGTCATCAGAGCGCTTTTGTTGCTGTAATATGGCAGTGGCACCTCTCTTCCTTTGAAATGCCGAGGCGTGGCTGACTTTCCCATACAATATGCTCGTTTGAATGTACCAGTTGCATTGCACAGAAAAAGCAATGTAACGCGTTGCTTTTGGGTTTTAAATCCTTTGGGATTCTCATGCTTGCCTTTGTAGCTTCCGTTTGGCAGTGCCTTGAAATACAATCCGGTTTCAGCGGCATTAAATATGCAATCTGGAGTAAATTTGTCCAGAATATGCGGCAAATGATTTGCGATAAATGCGGCAGCTGTATTGATGTACT
The DNA here is from genome assembly GCA_037044535.1 of Lordiphosa magnipectinata. Taxonomy (NCBI): domain Eukaryota; kingdom Metazoa; phylum Arthropoda; class Insecta; order Diptera; family Drosophilidae; genus Lordiphosa; species Lordiphosa magnipectinata. Next base: position 25,096 of record JBAMBO010002638.1, on the reverse strand, counting down.
ATTTTGACTGGCTTCTCCGTGAACATTGGCGAAGATAACAGAATTTCGGTTGCACCAACACTGAAACCAGATCCGATCTGGAGAATAGTCTTCATTTAGCTGTATGGCGAACTCCTGAAGCTTACCGAGATAAACTGGTCCGCTAACAATACCATTTTGAGAATGGATTTGGTTAAATCAGGACAACAATGCTGCCTCCAAGTGTACATGAGGCTTTTTCTACCGCTTTTCTGGAGCCGAAGCTTTCATTGTTTCATAGTATCTGAGGTCTAGGTATTAGAGCAGAGCAAGACATCGATGTTTTTAGCGATGTATCGATGTTTGGAAGAAGTGGCAAACATCGATGTTTTTTTCGACATGTTTACTTTTCTACCATCTCTAAAAGCGTCGGCAGAGGAAGCGAGGAAATTGTAAGAGAACTTATTAAAATTTTTAATTTATTATATAAATGTTTTCAATTAAATAGAAATAAATAAGAGAGCTTGTGGTGGTGTTGGACTTGCCCAATCGCAGGATCGAAAATATGAACAATTAAGCCAACATAATGACAATTTTGAATAATATAGGTTATGTGCGCTAACCTCAGATTTTTGGACGTCCAGGGCCACAGAAGGGTATATTACAGTTACTTGCCATTTTTAAATAACAATTTTGAATTACATTCGTTAGTTCTGTCTACGCAGAAACTTTTAACCTACACAAATCATACGGCAAACAACATATCAAAAACTCTGCTAAGTATATTGGACTCGAGAAATTTGTAACAACGGTTGCCACTAGGAAAAAATAAAATGCTCCAAAACAGTTGGACAAAAGCTCCAAAATATATAATATTTGAAAGAAAATCCCTTACAATGACAAAAGATCCTGAACTACATTTTGTCAAAAAAGTACAGGGAATTATTGTTTTTTAATAATTCTATTATAATACCTTAAAAATAAACATAATAAAATTAATTTTTATAATCAAAACAAAGCAAATATAACCCAATTCTTTTTATAAAGCTAAATATAACAATGTCCCTCCAAATATTTATGCTAATTCCTGTCTTATTAGAGATCAAAAGGTTCTTCATTGAGTAATAATGGAAGTAAATCAATCAATAATTTCATTTAGGCCATTTGTTGACCAAACTTGAAAATCTGTATGTGAACAAAGCTCTCTACATTGCATTATGTTAGTCATAAACGGAAAATCAAGTTTATTTTTAAGCTTTGTTTTAATTAAACTGCAGAAGCAGTGAAATGTGGGAGTGACATTATATTTTTTACAATAGTAACTAATTCTTGAAATCTTTGGGCAGGAAGTCCACTTTTTATTTTCGACACTTCTTTCCAAAATAAGACTAGTTCATTTTCTCTTTTTATCTAATAAGTTAAGTTGGGGCTCCAGGCAAAGTATGACTAGATGTTTCGACAAAGATTTTCGATGTCAGGTGGAAGTTTTTGAGCATAAAAGGCAAGAATGGCAAGTGCATTTGAGATAAAGTAGACTAGAATTCATACTGAATACGACTTTGATGACATTTTGCCAATCGGTTGCAAGGGCGATTAAATTTTGTAAAGGAAATTGATTTCTTTCGCGAATTTGGAATCTGGACAGCAAACTCGTAAAAAATAGGGCAAGTAGCCCATTAATAAGAATGGTAGATTGAGAATTAAAAGAAACATGATAGCTTATCATTGATATCATTGATGCTCTATAAGCTTTGGTTTTTCTGTATTAAAAAATTCCAGTTTTGAATGATTTTTCTGTTTTCCGTGTGTTTCCTGTTTGTCGTACCGTTGAAGGTTTTAAATGCTTTAAATGAATGACACAATATTGTCGAACATTTTAATTTTTCGTCTATGAAAACGTGTCCAGCCATTCTATACGGAAGGAACTAGGAATTCTAGGTGGAACAGCGCATAAAAAAATATACAAATATTATTTTAGCTTATATGTAGTATTACTATCAGAAACATCGATGTTTTAAATCGATGTTTTTTTCAAATCATTGAAGACATCGATGTTTGTCAAACATCTATATTTTCCCTGCTCTACTAGGTATTCATACAGACAAAAGAGGCGTCCAGACGATTTAACTATGGATTAGATTGATCAAAAATATATGTTCTTCAGAGGATCGGAAATGCTTGCTTTCTGCTTGTTATTATAACCAACTCACTTGATGTATAAAATGACTATAAATAACTTAAGAAAAAAACGAAAATATGCTTGTTTGAAGTTTTTATTAATGAAGAGATCTGATGCCTGTAAACCACTTGAAAATAAAGGCAAAATGTAACCAAAACTTTTTATAATGTCCCAAAGTTGAAATACAATAAACAAATTCTCTATTCCGGCTTTGAAAAGGTATAACCGTTGATATTCTTCATGTGAAACACTTTAAAGCTTTTGCTAAAAACCCAGGCACTGAATACAGAATGTTTGCTAATTCAAATGTCTATGAAACAGTATCCAATGACAATAAAGATTGCTAAGCACATTTGCAGAATGTCTAAACTCTTATTTCACATACTCGTTTTCTAGCTTAAGTGAACTCAATTTTCCTTAACGAGCTTAAATGAAAATCTATATAAGTTCTCTTTGCCACTAGCTGAAATGCAAAGCAAATCGAATAAACTCAATTGTTTATTTATTTATTTGTGGGGACCCATTACGGCGCTCGAAAGTATGCTTTGAAGTTTCGAAATTGCGTATGCGCCTTGTGTCTTTCATGGAAGGGAATTTCATATGCAAAATGCAACTCAATTTGCAGTCGTTTATTCTAAATTCCTTCAATTAATAGTTGGGGATTTTATTGTTTGTGGTTGTTAAATTCGTAAATCATTTTCGCATAAATATTTTATGGTCTCCGAGATGTTGCATAAGTTTAAATACTTTTTGAAGGCAAACACATATGTTTGTGTGTGCCTACTGAGGCATAAAAACCAAAAGCTGTCCCCTCCTTCCACAACGAGCGCTTTTCTAGTCGATTCTCTTTGTTTTGTGTTATTGTTACTGGGCGTTTCGGGGGCAATATGTTTGCTTTATTTCACTTCGTGTTGACAGCAATGACCCACATGCATAAATCATAACTTGTACGCACACATACGGGAGAAAATTGAAAATTGCGGTTGAGGCAGTTGAGATGAGAAATTCTCTTTGAAGAAACTGGAAAACAAGATTTAAGATGTGGTGGGCTTAAAAAACCATGCAAATTATTCATAAGACTAAATGGGGAACTCGATTTGCTCTTTCATACAATATATTGCAATTTATTTACGCATAAATTAGCGACAAGCGTCAGTAGAAGATAGGACAAGCGTTGAAAGCGTTTGGGGAAATCAAAAAACTATATGTATGTATGAATAAGCAAAAAGCTTTCCACACCAAAAACACATACATATGCATATGCATATGCATATGGGGAGGCGTGGTAGAACAAATTATGCATGCAAACAGGTCGCAAGAAACTGCAAAGTACAAAGTGTAGCAGCAGAAGCAGAGGGCACGATAGGACAGAACAGGACACTGGCAATCTAATGCTCCAATGCGCTGCAAAGTATGCAGCAGCTTTTGTGTGTCTCCCTTCGTGTGTGTGAGTGAGCAACAGAGCAAGAAATTTGAAACATTCTCAATGACTAGATACTGCCGAAGGATTGCATGTGTGTCTTTTTATAGCAGAATTTGGCATACGAATCTTAAAGCAAACCATTCAGTCTGTATTTAACTTGGATTGGATCCTAATTTCATACGAATGTATTACCTAAAAACTTATTTCCAACTCTATTTCCACTAAAAAATTGATCTGAAGGCAATATCTACTGTCTTGACTCAACAGCGTACTTTCTTATCTAAATATACAATCTTTGTATTCTTGACGGAGCTATATCGACTCGGCTGTTGATGCTGATTAAGAATGTATATACTTTATATGGTCGGAAATGATTACTTCTTCCTGTTACTTACATTCGCACGACTTTAATATAACCTTTTTATACCATGTACCCATTAAAAATGGGTAAAAATGGATAATGAAGTTGTGCAAATGTATGTAACAGCCAGAAGGAAGCATTTCCGACCGACTGTCCGTCTGTCTGTCAGTCTATCCGTCTGTCGATCTCAGAGACTATAAAAGATCCACACATTTTTGCATGTATGTTGTATGTGTATACTGTTCCCAGATCAAGTTTGTTTCAAATTTGGAAAATTCCCACTCCTACCCTTTTAACCACGAAAAACTGTCAGACCCACAATTTTTCAGTTTCAACCTTGTATCAATTAAAACCATAGGACTTGGTACTTGGTACTCGGTATTTTGCAGCACTCTTACTTGTTACTCTACGAGTAATAATTAGAATAAATCTAATGGGTTATATCGTTTTATACGTTTTTGGTTGCTCCGGTTTCATTTTTGGCAATATTTTTCCGATCAGAAAATTGATGAGCAACCCAAGGCTCTTTCTTGGGCGGGGGTAATCGTACTATTTATTACAAAAAAGTGTTTCAGTTAGACGGCTGAACATTTCAAAGTTGTCAAGCTAATTTATTGAAGGACAGCAGCACGCAGTGGTTTCTACATGATAAGGTAATCGTTTTAGCGTTCCTTCAAGTCCCCAAATGCTTATTCCGTGGACAGCCGATATAGAAGTAAATTTCAAAACGTCTTGGAGTGTGATAGCAAAAAGTCAACTGATGATTGAACCGGGAGGCCATTGAAACAGTATTGTACAGACAAACCAATGCTATCCAATATGTAAATTCCAAAATCTTTGTTGCTTTGGGTTGATTATGGCATAAAACGCAACCGTTGACCTCGCGATGGCTAAGCATACATTTTGATTATATTTCAAATTACTAAAAAAAAAAAATTCTCTTTCATCTGTTTTTCGACGACTTCGTGCATTTCCGCTGCATCCTAAGACATTTTTGCTACTTCGTGTGTTGGCACATGTTTGACTTGTGTGTGTAATAGTTTTGAAACTTCCATCGATCTGATTTTTATAACCTTGCAAATTGTATTATAATTTTTCCCAAAAGTTTTCAACGCATAGAAATATTCATTTCCGACCCCATAATCTAATATATTCTTGATCAGGGCGACGAGCTGAGTCGATTGAGCTTTGTCCGTCCGTCTGCCTGTCTGTCACTACGCCAAATAGTCTCTCAGTTTTAAGGCTATAGAGCTAAAACTTTGCACAGAGTCTTCTTTTTACGACACGTTGTTAATATGTCGGAACCGATCGGATCGGATGACTATATCTTATTGCTGCCATAGGAACCATCGGTCAAAAAATGGGTCTTAGTGAGAAAAACTATTTTGTTTTCAATGTTAGCGTCCTTAAACTCGGCCATTATTAATATTATGTGCTTTCAAACAGATTTGCAAGTTTTTGTCAAAATCGGATGACTATATCTTATAGCTGCCATTGGACCTATCGGTCGGAAAATGGATCTTAGTAAAAAGGACTTTTTTTTTGTTTTCAAGTAAATCGTTCTGAAGGTCGGTGTTTATTAATATTAAACGCTTTCAAACTTATTTCAAAAAGTTGATTGACATCGGGTGACTATATGGTTGCCAGAGGACCGATCGGTCGAAAAATGAGTCTTAGTGAGAAAAACTTTTTTGTTTTCAATGTTAGCGTCCTTAAACTCGGCGATTGTTAATTTGATATGTTAGTCAAAATAATTCGCGAAATTTGGTCGAAATCAGATGTTTATCTGTCGAAAAGGGGTTTATTTATAAATTTTTTTGACTATAATGTTAGCGTTCTTAAACTCTGATATTTCAAAAACAGCATTTGCAAGGGTATAAAAACTACGTCAAAGACGAAGTTAACTTGGCCTTCTCGTTTTTCTTCAATTAAAACTTTTTAGTTTATTTCAATTCAACTTTTTCTTAATCTATACGAACATAACATTAACTTCTCCGATTTGAACAACTTTTGACGCACGCTTATTAAATGTGAAGCCTAACATTCTGGCCGAGTTTCGTTGACAACAACAGATGGCGCCACTACTGTGACCATGTGGCGGTTCCAGTTCATACAGCTCCAATCATAGAACCAGTTCCAATTGAAAATAAACTTGATCTCTTACCATCTCTGAGATGTGTTTGTTTATACGGATAGACTGACGGACAGTGGACCTTACCACCTCTGAAATGTGTTTGTTTATACGGATTGACTGACGGACAGCGGACATGGCATATCGTCTCGGCTGTTGACGCCGATCAAGAATATATATATTTTATATGGTCGGAAATGATTCCTTCTCCCTGTTACATACTTTTGCACAAACTTGATGTACTCTTAGTACCCTTGGTACAGAATATAAAAATCAAACATAAATCCGAATAGGGTAAAAAAATCCCTTCACTTGCATATTTATTTCCAGCATTCCAAATTCAAACCAACCAACCATACAGAGACTCTTGTTTGTTTTATCTTTGATAAAACTACATACACAGCTGCTATGGCAAAAAAAAGTTCCAAATAGTGAGTAAGCGAGAGAGACAAATACCATGCCACTTGGCAGCTGCATTCAATCCATGATTTTGTCCTTGCCCAGCGGTCCGTCCGCCAAACTGGGTCATTTTTGGCATAGTTGCTGGGGTTATTGATTGCCCGCCAGTTTGAGGGACGGGTCGAGGGACTGTGTAATGCCCTTTACAGTCTACATGATTGATGTAATTTTTCTTTTTACATATTTCCCACATTATGAATGGTGTGATTCACCCCATCAATTGTACAGTCTATAACTAATTTGGCGTTTGAATTGAACAAACATCTTTCCACTTTTTTCATATTCTTCTTTTGCTCTTATCAAATGTCAGCTGACTCGGCTGAATATAATAATATTGATGCTGGCGAGGCATGTCATTGATATTTCCGATTATCATAAGTCAATCGTGTATTGCCCAACTAACCGCAACAGAGTGACAGTTGCATACTTGTGGTTGCTGCCGCAGCCTGGTTTATCCGTCCTCCCTTTACTTGGCCCTAATGCGATTGAAGTATTATCTAACAGATACTGACACGTCTTTGCGGTTGACTAAGTAGTTACATATATTATCGGATTTGTGTTTGTGGTGGATGTGTGCGTGTGAGCAAATGCAAGTGCAGGCGATGACAAATTGAAGACGAGCAAATTGATTTATGGTTAAATGTCATAAAATATTTAGAAATGGTTATAGAAATCAGTGCTGTATTTCTCCCTATTAAAAGTTTTCGTTTTGCATTAAAAATAAAGCAGATTGCATTTTTACCAAGGCTGCTAATGTGTCCAATACCGAACCACGGAAATTGGATCCCCAAAATGGCTTAGTGCACTTTTTTAGTCTTTACAAGAAAGATGCGATTTAAAAAGCATACGGAACGGGATATTCCGACTTGAAACGAGAAAGTTTGATTTGTGAAACGGAAATACTATCCCAGGATATTTATACACATTAAGGGTACTTGGTTAAATGCGAAAAATTGATCGGTAATAGGAACCTATGAACCCCTAGGTTCGAACCATAAATTTAGTTTCGACAAATTCAGGAACCGGTCTTGCAACCGAATTTTAAACTTTGCGACATGTTCATGGGATCCAAGCTCGGGAGTTTCACAATTTAGAAGGTTCGTTTATGGGTCCGTAACGACGAACTTAAAAACCATAACCGAACCGGTAACCAGCCGAATTCGATCAATATTCTATCAACTTATCGTAGCCGATGAACTATCATCAATATAGCCAGGAATCATCAATCAGCCAAGAATCAAAGATGGCGACTAGTGGCAAAATCTGTGTGGCTCAATAGACTCTGTAAATTATGGTTACTATAGTAGTCAGTTGTAACATTGACTAAAATCAAAAACAGGTCACTAAACCCCATATACATCTAGTACAAATATTATACTTAAACGACAGAATAGATACCCCAGCTCCAATACTGGTGACCCCGACGTAATATATTGGTGGACTCTGGACATTATAGTGCTCAACGTCCGCAAATGCTTAACGCCACCACAGCGAAGCAAATGGAACACCATTTCTGATCGACCAAAAATTACCAGCTACAAATTGAAACGCTCTTTGTTTGGCAATTAATGCCAGCCTGAGCCCACATTCAAATTCACGAACACACCGCAAAGCTCTTAACCGAGCTTAAAAAAGCAGTCAACAGAGGCATGGCAAAATCCTCAACCGAGGCACCGCAAAGCCCTCAACTAAAGCACTGCAAAGCTCTCATCTTTATGAGGCACCACAAAGCCTTCAACCAAAGCACCACAAAGACCTCAACCGAATCACGCAAAGCCCTCAACTGAGGAACCACACAGCTCTCAACCAAGGCCCCCCACCACCAACGAACTAAAACGCCTTCTGAATTAATCTGTCAATTATGGGTAAAAAAATTTTAATATAGAATCTTACCCCAGCAGCAATAAGTCTTTATAAGATAACTGCTAATTTGATGAACCGATCCAACTGAACTTTTATTGTTTTTTAAGAAAAACCAGACAGCATATAAATTAAGAAAAGTGTAAGTAAGGTGTTAAATTGTTGAAATCTCAAAATATTAAGATTTTATTTTAGATTTCTGGTTATTTAAGTGACGCCAACATCGCCCTCTTGATAGTTAGTGTGACCAAAGCTTACTATTCTTACAATACCAACAAATTACTGAACCCCTTCAAAGTTTAAAGAGGTTACCGAAATGATTATATCTATAAATACAACTCAACCCCTTAACAATCATTATATCCGCCTTGAAAGTAAACAACATTATACACTAGCATTTATTTCCGCAAAAGTTTGGTAAAAACTTCATCGCCAAATTGAAAAAAAAAACTCATTTGATCTTAAGAAAATGTCAGCCCCAAAGTTGTTTGCGAAATTCTTAAACTAATTTTGAATTTTCTTTGCGGTGAAAGCGGACAGCACCATTCCGCATTTTGGCTTAACCACTCAACAAAGTTAAATCGAGCAAATGTCTAGAAATTGTCAAGTTTGTGCAAGCGATGCACTAAATGTTTCAGACTCTATACACCAGGAAAACCAGAGAAAAACTGAAAATGAGAGCTGATTAAATTTTGCAGCGACCGCAAATTTAAGTGAAAACATTTTCAGGGCGTACACACCCACACAAACCCACACAAAATGCAAGCTTGAAACATGCAATGGCTGAAAAGTTGATCCTTCTGGCAGGCCACACCCACCTTAAAACACACCCACACATCTGAGCTTAACGCAAATAAATTGCGCATTCAGAGCCAAAATTAACAGAAAAGGGGGGGGGAAAAAAGATGAAAAAAATGTCTGGCAAAAGCAGAAACAGAAAAATATGTGAAAACCACACTCACACACACACACACACCCAAATATGTACGAAAAACGGCAAAAGCCAAGTGCACAATGTGAGGGGACTTTCGTTTGGCAACAAAATAGAATGCAGGCAATATGAGCTCAGGATATCATGATTAAAGCACCTTCTTCCCTTCTGCTTTCACTCCATTTCAATATCTGCCACACTAAAAGGTGTTTTTCGGCTTCAACTTCAGCCCACTTGAATATGCATGATACGTCGTTTGCCACTGAGCCAAAGTCGCGCGACTGGCATTCAAATTGACAAATTTGAAATTCTGACCAACGACAAGGGGGACTGTCATAACTGTGACAAGGAATGCTCTGCTTAACTGGCAGTTAGGGCCACTGTTTTGCCTTAATTAATAAGTCAATAGCTGCTATGTAACAGCCAGATGCTGCCCTACCAATTCAGTTAAACAGAGAGGGCACAGCCTGCTCTGTTGCCGCGATACATATTAAGTGAGGGAGACACAAGCAATTTGCCAAAGTAAAACGATAAAACACAAAGCGAAGTAGAAGCATTGCCACACCGAGAAGTAAAAGTGTTGGAGAGAAATTTAATGCATATATAAAGATCATCCATACCTCTAATTTTTAAGACAGCATACACAAATTAGTGGAATGATTAACACAAATCTAGACAAGTCCTTTTGAAACTTTAGCCCACTTCAATGTGTCGGTTCAAATAACGCTCAAGAATGGAATTGGTACGTGCCCAAAATGATTAGTAGGCGCAATAACGTTCTCATTTTTATTAGCGGGTAGACGTTTCGAGCAGATGTGGTGCGAGTCTTAAAGCCATTTGGAATATTGCTGGAATTGATGAATGATGACGACGCATTCGCAGATAGTAACCCTTGGCTCGAGGCTTCTATGTAGCAATTCGTTATATCAAACTGACATGGTCGTTTTCAATGTACTGGCAGTTTACTTATATCGATAATTGTTCGAAATGTAAAAAACAGTTTCCAACCCGGGGGTTCGATTTTTGAGTCTTATGTGACAGTAAATAAAGCGTGATTTTTATGCTATGGGTTCGAACCCGTGGTAAAGTATAAGGTTCGGTTCGCGGGCCAGTTCCTGTACTAATCGAACTTAAAGTTTTGGTTCGAATCTTGGTTCATAGATTACTAAATAGTTGACTGATTTTTGCCTATATATTCGGTCAAAGCTTAGACATATATTTGTTCAGGAAAATGCGTCCAGATTACCAAGCTTTGGACCACATTCCTTATTGTTGACATTCATAGGTCCTCTAAAAAATCTTTAAAAAGTGCCTGGTCTTTGAATTTTGGAGACCTAACCTTCTACTTGCATACCCAGCCAGTATATTATGAAATTTCTGTTCACATTCGTGTCTTTCGAAACCTCTGTGTGACTAAAATAGTCATAAATGATACTTTTGTCGGAAGAATATGGTGCCCTAGCGGAGAGTCTTTTTATACCCTTGTAGAGGGTGTATTAAAATTGCCCAAATATTTGTAACGCATAGAAGGAAGCATCTCCGACCACATAAAGTATATATACTCTTGATCAGCATGACGAGCTGAGTTGATATAGCCATGTCCGTCTGTTTCTATGCTATCTCCTTAGTCAGTTTTAAAGCTATCTTAACCAAACTCTGCACGAAGCCTTTTTGGTACAATTACGATGCACTTTTGTCGGAATCGGCCGTATCGGATGACTATATCATATAGCTGCCATAGGAACTATCGGTTAATAAAGTAGATTTAGTGAGAAAAACTTTTTGTCTTCAACGCAATCGTGCCCAAACCTCGTATTTCTACGTTTTCTACGCTTTCACAAAATTCCACCAAGTTTTATGAAAATCGGCCAACTATATAGTATAGCTGCCATACAAAAGATAATTCTGAAAAAAAAAACTCTTAGTAGGAAAATCTGTTTTGTTTTCAATGCTAGCGGGATAGAAGGAAGCACTATGCGTTACACACATCTGGACAATTTTAATATAACCTCTACAAGGTTATAAAAATCAGTCATTGCAAATATGTGCTATCACAGAAAAATCTTCGAATTCTTCTAATCACACTCCGGACGAAGTGACTTTAATAATCAAAAAAACCATAACAGTCTAAAATTCATGTTTTTATCTTAAAAAAACTTCTAAGATATGACTCTGAGCCAGTTTTTAACCGTTTAGATACTGGTTTGATTTCGGTCCTGATCCGGTAAAATATGCAACTATCAGGTCTGTTCCCGTTTTCGATCAGATCATGCGGTATCGGCTTTGGGAGCTGTTCCCGTTTCCGAAAAGCGATCAAGGTATTCGGTTTCAAAAGTTTTGAAAAGTAGTTGACAAGTTTTATGTCAACATAGAACATACATTTCGTCTATCAAATATTTTTATTTATATAAGTCAAATATTGTGAAGTTTTTGAAGTTTCCAAAGATAAATTGAGCAAACACCTTGATATAAAATTTATTTTTTCAAAATTTTTCCTCAAAAATTGCATGTAGACGAAAGCAAATACGATCGAATTGAAACCGAGCTGTTCGCGATTCCGCATCAGCGCATGCGCAGTGTTGATCGAAATTGTTAAGGTTGACATTCAGCTGAATTATAATTCGACAACGATTCGAACATTCATTCGAATAGAAAATCGGTTACTATTTCACTCGGAAACTGGAAACGATTCGGAATTCCAATCGTTTTCCTTTTTAAATCCACTCGGAAATGAGAAGAGACCTGTATATATTGCCAACCAATAGACCAAATTTCAAGTTTATGATCAGTTAAAAAACTTCTGAGGTAAGGCTCTGAATCAATTTTCAAACGGCTCGATACCGATCCTGATCCAGTAAAACAACTCCATATTACCAACCTGCAAACCAAATTTTAAGTTCCTAGCTTTAATATTATCTGAGATATGGCACTGAACTACTTTTTAATCGGTTCGATATCGACCCTAAACCATTGAAATATCCAACTCCATACTACCAACCTGCAGTCTTATGTTCAAGTTCATAACTTAAATAACTTTTGAGATATGCTTTTGAACAATTTTTAAACCGGTTCGATTCAGGTCCTGATTCAGTAAAATATCCAACTTCATATTGCCAACCTTCAGACCAGATTCCAAGTTTATAGCTTGAATTACTTTTAAGGTATGGCTCAGAAAAACTTTTAAACCGGTTCGAAACCGGTTCAATACTGGTCCTGATTCAGTAAAATATCCAACTCCGTATTACCAATCTTCAGACCAGATATTAAGTTCATAGCTTAAATATCTCCGAGGTATGGCTCTTGGCTGATTGGATGCCGGCCCTAAACCAGTAAAATATTCAACTTCATACTACCAACCTACAGTCTTAAGCATTTTCGAAAGAACGCCGGTTTGGTTTGCGGTTCGGTTTAACAGCTGAAATATCGGTTCGGTTACGGTCCGGTTCGGTTCAGAACCGGTTTGCATCCCTGATATCAAAGACGTTGCTTAAAAGAAACCCAAAATTTGGCCAAATCTGTTTGATTTGAAGTAAAATATTCAATTATAAAGGAAATTTCAAATCCCCTTTCCTTATCGGTCTAGACCAGAGTCCGGCACGTCCCAGTCTTAAGTGTATACAACCCTCTCTGCGGCAGCGACGTCGACACACCGACAGTTTACGAGCTTATACTGCTCGCTTCTGCAACAACAAAGAAGTGCTAAATGAGCGCGCGCTCTTGTGTGGCTAAAACACACACAAGCAAAGCCAAAATTAGCATGTGTGTTTTGTCGGCCCCTGGTCTAGACCCTTTAAACAAATATGCGAAAAAAGGTCAGGATTTGTGTCTTCTTTGCTCATTTTGCAAAATGATTTCATGAAATTTTTCCGAAATGGCGGGCATAAACACCATTTCATGAATTCGATTTGCACACGAATGTTGACTAAAAATTAGTTTTCAATTCATGAAATGCTAAGGCGCAGCCAACCAAACTTTGCTTTGGCAAACAGCTGGACGTTTTGTGAATTTATAGAAGCTGCATAAATAGGCACAAGTTTGATTTTGGAAATTGAAGAAATTGTGAATTTTATACAATAAACGAGATAAATTTATTTGTGGATCAAAAAAATCAATTTAATTAAGACACTGCACAACAAAACATACGAAATCTAAAACAACAAAGCGAACAGGCCACAGTGTGTTTTTACTTGATTTGATACCGAATGGATGATTGATTTGTCAAATCGGAGGCCCTGTAGTTAAGATTGACTGTGATTTATTGGGTTCTCATTTCAGTCACGAACCACAGCCAGGCAAAATGGACGCATCCAATAACCTAGTTAGGTATTCATCGAATTTCCCAGGATGCATAGATAAAATGGACGTTAAATATGGTAGCTGCCGTTGCTTAATTTCGTTATGAGCTTCATGCACATTTACGCCATTTCGTAACATTTTCATAACAGCCTCGACTGCTGGTGCCTCCGCCATGCGCCCGGCACATGAGTATGTTGTGTGCGTGTATGTGGATGGATGACTGACAACGTCGTTTGCTTTTTATGCTGCCATCGTCGCGTCGTCAGTATTTCCACTTCCCTTCCCCACATCGCATCCTGCCGTGGCCTGAGCTAATGGCGCAAATGTTCAATAAAGAGGCTTTTAACGCTTTCACTTAGGCGGGGGGCGGCCTCTCAGCCTCTCAGTCTCATGTGATTGGCGCTCTCGCGTCAATGGTTTACAATCTGCGCTCATTTTGTTTTTAGTAGCCACTACAAGAACGCACTTTATGTGCTTTACCTTTTTCCCCAAATAAAATTGAATGGGCTTATTTCCATTTTGAATGTGTTAGCCTAAATAAAACATGCGTTGGGTGAGAATTTAATGTGAATTCGAAATGTCTAAAAAAAAATAAAGGAAAAGTGTAAAGTATTTAGGGCCGATTTCTCATCCTCTACATAGAGCTATATGTCACATAAACTTACAAATAGCTTATCTGACACATAGCAGCTATCTGAAAGATGAGAAATCGGCCCTTAGTTTGTGCCACCAATAAAGTGTTTAAATATTTTTGTGCTTCCCCTGAATGTCACATGCACAATATGTGTGAGAGAAATGTAACTTTAAACTGCCCGCGTAGGGAAGAGTAGTTAAAAAAAAAGAACAAAAACATTTTCTTATGTCACTTTTTGAATTTTTCGCTTCCTTTATTTGGTTTTAGTTTTTACGATGCCTCGAATCGAAGAGCAAGTAAGCAAAAAATTGTGCACAATTACAATTACTTACCGAAAATGGAATTTCGTACATGAAATTAGCCAATCGCTTTAAAGTTTGTAATAGAGTCAAAAATATCAACTGGTACCACAATCAGAAAACAACTCCCTCCTCATGCCTGAGATGCCATAATCGCTTGGGAACTCCAATGCGATTCAACAGCAAAAACCAGACACAACAAGCCAAAGCCGCGCTGTCTGTGGCCTTTGTACGTGTGTGTGAAGGTGAAGACCGCTTATGATATGGTAGAGATACCATTGAAACAGCTGTTCGGTCAACTAACCTCCTTTGTGGTGTGGTGTGTCCCTGTTTTAAAGTTATGTACCAACATAGCGAGACCTAGAGCCGGCAAAAAATTTGAAGGTTATAAATTAAGGTTTTAAATGATTTTCGTTGAATATTCTTATCTGAGAGTTTTCTTAAACTCAGCAATGGATGAAGCCACTACTTTGAGTATTTGTTTGCCAGTTTGTATATGACAGTTAAACGATATATTCACAGAACTACTGTTTCGACTAATAGTTCCTATTGCAGCTATAGTCTGTAGTCATCCGATTTGTATCATGCTTGGCAGAATTGTGTGGTAGCATATAATAGCATATTTAGCATATTTTCTCACTAAAACTAGTTTTTCAACCGATCATTCCTATGGCAGCTATATGCTATAGTCATCCGATCCGGCCGATTCCGACAAATGTGCAGCGTATTTTTAGGCTTTTTAGGCCAAAAGGCTTCGTGCAAAGTATGAGTTACTCGCCAAAACTGTAGAGCCTTTTCGCGCCCGTTAAAACTCGTATTTTTTACTTATGTTTTTTTACGCATACTTTACAACAAAAAGCATCAGATAGTGGGGTGAGACCATGACCCTAAAAATTTCATATTCAGGAGGTCCTCCAATCTAATGCACATAAATGTGTCAGTTGAATCAGGCTATTACTCTGAGGGGATTCGAACTCTGGGCCTTTGGACTGAAACACGTTTGGAACGACGGCTGAGACACATCTAATGTGTTACTTGCATCAATTTTTGCTTGCTTGAAATTCTCAAGAACGAATTCCTTACTCAGCCAATATAAAAAGTGCAATTGAAATTTCCGAAGAGAATCGCATTCATGTCTTCAAGGCGATTTTTGTAGGTATATATCACCAATTTACCGATTGGATCAACAAAAGCGATTCCAATTATGGCTAATTTATCCCTCGTATGTTAAAAATGCGATAACATATGTATTTTGTTGGTAGAATCGCCAAACTATATCCAAACTTTCATCTTAAACTATCCCCAAATTCTCTTATTGACAAGAAATATAAAAAACACGACAAAATGTTTGCAGGGCTTCTGTCAATTTGGCGTTGTCTGTTGGAATTCCCAAACAGTCGTAGCAATGACCTCTGCCGACTTGCAGAAACTAGACAAAACCCGCTGCCTGACAGAACCGGGATGTTCTTGAAACAGCTGTACAGTCCACCATCCTCCTTTGTGGTATGTGTGTGTCTTGTCTTAAACATAAATATATAGACTGAACGGTTGCGCAGTAGACACCACTTCTGTCAGAAATTAGTTAGCTATTTGCTCTCACTTTCGCTCTCTGAGTGCATTTGGGAATATGCACGTCTCGCTCTAACCACTGTGATTTCCTGTACCGACAATAAGAACCTCAATGCGGCCTATCGCTTTTAACCACTAGCCGAAACCAAAAAATTTCGCGCTTTCGAGCCCCGGAGTGAACCCCTGCCGATTTTTTGAAGATTTTCAGCACTATCAAGAACAAAACTTGCTTAAATTTTAAGTACCAAACGGTATAAATGCAATCACGATCGATCTAGATCAGCGATGCCCAGCCGTATGCTCTTTGGGTACGTTTTATTTTTGTAATTGCACCGAAGATAGGAAATCAATGATCGTATGATCATGCAAACGATTTCGTGTGAATGCGTCGCGTAGAACAAAAACGAGTCTGATTGGTGTTTGCGCGCGCAAGCAAACTGACTTTACATTTTGGGCTCGCTCTTCTTGACAAACACTGATGTAGAACACTGCCAGTCGTTGCTTTCTGAGTGTACATTTTTGTGGTAAGGTCTGAAGTCAAGTAAGAAATTCTACTATAAACTATTGTAAAGTGAACTCATTGTGGGCTTTTTAGATAAAATGCCGTTTTTTGCGCATCTAATAGCGAATTTTCGAGTTAAGATGCTACTTCTCTCTTCACTTTCCCCTACCTCGGTCGATTTGTTTATTTATTTGGCAACAAATTTGAAAAACAATTAATTTGCCTTACTACACAAATTGGTTGAAATTTGTTTTGAAAATAAACACTCACATGGCCCCCAGACAGGGCCACACTTTTATGCTTTGATTGATGTGCCCCAGCTTCCAGCTTCTCCAGGCAACACATATGGCGCATGGTGCGGTTTTTTTTTTGCCATGAGTTCATTTTTAATTAAAAATTGCCTATGCAAAAACTCTCATTGACGTACGCAACCGAGTTGATAACTGAAAATTTGATTATCATATTGTTCCAGGAAAAAAAAAATAAATATATATGATTTAAAACTGAATTACGAATATACAAAAATATGCATACATGGATGCCATCACGCACTGAATAGAAAAAAACAAAATACTTGTGTCATTCAATTATTTTGCTATTAGTTGCTCATGACGCGCCACTTCATAAGGCATGCCCACACGTACGCCCCCGGTTTAAGCTCACAGCTTCAACTCCTCACCCCAATGATGAATAAATGCGACTCTTTTTCGACCACAACATTACCCACCGACACCACGACGCCGACAACAACGTGTGGGCCACATACGCTGTGGCTTTTGTGTCCTACTCTTGAGTATGCAGATGTGTACTTTGCATATTACAAACGAACACGGCTCTTCTTTCACAAAACAGGTGACAAAACAACCACGTAAACGTCGACGCAACGTGTTAACCAACTCATAGGTGACATGAGTGGGAAGACTACCAAGGGATAGATAGATCGAACTTGTAATTTTAGGAGCAACAGAGGGATTGTGTGTGAAAGATGTGGTTTTTTTTCGTTTTCTTTTATTTTTGTTCTTGCTTATTCTTAGCCAAAACACGTTTTGAGGATTCTGCCAATAATTATGACACCCACTTTAAAAGTCTCTTCTGCGAAAGTGCAGCGAAAAGCGACAGACGCAACTTAATATTGGCGTAATTAAAAATCATTTTTAAGCTTTCTTTTTACGAACAAGTAAGATAGTAGGTCTGTGATTGGAGCGGGATGAACTTGATGAACGGTGATGATCGTGTGGCAAAAATTAAAATAAAAACTTGATCTGCCTGCAAGAATAAAAAGTATATGTCCCATACATGTCAAACCTCAATCTCTTAACAACTCATACAGACGGACAGACAGACAGACGGACATGAAAATATATAGGTTTATAATTTATAGAATCGAAAATTATTCCTTCTATTTATAAATTGTTCCTAACTTGTTCAACCAAAGTTTTATTTGAAGAATGGCTAATGAATGTTGCTACATTAAGAAACACCAATAATTTTCTTCCAGAATTCCAACAAGTTATGTTATCTTTATTCATTTCAATAAATTATACATTTTCTTTAAAAAAAATTAAGTTTAAATGACCTTCACTCTTAATGTGCGATATGTTATCAAAAAGTTACTCTTAACTGCCTGGGGAGCTACTGCGGGAACAACCAAAATTATCGGTTCAGTACATTTCTTTAAATAATCCTAATTTGCTGATAGTTTTTTTTTTTAAACTTCCTGTTTCCCATACCGCTTCACAATATTTAAAAACTGAAACTGAAATATCAAGCTGTAAATCAAGTTGGGTAAGAAAACTGAAATATCAATCTTTAAATCAAGTTGGGTAGCTTGATCTGTTAACATAAGAAATTAAAACCGTAACTTTTAACCTCTAAAAACAATTTAAAATTTGTAACCGAAACCGTAACCGAAATTTTTTTTTCCTTTAACCGATTACACAGTGATCCAAAAAATATTGATAATAACGAGAATAACAAGGGTATTAAGGGTTTTGCTTTTAACTTGAAAACCGCCACCATTTCAATATAGTTTTAATTCCGAGAATGTAGATACGAAAAATGCGATAATTTTTTATCAATATAACAATTTCAATAGATTATTCTTTTATATAATTTTGAACTAGAAACTTATAAAAAGTTTAAATAAAACTAAAAAAAAATGCAGATTTGCGTTGAGTCAATCCCAGCTGGGCAACAACGTAGTCCATTTCAGCTTGTGTTACGAGCTCTGGTTTATTGGGTCGTTGGTCGTATCCAGGCTCGGACACCAAAAGGGGGTAGACACCAAAAGGTGGTGGATCCGAATGTTGCTGTGGTAGTGAAGCACAGGAACCACTAAAGAAAATTGTCATTGACATTTTTTTTCTGTTTCTCCCACTTATGAAATGTATGCACCCGTAGCACTTCTCTTTAGCATGTCAATTTGGATCTGTCCATATGACCGGCGTACCAAATAGCATTCGTTCTTGTTTATTGCTCAACCAGCTTAAAAAATAAAAGTAGCAACGTCTAAATACTGTATATAGTTATATGTATACGTATCAACCAACGATCAAACTGGTTGAACAGAATAATACAGAAGGTATGGCAGTTTAAATTTTTCCGTAAAATTTTTTATGCTTTGAAACTTAACAAAATAAATCCAGCTTCCAACCATTTTCCATTTTCAAGAATCTCCGATTCTATCCTCAGCAAGCCTTTCGCTAAAGAATTAATGATTGCCAACTGCCTCTCCTCACAATCGTTGCTTTTGGTGGCGGTTTTCAAGATAAAAGCAAACAAACAATGGAAAACGTTCAACTTTTTACCATTTTCGTGATTTTGAGAATAAAGGTGTTATTTTTTTGAGGTGTTTTGTAGGCGTGCTTAAGAGCAACAACTTTGCTGGTTACAGTAAAGTAAAATTTCAAATAGTTTATGAGATATAGACTTGAACAACCTAAATACTTCAAGAGTCCCTTACAAGAAAACAGCCAATCGGACCAAACCCAGCCAGGGTTTTTTAACTGCCATAAGTATCTTTCAAATTTGGTCGCGTTGGTATCAAAGAAATTTTTTTGTTGAAAAATGTATCACAGTGTTATCAGTACCGAAACCGAAACAAGTATATGGGTTAATTTCGGTTGGGTTAATAACCAACGTAAATTTACTTAATGTATGTGCATTGTACAATAATTGGCTGCTTATTTATTTTGCGACTCACTGTTGCTAATGGGCACAAAAGAAAGAGAGCAAACGAGAAGAGACCGCAGCAACTAAAATCCTTAACTTCCTCATCTTTTCTTATAATTGTTATTACACTGCCAACTTGTTTGTATGAAAACGTGAGTATTTACACATGTTGTTGTTGTTTGCGCGATCGTCTTTTTAAAGTTACTCTCTTCCTCTGAATGTGAATGAAAAATAAAGCCTTAAACATGCTTTTGTATGAATATGTGTGTAAGAGAATAATGTTTCTGGCACGCCGTCATCTTGATAGCTTGTCAAGCTTAGCGCCGGTAACTGGACAAGTTGCGCTGTGATCTTGACAGTGAATGGAATTGAAGAATGAACAATTTTTATTCGCGTTTCGACTCTTGATAAAATTGCTTGTGGACACTACTTTTACCCTAAAATTTTTTCCACATTTTTTCCGGTCCATCGATGGACCGCGAATTATGAAGAATTATCATGCAAAAAGTCGCGGTGCTCATCCACGGTTTCTTTTTAAATGAATTTTGAAATATGCAGTTTTTGTACCAAAAATATGTAAATGCTTTTCGTCCTATGTCAACTAAATAATACAAAATTACAATTTTCGTGCGACATACCCATTGAATTTAACTGCATTAGCATTGTCAGGTTCATAAAGCAGATCAATTGCAACTTACAAGTTCATCTATATGGTTTAACTTACTTGAATAACGTTTTTTTAATTAAAGTTATATCATAATTACAGTCAAAATATTTAAGCCTGTCCTTTACATATCACAAATTTTGCAACGCTATTTCAGCGGATTGTGGATAGATACTTTAAAACTCTTTTCCACATCAGTTTCAGGTAGAGATTTAAGCACTTTTTTTAAGTGGTGTCCCCAGGAAGCATAATCCACTCATCCACGATTCATATCCAGCCTAGTCTGCTCGAGAATCATGCTTACCTATGTGAAATATTTTTTGATCCTAGATTTAATGTCTCTTTATATTATATATAGGTACTACGTATTAGGTAGAAAAAAACTATATTTAATTATTATCAAATCTACACACTCAAATGATGGACAACATCAATTCGATTGAATTATCGGGGAAATCGGTCCTAATTCAAGTCCAACAGAACAACCGTTAGCAGTACCGTAACCCATCTTCCACAACAGTAATATAACCGTAACCGGAAAAGGCGAGCGGACAAAACAGTAACCGTAACACTAAGCGTTATTCGCTTTGGTTTTAATCTCTGGTTATTATTGTTGTTTATAATTTTAAAATACTACAGAAATAGTAACCCTCGTAAATACAATGACTAACTATAGTTACCGTTGATCAAAACTGAGAAAGTATTGTTGATTTCTGCCTCTAACTAAATATAAAGCTTATTAAATATTATTGAACATTGGTTGACCTCCTGACCGTTTTTCATTTAAAAACTGAAATTAATTAGTAACAGAAGGAAAATTAAGAGATGAAGATAAACCACCGATAGTCTTTCGTTAGATTTTGGTGCCTACTACACAACTATGCCCCATATGCTTGCTCGCGGGTATTTCACAGTTAAGATTTCGACTGACCACACCATCATACAACAAACAAGGTATGGCGGTCGCTCAGTGCGCTCTCAGCTCGGTCCACAAAAGTTCAGTGTGCTGCTAACACTTGATACGAAAGGTTGTGTGAGCGCTCGTATTTGTTTTTTGAGTTGGCGACGGGATTTCAAATGGTTGGGTTTCTGTTGCACTGATCGCTTTGTTGTTTTTGTTGTATCTGGATTTCTTTTTTGTTCTACACACAAACTAAATTTTAGTGTATATCAGTGCCGGCCAAATGGAGAGTACAAAAGCATTTCCCATCATATGCAACCCGGAATTTTGGCTGCCAGATATGATTGTCCATGAGTTTAAGCAAAAAAATCGAGTAAGGCCAACGCCCGTCAGCTTGCCCTCTTTTAGTATATCCTCAAATGTAGGGTCTAGTTCAAAAAACTAGTTCTGTCCCTCAGTCCGCATATAGCCTATCAGAATGTTAGGGGTCTGTTATCCAAACTTTCTACCTTGTTCTTGAATAGTGCTTCATTTGAGTTTGACATTATTGCATTCTCAGAGACTTGGTTGAACCCATCAATCTCTGATTGTGAAATTTTATCAAATGACTTTTTTATTTATCGACATGATCGACCTACTCGCAGAGGTGGAGGTGTACTGATCGCAGTCAAAACTAACCACCATTCGGAATTAATTCCATTAAATCTGCCTGATGGTGTTGAATTTGTTGCCGTAAAGGTATCTTTTCCTTCCTCTTCTTTATATATCACTTGTTCTTATATCCCTCCTTCTTCCGATATTCAAGTTTATATGCATCATATAGCTTGTATAAAAGATGTTTGTGCCCAATTACGAGACATTGACTCAATGGTTGTTGTAGGCGATTTCAACTTGCCAAACATCGCCTGGTCATTTCTTAATGGGTCAAGTTATCTTGTTCCTTCAACACAGCATGACTTCTTAGATCATCTGTTTGATATGTCCTTGTTTCAAATTAATACAATTCCAAACGATTTAAATAAATTGCTGGATCTAGTCTTTGTCGCTGACAGTGCTAATGCCGTAGTCTCTAGGTCTGCCCCCCTATCACTTCCTGAAGATTCTTACCATCCTACAATTGAAATCTCCCTTTCAGTTATTGGACCTACCTCTTCAACATCTATAGCTTCAAACAAACCTCGTCGTTGCTTTCGTAAAGGAAACTTTACTTTATTAAATCAACTTATTTGTGCAACAGACTGGACTCCTTTGTACAATGCGGTTGATTTAAACTTTGCTTTTACCTTTTTCTATGATTCCATTAATTCTCTCTTAGATATTTGTATTCCTAATAGCGCTCCCTCTCCAGCGTCCATTAATCCTCTTTGGTACTGTCCTAGGCTTTCTAATTTGAAAAATATTAAGTCTAGATGCTTCAAAAAGTATAAACGTACTGGTTCTGTTGTTGACTTTTCTCAATACTCAATAGCAAAATCGAACTTTACACTTTTTAATTCTGAGTGCTATAAGAAATATCTTGCCCGATGCAAAATTCAATTTGCAGAGGACCCAAAACAATTCTATAGCTTTGTCAACTCTAAACGTAGATCCTCTTCTTTACCTTCTTCTTTTTTTCTTGGTGACCAAAAGGCTAACGACGACTCCACTGCCGTTGACCTATTCGCCGACTTCTTCCAATAAACTTATTCCTCTGCCCGTTTTACCAATACTTCTTATCCTTATAACATTCCTTCTTCCAACTCGATATGTGCTCCCTCAATTTCAGAAAGCTCCTTGCTTTCATATTTGAAATCACTTAAATCCTCATACTCCCCTGGGCCTGACAACATTCCCAGTTGCGTGCTTAAAGAGTGTTGTTTTTCCTTATGCAGTCCTTTGCTTAAGCTTTTTAATCTATCTCTAGAATCTACTGTGTTTCCGAATCTTTGGAAAGAATCTTATATCATTCCTCTTCACAAAAAGGGAGGAAAATCTGATATATCCAATTATAGGGGTATAGCCAAGCTTTCCGCTATTCCAAAATTATTTGAACAGATTCTAACCTCATCCTTACAGCACTATTGTAAATCGATTTTATCACCTTTCCAGCATGGATTTACAAAGCGTCGGTCGACTACGACCAATTTGCTTGAATTTACCTCAATGGTTAACGATGGATTCCTTTTAAAAAATCAAACTGATGTCATCTACACCGACTTCAGTAAAGCATTTGATTCTGTGAACCACGATATTCTCCTCTTTAAGCTTGATCGTTTAGGATTTCCTTCCTCTTTTCTGCTTTGGATTTCGTCCTATTTAAAAGATAGAACTCAAATAGTTCTGCTTCGCTCTAATACTTCAAAGCCTGTCTTTGTCACTTCTGGTGTGCCACAAGGCAGCCACCTCGGCCCTTTGTTTTTTACTCTTTTTATTAATGATCTCCCCACAATATTGTCTTACTCTCGGATACTTATGTACGCCGATGATGTGAAACTTATTTTATCTTTCAACGACCCGACGCATTCCATCAGACTGCAAGATGATCTAAACTCCTTGCAGTCCTGGTGCTTGATTAATCAATTACACCTTAATTGCTCCAAGTGCATGTTTATGACTTTCCATCGTTGCAAACCTTCGCTGGCTACCTATACGATTGGCAATGAACCCTTGGAACGAATATCTACAGTCGTTGATCTTGGAGTTCTTTTTGACCCAAAATTGAGTTTTAATCCTCACATCTCCTCTATTGTAAATAGGGCGAAAGGTGTACTTGGATTCATTAAACGTTGGTCGAAGGAATTTAATGATCCATATACCACAAAGCTTCTGTATACTGCTCTAGTTCGCCCTGTACTTGAATACTGCTCGTCCGTCTGGTGTCCGCAATATAAAAAGTATATCGATCGAATTGAATCAGTTCAAAAGCAATTCTTGCTTTTTGCCCTACGTGGCTTAAATTGGGACCCTAACCTTCGTTTACCAACGTACTCCAGCAGACTTTTGCTTATTGACCTTCCTTCGTTAGCTAACCGTAGAACAGTCTTAGGTGTTTCTTTTCTTCATAAGCTAATTATCGGTGATGTAGACTCTTCTGATCTTTTAGGTCGCCTTAACTTTTCCGTTCCTTCTAGGCCAACTAGAAACTATTTTCCTTTTATCTTGTCTAGATGCACAACTGATTATGCCCAGCATAATCGATTTCGGGTTTTATGTAAGAATTACAATGATCTCAATCACCTGCTCTCAACAGAGCTCTCTCTCTTCTCTCTAAAAACGTCTCTCTATAATTATCTCCGGGGAATCTCTGACCACTCCCAGCTGTGAGTAGGGGCATAGCTTGCCGGACTGGCTAAAAAATCCTCCCCCACCGGGTCAGAGATTTTCCGGTTATTTAGTTTTAAGTTTTACGTATACATTTTTTATTTTTAAAGTTTTCTTTTAGATAGTTTTCTCTCTCTCTCTCTATCTCTGTTTTAGTTTAATTTATTATATTATCTTATTTTTTCCTTTGCTCCTACATAACTATAGGTTTTGGTTTTTTCTCTCTCTCCCTTTTCTCATCTCTATATTATTAAAGTTTTTGTTAGCTCTAATAACGTCTCTGACTACAATCGGCTGTGAATAGGGGCATAGCTGGCCGGACGGGCAAATAAAATACCCCCACCGTGTCGGAGTCGTTATTAGTTTATTTTGTAATTTTATTAGATTTTCTTTGATAGGCTTCCTTAGCTCATAAAATTTTTTTGTAACGTATTTATACTTTCGTTGACAGCATTTGT